>CAMXCT020002763.1:12500-87753 GCA_947184155.2 Cladocopium goreaui | reverse complement strand
TGCCTGTCACTCCGAAGGGTCTATTTTTGGGCCCTAAAAGATAAGAAAAATTGGAGACGCAAATACGGGCCTCCCCAGTTCAAGAGTCCTGCCGCGGATGCTGTTTGTGTCAGTAGCTTCAAGCTTTGACATTCTGCGCGCATAGCAGCTTGCAAAACTTCAGCACATCTGACAAAATGAAGGGACCAAAAACAGGCCCGCCAGGAGGGACCACTTTCGATCCTGAGAGGGTCCACTTTTGGGTCCCTTCTGAAATATTTTTGCTTTGCGCAAGGGTCCAAAACTGGGCCCTCAGCATTCTGAATCCGGTGCCTCCCTGGGGGCCTGTTTGACGTGCCATTTAAATACTCTCTTAAGGTGCGTTGTTGGAATCTAGCTACAAACATCAGCGTCACACTCATGCAACTAGGTCGCACAGGTCCTCTGAACTGTGTCAAGATCCTGCCGCCGATGCTGTTTGTGTCGAATTCAGCTCAAGCTTGACAATTCTGCGCACATAGCAGCTTGCAAAACTCGCACATCGACAAAATGAAGGGACCAAAAACATGCCCGCCATGAGGTGACCACTTTCGATCCTGAGCGGGTCCACTTTGGGTCCCCTCCTGAAAGTATATTTGCTGTTTGGCGCAAAGGGTCCAAACTGGGCCCTTCAGCATTCTGAATCCGGTTCCTCCCTGTGTTCCTGTTGACGACTTGCCATTCTAAATACTCCTCTTAGGTCGTTGTTGGAATCTCTATACCACAAGTCAGCGTCACACATCATAGCAACTAGGTCAGCAACAAGGGCCTCGAACAAGGGAGGCCCCCACCGCGTCTCCAAAAAGTCTGCCGATTTCAGGGGCCGAAAACGAACCCTCTGGACATGGCGAGGTGCTGCTCCTATAGTAATAGAAAGATCAGAAAATCTGGAAACACTTCCCCTGTACATTGCCAAAGTTGAAGGGCGCAAAGGGGCAACTTTTTCAGGGTAGGAAACAGAATCTATATAGTTTCTTATTCACACTTCAAAAGTTGCACCTTTGCACCCTAATTTTTCTCTATCTATTTTTTGGATGCGAAATAAAAGAAATTAACCATGCTGTTGCTCCACCCAAAGTGGTTTGACTAGAGCCTTGTCTGCTACAATTTCTCAAATTTGTCCAAAATTGCCTAAATGGGCCAAAAACGGCCAAATTTGCCAAAAATGTCGAAAATGCCTAAATTTGCCAAAACCGCCAAATTTGCCCAAAATCCACCAAAATTGCCAGAAATTGCAAAAATTGCTTAAATGGCCAAAAAAATCCAAATTTTGCCAAAAAGATGCCCAAATTTGCCTCAAAATCCCTCAAATTTGACAAAATGCGGGAAAACTCAAAAATTGGCCAAAAATTAGCCAACAAAAATTTGTTGAAATTGCCAAATTGTTAAGTGGGCCAAAAACGGCCAAAATGGCCAAAAATGCCGAAAAATGCCCTCCATGCCAAGAAACCGCCCAAATTTACCCAAGAATCACCAAATTGCCAAAATTGCCAAAAATGGCCCAAATGCCCAAAAAAATCCAAATTGGCCAAAGGGGCTTTTGCCAAAGGGCCAAATGTGCCTGAAAAATCCCTTAAAATTTGACCAAAATTGGGAAAATCCCAAAAATTGCCAAAAAGTGCTAATTTTGCCAAATTTGTCCAAAATTGCCCAAGTGGGCCAAAAACGGCCAAATTGGCCAAAAATGCCGAAAATGCCCAAATTTTGGCACGTTTCCCCGCACCCCCTCCACACAATGATTCAGCAAAGTAGGGATCGGTCTGTGCAGCATCTGCACACACAGATTCTGTGAATAGCAACTAGCTGCTTCATAAAAGTGTCTTCACTTTGCAGAAGCTTGCGTTTTTAAATCTTTGTTTGGGGGGGGCAGGGGGGATGTCGGGCCTGTCACGTGCACTTGTGCCAGCTCAGGAGTCCAAGAGGTGGTCGTTTGGATGGCTTTTGCTTCTGCCTGTCACTCCGAAGGGTCTATTTTGGGGCCCTAAAAGATAAGAAAAATTGGAGACGCAAATACGGGCCTCCCCAGTTCAAGAGTCCTGCCGCGGATGCTGTTTGTGTCAGTGAGCTTCAAGCTCTTAGAAATTCCTGCGCAATAGCCAGCTTGAAAACTTTCAGCACATCTGACAAATGCAAGGGACCCCCCAAAAACAGCGAACGCCAGGAGGGACCACTTGCGATCCTGAGAGGGATCCATTTAGGGTCCCTCTGAAATATATTTGATTTGCGCAAGGCGTCCAAAAACTGGGCCCTCAGCATCTGAATCGCGTGCCTCCCTTGGGGGGCCTGTTGACGTGCCATATTTAAATACTCTCTTAAGAGTGCGTTGTTGTTGAGAATCTAGCTCAAACATCAGCGTCACACATCATAGCAACTAGGTCAGCAACAAGGGCCTCGAACAGTTCAAGAGTCCTGCCGCGGATGCTGTTTGTGTCAGTAGTTTCAAGCTTGACATTCTGCGCACATAGCAGCTTGCAAAACTTCAGCCCATCTGACAAAATGAAGGGCCCAAAAACAGGCCCGCCAGGAGGGACCACTTTCGATCCTGAGAGGGTCCACTTTTGGGTCCCTTCTGAAATATATTTGCTTTGCGCAAGGGTCCAAAACTGGGCCCTCAGCATTCTGAATCCGGTGCCTCCCTGGGGGCCTGTTTGACGTGCCATTTAAACACTCTCTTAAGGTGCGTTGTTGGAATCTAGCTACAAACATCAGCGTCACACATCATAGCAACTAGGTCAGCAACAAGGGCCTCGAACAAGGGAGGCCCCCACCGCGTCTCCAAAAAGTCTGCCGATTTCAGGTGCCGAAAACGAACCCTCTGGACATGGCGAGGTGCTGCTCCTATAGTAATAGAAAATCAGAAAATCTGGAAACACTTCCCCTGTACATTGCCAAAGTTGAAGGGTGCAAAGGTGCAACTTTTTCAGGGTAGGAAACAGAATCTATATAGTTTCTTATTCACACTTCAAAAGTTGCACCTTTGCACCCTAATTTTTCTCGATCTATTTTTTGGACGCGAAATAAAAGAAATTAACCATGCTGTTGCTCCACCCAAAGTGGTTTGACTAGAGCCTTGTCTGCTACAATTTCTCAAATTTGTCCAAAATTGCCAAAATTGCCTAAATGGGCCAAAAACGGCCAAATTTGCCAAAAATGCCGAAAATGCCTAAATTTGCCAAACCGCCAAATTTGCCCAAAATCCACCAAAATTGCCAGAAATTGCAAAAATTGCCTAAATGGCAAAAAAATCCAAATTTTGCCAAAGGGCCAAATTTGCCTTCAAAATCCCCTAAAATTTGACCAAAATTGGGAAAATCTCCAAAATTGCCAAAAATTGCCAAATTTGTCTGAAATTGCCAAAATTGCCTAAGTGGGCCAAAAACGGCCAAATTGGCCAAAAATGCCGAAAATGCCTAAATGCCAAAACCGCCAAATTTACCCCAAAATTGCCAAAATTGCCAAAAATGACCCAAATCCAAATTTTGCCAAAGGACATTTTGCCAAAGGGCCAAATGTGCCTGCAAAATCCCTTAAAATTTGACCAAAATTGGGAAAATCCCAAAAATTGCCAAAAAGTGCTAATTTTGCCAAATTTGTCCAAAATTGCCCAAGTGGGCCAAAAACGGCCAAATTGGCCAAAAATTCCGAAAATGCCCAAATTTTGGCACGTTCCCCCGCACCCCCTCCACACAATGATTCAGCAAAGTAGGGATCGGTCTGTGCAGCATCTGCACACACAGATTCTGTGAATAGCAACTAGCTGCTTCATAAAAGTGTCTTCACTTTGCAGAAGCTTGCGTTTTAAATCTTTGTTTTGGGGGGCAGGGGGGATGTCGGGCCTGTCACGTGCACTTGTGCCAGCTCAGGAGTCCAAGAGGAGGTGGTCGTTTGGATGGCTTTTGCTTCTGCCTGTCACTCCGAAGGGTCTATTTTTGGGCCCTAAAAGATAAGAAAAATTGGAGACGCAAATACGGACCTCCCCAGTAGACGCGCAGGCAACTTGGAACTCATCTCATGCAATCGCATACACTGGACTGTGAAAGTTTGGTGAGAGGATGTACAGTGTACTGAACCACCTTGAACCTACTTGAACATCTTTAAACCTATCTTGGAACAATGCATGTGCATGTGAACAGTTAGGAAACCATTTTAAGTTTGTAGGAACCGATCTGTGAACTATAGAACCCCCACCTGCTCTCTTTTGTAGCCTTCTTTACTGATGGTTTTGCATGCATATCAATTCAATTTCCGGCAAGTAGAAGCTTGTGTAACGACCTGGCGAAAGCCTTGGAGGCGTTGGAGGGAAAAAAGATCTGTGAACTATAGAACCCATAGGAACCTATAAGAACCAGGTAGGAACCAATTTGGAACCAAATGGGACCAGTTTGTGCATGGAAGAGCTTGGAGATGGATTTTCGTTTGTTTTTGTGGTTTTTGGTGTTTTTGGATGGTGTTTGACCCATGTCTTAGGAACTTGATGTTGTGAACTTATTTGGTAGGAGTTTTGTAGGTTATTTGTGAGTTTGAGCTGAAGACGTTTTATTTGGAGAAGCTGGAAGAACCTTTTTGAAGCTTGAGAACTCCTTTGAAGTAGTTTAAGAAGTTTGAGAACGTTTGAGTGTCACTGCGTTTTACTCTGCACGACTCTTCTAAGAAGAAGAGTGACTGAGCTGTCAAACCTGTGTGGTTTGGCTCAAGTCCGAGCTGTAAAAAAGAGCTGCCACGCCGCTCTCGTGTTTTCACATGGTAGTGGAGCCCCAGTGATCCTGAGGGTGAGGGGCAGACGCTAAGAAAGACAGTTAAGATCGGCCGCTGTCTTACTGTGAGAGTTGCAGAAGAGGTCTGTGAAAGATCTGGCATCTTAAGATGAGTGGACCTGGGCCAATGAGTCCCAGCACAGAGCCAGGCACCGCTGTGGCTACTGGAAGTGCCAGTAGTGCCCCTGCCGGGCTGGTTTCTGGACATTTAGACACTGGAACGACACCTGTGTTTAGTATGTCAGGGCCACAAGGCCCACCCACTGTCTATGTGCCGACAAACCCAGATCCTCTGCAAGGATCAGGAGACCCATGGCTGAGCTTCAATACTGGTATGGGTGGAAGATCAGATGGAAGTTTTTTGTCATCTGGTACCTACCAGACAGGCCAATCGACAGGCCAGTCAACAGGCCCATCAGGGGCACCGAGCACACCAGCAACTGGAGTTACGTTTGCAATGCCGCCAGGTTTTCTGGACACACCAGGTGGTCCAGCAGGAGGTCCAGGAGGAGTTCCTGTAGGAGTTCCTGTGAGCCAAGATCCACTGATGATGCAAGTACTTCGACAGCAAATGTTGCTGACCCAATCCATGGTTGACTTTCTGTCACGTACAGCGCAGGGAGCAGGTGCAGTCCCTCCACTGCCTGGAGCTCAAGGGCCAGTGCCCCAAGCTCAGGTCCAAGGAAGTCAAGGACAAGGAAGTGAACGTCTTACCATGGATACCAAGTGGATTCCAGCAGCACCCTTGCCAGACTGGAAGTCTTGGAGTACAAGGTCAAAAGAGCTGTCTGGTTTCAAGGGTTGGTTAGACAAGTTTGCATCGTGGCTGTGTCTTGTCCACGATAGCTATGCACAAGAGCTCAAGGAAGCTCTGAACTTGCCATACTCTGTGGTGATCGCGAACCAAGATCAAGCCATTCGAAGTCGTCGATTGTTTCATCTGCTCCAGCAGAGCTTTTCTGGATACTCAAGGGTTGACAATGTGGTGAAATCTCAGATTGCATTTTATGGCATTCAGGAGGCAAATGGTTTTGAGCTTTTGAGATTGCTGCGCAGGGAGTTCAGTTTGATGAGCCGTCCAGAGGTGCTGCAATACAGAGAAGCATGCCTGAAGTACACCGTGAAGAAGAGCGAGAGGCATCTTCTCATGGATGTGCTGAGAGAAATTGGGGCTGAGATCGAAGGATTTCACTCCATGTTGGAAGCTTCACTGATCGCAGGTCAATTGGCTGATTTGCGCATCAATGAGGGAGATCAATTTTTGCTATATCTGAGAAATTTACCAGAGAAGGTGGCAGAATATGTTCAACTCCACTGTGGTGCCACTACTGTTGCCAGAGTTTGGGAGTCTGTGGTCGCGTACCACACCAGAATGAGACTCACCAATGACCTGGACAGCAGAGTTCATGTGGCAACAGGGCCAAAGCAAGGTTCTGAAGGTGTCACTTGCCACAACTGCGGCAAACGAGGACACTTTGCTCGTGATTGCCCACAGCCTGTGAAATGCAGCCATTGCGGTAAGTCAGGTCATGCAGCTAAGGACTGCTGGGCCAAGGATCCCAGCAAGCGACCTGGAGCTTCCTCAACACCCAAGCCTTCTGCAAAGCCCAAGGCAAAGCCTGCTGCAAAGAGCAAAGGCAGCAAAGGCCGAGGCAAAGGTCGAGGGAAAGGAGGAAAGTTTCGAGAAGTTGAAGAAGGTGAAGAGCCTTGTGAGGCTGAGGAGTCTCAAGAACCAGAAGTTGAGCAGGAGGGTGGAAACCAGGCTGCTATGGTAGTCAAATCCTTTGCAGTGAAGACTGGATCAGATGCTGGTGGGCCAAAGGGGGCCACAGGGACATCGAGTACTGAGAGACCGGTGACACACCACCTGAGCAGCACACTGGAGGGTTTTGTAGGTAGTGTAGGGATAGGAGATCCTAAGACCTGCTGGCTGGTAGACTCAGGGGCTACATGCCACATCGTTTCTGAGAAGTGGGTCAAGCACTACACTGTGAGTTTTGAGTATCCTGGTCCATCTCCAAGCTTGAAGGGTGCAGGAGACAATGATCTGCCTGTCAAAGGGGTTGTAGATCTGGAATTCAAGGTAGGTAAGACGAAGATTACCATGAAGCGTGTAGTAGTGGTAGGAATTCCTTTGAATGTGATCTCAACTTACGCCCTTTTGGAAACTGGTTGGAAGACAGTCCTTGGCAATGCTGAGGAGAGTGGATTGTTTTTGAAGAAATTGAAACTTCCTTTGAAGATTTCTGAGAGAGCATGGTGGCTGAAAGTCAGTTTGCTTTCAAAGCACAAGAGTGGTGTGAAGGGTTCTGGACCAGCACCGATGGACTTGAGCACCATGAACACTGGAAACACTGTGAACACTGACAGCACTGAAACGAAACAAACTAAACAAACACTTGTTGTGGTTGTAGTTCAGTTGCAGCAGTTGTCCCTGAGGATGTTGTGGCTAAGGACCTGGTAACTAAGGGAACTAAGGACTCTTTGACTAAGGACCCTGTGAATCATGTTGCCACTCAGGAGGTTGCGCAGGTCACCAAGGGTAGGTCAGGAGGTTCTGCCAATGTCAAGGCCAAACGTCGGGAGCTTCAGATGAAGAGTGCAGACATGTTGCAGTCGTTTTCCTATGTTTGTAGGATGTTTCATTTTGGAAGCAGTCGCCTTTTTCAGCATGTTTTTGATGATCATGAGCCCAATACCATTGAAACAGACGTTTTGTTTAAGACAAACGTTGAAACAAACGATGAAACGACAGACAGTGAAGATGATTTCATGTCGTGTTGTGCATCTGAAACGACAGACAGTGATGATGATTACATGTCATGTTGTGATTTTGAAGAGTTTTGTCAAGAAGATCATGGCACATCTGGACACATGGAGTGGAAATACCATGAAGGGAGGACAGGTTCAGGTCAATCTGATCGGAAATGCAGGTGTGACTGGACGTTTGTGGACCCTTGTTTTAGGATGATGCGTGGTTTTCCTCAGGTTGAGGACTTGACACAGGATGAAATTGATGACGGTGATGGACCTCAGGCAGGTGAGGTTTCTGAAGTTGGTTCCCCATCACTTGCCAATTCAGAAGATTTGGAGGGTTGGGGTCCCCATGAACCTGGTTTGCCAGAACGCCCAGACACACCAGATGGTCCAGAGGGATCAGATCTGGAGTGCAGTGTCCCTGAATTGGGTGATGGATGTCTCAGGCTGGAACATGAGTGCCGGGGCCATTGGCCTTATGACAGGGGATGTGATGATTGCGTGCAGTCAAGAGGACGCACACCTGCTAGGAGAGTAGGTCATAAGCATGAAACACCCCACAGTCTTGCTGCTGATTTCCTTTTTGTAGCAGGGAAACATTGGAAAGTTCTGGTCCTGTTGATGGTTCACACTGGGATGGTTGGCATGGTGGTTTGTGGAGGTGATAAAGAACGTGACGTGCAGTCCACTGCAGCAGTTCTCAATGAGATTGGTGTTGGAGGGTTGTCTGTAGAAGTAGCTACTGACAATGAGGCAGCACTGAAATCTTTGGTTGAAAGAGGCCTTGCAGCTAGTTCAGCACGAGGCTATCACTGGAGAAACATTTCAGAGGCAAGACCCCAGGCAAAAGGCATCGAGAGAGCCGTTTGCATCATGAAAGAAGGGATCTATGCCAACTGGTTGGCACTTGAACGCCATTGCAATGCCAGGATTGCGTTGGAATCCCCCCTTTTGGGATATTTGGTGGGACATGTCTATAGGACGTACAACGCTTACTGTGAGGGAAAGGCTGGGAGCACTCCCTTAGAACGTTTGAGAGAGAAACGGGGAGGTCAGGCACCTAGGTCTTATCCTTTTGGGGCAGTTGGGTTTTTGAAACCAATTCACCCTTCAAAATGGCCTGGTCAGCGTTTGGTGTTGTGCCATTTTCTCGGCATGAGGTATGTGACTGGGGGAGGTTGTTTGGGGTACCCATTTTCTGTTGATGCTGAAGGGTATCGTGAGGTGATCAAAGGTCACTCTTTCAAACTGAAGGAACCTCTCCAGTATGATGTTGAATCTCTTTTTCCTCTTTTGGCAGGCGTCAGGCCACAGGACTTCCCAGAACCACGTCTTGAGGCGCCACAGGCAGAACAGGCTTTACCACCACCTGATTTTCCACCAGAGTTGGATCCACCAGTTTTCCCAAGGGATGAGGTGTCTCCACAGCCCATTGCAGATGGAGCTGATGGTATGGATGTAGATGCAGGTGAGATAGGTGAAGGTCCTGAGCCCATGACGATCGACAGGGTCGATGAGGGTTCAGAAGGGGAAGGATCTGAGGAGGAAGAAGGGGATGCGTGGTTGAACAACCTTATTCTTCAAACACAAGCTGATGTGTGGAACATTTTTTGTTTGAGAGAGTCTGGTTGTGTTTCCCCTGTTGGTGAGGGAAATGGTGATTTCTTTGAAGAGGATTTTGGAGGTCAAAGAGTACGGGTTAACATCCCTGAAAGGTCTTTTGACGAGCTCACTGGAGCTGCTTTAGACTTTGAACAGGTAAAACAGGGAATGAAAACTGAGGTTCAGCAGCTTGAACGACTTAAGGTCGGGCGCTGCCTTGTTGAACGTGACGGTCGGGCACTAGCTAAGGAAAAGCAAGTCACGGTCTTGACCTCACGTTGGGTATTGACCCAAAAGACCTCAGAAATCGTTCGGTGTCGCCTTGTAGTTCGAGACTTCGCTACGGGAGGGACCTCAGCTTTGAATGCTGGGATCTACGCTCCAACGTCGTCGTTGGACGGGCTTCGTTGTGTGCTCGCAGTTTCCGTGGTGAAAGATCTCAGTTTGCTGACTGCTGATGTTTCTGTGGCGTTCATGCATGCGCCAGTGGAAGCTGAAGCTTGTGACTTAGTGTTACTTCCGGCGAACCTCACAATCAAGGGATGTCGAGTGATCGCATGGCTAGGGAAAGCCATGAATGGGCTCAGGCGAGCCCCACTGTTGTGGTTTCTCGAATTGCAGCGGGTGGTATATTCCATGGGAGGTCAAGACACCTTTGAGAATACTTTATTCAGGTTGCAGACGCCCAATGGGATGCTTTTAGTGCTTGTGTACGTCGACGACTTACTCGTCGCGGCTGAAAGTCCGCAAGAGGGTGAATCGTTCTTGCAACAGTTGCAGAAGATTTGGCGAATCAAACTGACTGGAAGGATTCCAGCGCTTGAGAAAGGCGTCCTACAGTTTTTGGGGAGAACCATTTATCGAGAAAGGGATGGGGAATCCACCTTAAATCTGGGGGTCAGTGAAGCATACATGACAGGGGTCATCGACAGTTGGCACGAGAAACTGAAACCAAACGAGACACCACCAAAGCTGGAAGAGATCTACAAAGATCGCGAGAAACAGGGTGAAGACATGCCTTTGACAGCGGAGGGTGAAGCACGGTATCGCAGGGTTCTAGGACAGTTGGCGTGGGCCGCTTTGTCTAGGGCTGATTTGTGTTTTTCAGTTTCATACCTTGCGCGATTCCAGTCGAAGCCATCCGGTGCAGCGGAAGCTTGTTTGCGTGCACTGTTGCGTTGGTTGTTGACGCGCCTTCACCGCGTGCAGACCATGCCTTCTCCGGAAGGATCGCCCAGCGTAGGACCGCGAAGCGTTGTTGGTTTCTGCGACGCGTCTTGGAATGTGGCCTCCGTGTCAGGGGGAGTCTTGATGTTCGAAGGTTGCTGCATTAAGGTGTTTTCTAGAAAACAAGAATGCCCAGCTTTGAGTAGCGCAGAAGCGGAATTGTGCGCGATGACCGAAAACTCGAAGGAGTTGGTGTCGTTAGGCATGTTGCTGGAATCCATTTTGGATGGGATTCCGCTGACCATTCTGGGAACCCCGCAGTGTACAACAGGGACTTACCAGTTGGTTTTGCGCAACGATGCTACGGCCGCGATCAGCATTAGCTCGATGGAAGGGTTGCTGCGACGCGTCCGGCACATTGAACTTCGCGCAAAGTACATTCAAATGCTGGTTAAAAAGAAACGCCTTTTGCTTGAGCACATCCCTGGACTTCAAAACCCGAGTGATGGTTTGACTAAGTCATTTAAGAATAGGGATATGCTTATTAACCTCGAAAAAGAGGTAGGTTTGGTGCCAGGACTCGACACAAATGGTTTGTCATGGATCCGTACCTTTCAGCGTAAGCTACAGCTGCTAGCCGAAGAAGGGGAGATGATGTCAAGTTTGTTGGAAGGGTCGGTAGCACCTGAAACCTGAAACCTGAAATTTTCCGAACGAATTGCATGACACAAGCCTGTTCCACTGAGGCACTTTGCTAAGGAACTTTTGTTTTCGCTTGTGACTCAACGGCATTTTGCTAAGGTTTTGAATTCGATAGACGGTGGAATCGCAGGTGACCGCCTGGAATCCAGTTTGCTCCAACTGAAGGTCTTTGAACCTTCCTACAGTTTTCACTTTGTACTGTTCTTTTGTTGCGAATCGGCGGATGTGGACCTTGAGTACTTCTGTTGTCCCGTCTGGATGGTTTGCTGGAGTTTTTTCTGTTTTCCGTGACGGTGTCCTGTCCTTTTCCGTCTCGGTTCTTTGGTCAGTCTTTGTCATGTGCGACTGGTGAACATTGTTGGACGATGTTGACTAGTGAGGTGATGTGAACTCGTTTCGGACTTTTCGTTGTCTGACTGTAATTTCTGTAGTGCACATGGAGGCCTACATGTTGACACGCAGGTTGCAGTTGTTGAAAGTTTTTCGTTTGCATGTCATGCCACGACACGTTTTTGAAACAAAACGACGGAAACGAAAACCAGTGAAGCACCAGTTTTTCCAAACCTCAAGTTTTGTTTTTGTTTTGGAACATGTTGCTTGGTTTTCATTTTTGGTAAGTAAAGTGAAGCCGTACGAAAAGCTGTCCGTCTAGGTAATGCTGGGAGCCGTGTTTTATTGTTTGTCATCTAGCACAGTTGCCAATAGCATTCTGGATCTAAGATCACCTGCTTTTCGTATTGCCGTCCGTTTCACTTTCTTTGGAAGATGGGCAGTAACGTTGACACCTCAACGGAAGTTGCAAAGGTCGATACGGTGGCTGAAGCTCCGGATACCGCCAATGCGACGGCAGATAGCGCAAGGGCGCCGGGAACTGGAGAAGCCGTGCCCTATGGAGTGCCTGGAGCAACACCCACGCATGTGGGAGGTGTTGCATCTCCAAAAGCTTCGCCGAAGCCGTCTCCTCGTGATGAAGCGGCAAGTTTGCCGAGCTCAGATGAGGAAGCTGCGAATCCAGCTGACAAACGTGCAGCTGAAACTGGTGATGAGCCGCCGGCAAAGAAGAGCCGACTTCGTAAGGAAATTCATGGATTGGTGAAGGTTGTGAAAGACGTTGTGATTGGCCTCACAGCCTCGACGTCCACTTTGGACAGTACCAATGAAAGTTTGCAACAGGCCAAGAAGGATATAGATGCTCTCTGCATTCAGTTAGGAGTGGACCAAGTGTCCGCCAAGTACTTCCTAGCATCGATGCAGCAGCACTCGACGGCTATGAACAATATCAGCTGGCAGGTGACTGGGAACAAATCCCAAGTCAATCCAACTCTGAAAGAGCTTTGTCGTGATTTGAACGACAAGATCACTACAGGGAACAGGAGGTTGGCAGAAATCAAGGAAGAAAAACGCGCACAGCATGAACAAACCCTGCAGTATCTGAAGGGCATTGAATCTGCCATAGACAGGATGGTGACTGCGTTGGGGCAGGTGAATGTTGTGACTGCTGCTCCGGTTGCACCTGGTGTTACACCCACTGGAGTTCCTGTGGGACCGGGTGTGGCATCAACTGGAGTTCCTGTGGGGCCGGGTATTGCAGCTCCTGGGGTTCCTGTTGGACCTACTACAACAGCAGCGAGCCCTGCTGTCCATGGAGTTACGGGCGCGATGAATCCTCCCCTGGCACCACCACCAATGGGGACACCGACAACTCCAGGAATGGCAGCCAATACAGGAACGAGCTTCCCACCTGTTCCACCGGCCTCTGTTGGTTATGCACCACCGCCTGCAGCGCCGGCAGCGCCTGCAGCGCCGGCAGCGCCTGCAGCGCCAGTTGTGCAGCGCGCAGGGCGCATTCGCCTGCGCACCCATGATGGGACGGAAATCGTACGGGCCGTTTCGCCCAACCCTGCTCGTCGAGAGGCAATCCCGGCAGGGTGGGCGGAGGAGTATGGTATGGGAACTCTCCAGTTGGGCCAGTTGGTATATCGAGTGATTTCTGACGAATTCATTCGAACGGCGGTCCCACTCAATTAGCCAGAGACTGCCGAGATCTATGTGAAATGAAGCTGTTTTTGGGAGGAGCAATGAGCCTGAGAGTCCTTCCTGTAGCATGGTCACATAGATCATTTTGAGATTTTTGGATTTCAAAGTAAAGCTCAGCACTTGCCTGGCAGCTTGTGAAAGAATAGCTCTATGAGCTCGAGGTTCATTCCAAGCAGCATCAGTGTTCGATGAGCTTTGAAAAAGGAGAGATGGGATCTGCTGTGCAATCAGTTGCATGGGAGTGGATTCACTGTCGATGTTTGCAGTTGCACTTTCATGTACTTTGGTTTGCAGTTCTCATTTCGTTTTCTTGACAGCAATCCTTGTACAGAGCTGGAGCCGTCTAGTAAGCTGGAGCCGTTAGGAGTAGGATAGGGTTTTGCAGATGTCCAGTTTTGCAGTTTGCATGGATGTTCATGTCACTGTGTTGCAGTTTGATGTCATCAGGTTTAACTGCTGTTATCTGTTTTGATGTCAGTTGTAACTAGTTGGACACTTGTGGACTCATTGGACGGTTTTTGCAACTCCTCTGTCGTTTGTTGTTGTTCTTTGTTCTGTACTAAGGTACTTGTATGATCCAATGATGTAGCTGCCAAGGGGTCATGAGAAAGATGGCAATGCCATATGAAATACCCCTGCAGCTGAGGATCATAACATAACATGTTTGTTTGTTGCATGTCCTTGGAACTTGGTTGAAGTTGTCTTGAACTTGAACTTGAACTGTCGTTGAACTCTTCCTGAACCTTCTGTCTTGGAGTTCTGGTTCAAGTGTTTTGGCATTCTCTGTACCTCTCTGTCTTTGTGCGTGCTATGTGGTTGTTTGATGTGCTTGTCTTACTGCTTCTGGCACTGCTTTGTGGTCTTCTCTGGATGGGCTGGCAGTTCAAGATCTACATAGCCAAGCTTCGAGCTCAGGAAGCCCGTTTTGCAGAACTGGAAGGTCGTATACAGGCAGTGCAATCTGATGCAACTGCAATCTCAACAAAGAAGACTGTACGCAGTGGAGTTCAGACAGAGTGGAACCAGATGTGCTTTTATATGCGGCCTCATAGCCGTGTGTTGCACAAAGAGGATTGCCAGTATCTTCAAGGACCTGGAGTGAAAGAACTCCATCTATGTCAGATATGCTTTCAGCGTTGATGACTGTACCTTGGGTCCCTTTTTTTTTTGGAAAAAGGCCTGCCCAGCGCTTAGCTGTCACTTGCATTGGGCTGATAACCAAGGGTTTAGAAGACAACAACACCGAGGAACTTCTTGAGCCTTGAAGTTCAGAAGCCAAGGTTCCAAGTTGAAAAGCGTTTGAGAAACAGATTTGAAATGTTGTTTCAGTTTGTTTTGGATTATGGTTGAATGATCCTAGTTTGAGGGGTTAGGGTTCCCAAGGCCATTAGTCAGAGACCTGGACACTTGGTACCCGTTGGGGTCTATCCCAATACCCAAAAAGAACTGGACACCAAGGCCATACCCAGAGGACAGACCTTGGCACCAGTTTCCCCTTACTTAGATGAGATGATGATGACAAACGTGAGACAGTTTCAAATACCAAGGTTTCCAAATGACAAACGTTTTCAAACAAAACTTTGTGCAGAAGTTGTGAACTCAGTTTCAAAGTTGTGGGTTACTCAGAAAGATGGTTATGGGGTATGGTTGGGTTGGTCTCTTTTGCACCGCTGCCACTGCCCTATGATGATCAAGAGATGGAGCCAAAGAGACTCGTTTCTCATAAAACATCCATCTATCTGAGGGCACCATTAAAACACAGGAACACTTCGAGTTTTCTGTGCGCTAGTTCCTAGCTTAGTTGATGAGCATGGATCTTAGTTGGTGATGTCTGGATCTTAGTTGTGTGGGTTCAGAACTTAGTTGCCTTACAAACGGTATGGTAGTCTAGGGGTACTTCGGTGTACAGCACTACTGTCCAAGAAGGGGTGTGAAAGTTTGGTGAGAGGATGTACAGTGTACTGAACCACCTTGAACCTACTTGAACATCTTTAAACCTATCTTGGAACAATGCATGTGCATGTGAACAGTTAGGAAACCATTTTTAAGTTTGTAGGAACCGATCTGTGAACTATAGAACCCATAGGAACCTATAGGAACCAGGTAGGAACCAATTTGGAACCAAATGGAACCAGTTTGTGCATGGAAGAGCTTGGAGATGGATTTTCGTTTGTTTTTGTGGTTTTTAGTGTTTTTGGATGGTGTTTGACCCATGTCTTAGGAACTTGATGTTGTGAACTTATTTGGTAGGAGTTTTGTAGGTTATTTGTGAGTTTGAGCTGAAGACGTTTTATTTGGAGAAGCTGGAAGAACGTTTTTGAAGCTTGAGAACTCTTTTGAAGTAGTTTAAGAAGTTTGAAGACGTTTGAGTGTCACTGCGTTTTACTCTGCACGACTCTTCTAAGAAGAAGAGTGACTGAGCTGTCAAACCTGTGTGGTTTGGCTCAAGTCCGAGCTGTGAAAAAGAGCTGCCACGCCGCTCTCGTGTTTTCACATGGACTCATCAGGAGAATATCTTATCTTTGCAAGTACGGAGGAGTGGAGCAGGCTACTTTTCGCACTGGGAGAAGCCCCAACGGAGGGAGTAAACTGATTTCTATTACTCGGAATGATGATGATTCTGCGGAACCTGCCTGCTCCTCTGCTCCGTACTCTGCTCAAGATGCTTACTCGATGTGTCAAAACGACTTACCTATTCGAAACAGGGACTCTATGCCCGCCATATTTATCAAAGATACGTGACCTATCAATATTGCCCAATATACTCCATGTTCGAACACCATGGTGGAAGCTAACCTTGCAACATGTTGCCGCACTTTTCCATCAGAGTGCTGATAATTTCTATCAGCAGCTTATGTGTGACTCCCGAACATTACCTTCTCTTGCAGTAGAAGAAATAGGAAGAGGCATTCTCGAATACCGAAAAGCTATCAGGCAAGATCTTCCATTTAGGCTCAAACGATTACATGTGTGGAATGTATCAGGGTGGACACTTGCAACTAGGGCAGGGGATGCCAAAATGCGACTAGTTAAGCGACTTCTACGGACAGGCCCGGTCTTATTACAAGAAACCAGATGGCATGCTGAAACCCATCAGGTCTTGCACCATAACATACCAGGCATTCAAGTTGCACACACCCAAGGATTGTTGACAGAAAGAGGTGGAGTGTCGGGTGGTGCGGCAGCCTTAATTCCACCTGGGTGGAAACTTGACCGAACAGAAGTTGTCATCCCAGGTCGCATTGTCCTTGCAGTAATCCAAGACAGATACTCTACTATCGGACTTTTGTCAGTGTATTTACATCCACAAACTAAGGTCGTTGAGCTGAAAGAATTAATCGCCTGGGTCAAGACCAGTAAAGTAGACTTTCCCCTCTATATGGGAGGAGACTTTAACCAGGTTGATACCAGTTGCCCGGACCTTTGGAATGAATTATTAGTCCACGCGCAAGTTCTCGACACGCATCCACAACTTCACACCTTTGAGAGCCCTACTGGAAGTTCAGCACTCGACAGAGTATTATGTCCTACTGATTATATAGCTGCAGCCCAAATAGATGTGATGGTAGCAGCCAATAGGCGACATCACCTGAGTGGACATTACCAACTCACCGCGACCTTTGTAGTGCGACCAAGAGTCAAAAGTGACATGAAAGACCCAGTCCATCAAACCATCCCAACTAACGTGTTTTGTCCTGGAAAGAACGAGGCTAACCCCTATATGGTCCCTAACGATCTACAGGAGCTGATAAGAAGGATTCAAAGACTACCCCAAACAGATGAAGTTGAGTTTGTGTCCACCCTTTGGTCTTGGTGGAGACAACAACCTATTCCATCGAATCATCCTAGGATTCCCGAGCATGAACTTCTGCGGAAATTCCTTAAAATTCGAGCTGAGGTGCTACACGTACCTGCAAAGCAATATCATGCACTTCAGACTGCCACTTACCATATATTTAATTCTAACGGGGCTAGAGAGCTATATCCAGGAAAAATAACAATTCGAAGTGATCTGTTGAAACAGATATTTGATTTTCTAGACCAGATCACGATGACTCGGCAATATCCTGCTCTTGAGCAGGTAAATCAACAAGCCAGAGGTATCGGCAATAACATTACGTTTTGGAATCGGTTACGATCTATTTGCCCCAAGGGCGTTATCTATAATGGGCCGATCCTCAATCAGCAGGGAGAACAGTGCACCACCTCCCAGATGCTGGATGAAGCCATGCTGGACACGCGGAACTTCTGGTTTATTAAGCCTCAAGACTCTCTTCAAGAATGGGAACCCATTTTACGAGAGTACCAGACTGCCTCGCCGTGGCCAAGTATTGAACTTCCCCAGAAACAGGACTTTCTCCATACACTCCTTGGCACTAAAGATTCAGCCCCTGGCCCTGATGGAATCCCCTACTCTGCATGGAGGCTCTCCCCTGAAGATAGCTACCCAGTCTTAGATCAGCTAATGATGAAAATGCTAGCAGGCCTACGAGCTGCACCTGTACAAGTAGGGGTTTGGATACCCAAGGCAAAAGTAGGTCCGACTGCTGACTACTTTAGGCCCTTAGGAATGCCCAATACTTGTGATAGGCTGGTTGATGGCACCATTGCTGCCGTAGTCATGAAAGCAACTTGTGCATATATGCATCCCTCGCAAGTAGTCATGAATTGCTTTAAAGAACCGCAGCACGCGGTCCATGCCATACAAGCCTTACTGGATAGCAATACCCCCGTGGCTGCGCTCCTAGTTGATCTATCGAAAGCCTTTGAGCGGGTGAATCCCTATTGGATCTTACATATCCTGCGAATGCGCAACGCACCGACATGGGTATGTAATTACGCCAAATACATCCTGTTTGGAAGGCTCATCCGCCATAAAGTTCAAGGCAGACTTCTGCCGCCTAGGGCGGTGCATGTGGGAGTTGACATGGGAAGGTCTTTCTCAGTATTCCTATTCTGTTTGGCAATGGACCCGATATATCACTATATGAATCGTATCCCCCGGGTCATTAGCGTTCAGGGATACATTGACGACAATACGATTGCAGGACCAGGATATGACATTACCTGGGTAAGTAGAGTCCATAAATGCTATCAATGTTGCTGGTCGGCAGGGTTTCAAATTGACCAGCATGCTTGTTGGCAAGCTATCAGCTCTGACTGTCTCCCCTTTTCAGTCCAATCCCTGCCTGGGAGGATTGAAAGTGAAGTTATTCTCCGACAAAAAAAATACCCTACCGCACGAGCAGCAATCTTATCGGCTATCCTTTCCCAAAAAACACTTATACTTGCACGAGCTGACAAGTGTATTGGTTTGACCCCTCGAGAAGCTTGCGGTATCCTCAACGGAACTGACTATACACCCATATGCTCATTGTTGGCATTGGAGTGTAACTGTAGGTGCAAAACAGCATTGGTAATCAACAGTCCGCTTCCAAGCTGGGTGCTCCGTCAGCTAGATCAGTCAGGTTTCGGGGCACACTGCATCCAAGGTGTTGCAACCTCACTCGGGCTATTACTACTGGGGCGTGCCCAATTGTCTGATCGTGACTTATGGACAGTAACCACACACCCTACTACCCTTAAACAAATCAATCCTAAAGCTGCCGAAAAGTTTATACATCGACTCAGGCTGTTTCGGCAACCAGTCCTCTCGGTTGTCTCTAAGAGCATTGCTTTCAATACGTTTGCACAAAGTGTGGTACTATATACCACATCCTATTTTGGTGCTGCCACTGAAGATCTCCAAATGCTACGCGCGGCAGCAACGGAACTCTTACTTGGACGTAGTTGGATTAGACATGACCTCCTTGCATTTGTATTTCGACTGTGTAAAATTGCACCACTACTTGACCCGGGTGTCAGTATCCTTGTTTCTGCATTAGGGCTATTTCTGCGAAAAGGAGGAAAGGTTCATGAACTGTATGTTGAAACTCCACCGGCAGTGAACAGACAAACACACGAAGTTAGGATACTATGGCAAGCGTGGGCACGTGTCGTTGGGGAAGGTGTCCTAACAAGAGCTGTGTCAGGAAGTGGTACAATCAAACAACGCATAAACGCAGTCAAAAAATGTGTGCTCCATCACATGATGCAACTTGCATCTGACTATATTCGTAATAAGGTGCTAACAGCCGGATGGACGGGAGGAATCAGCTGGGCATGGCTCAGTCATGCTTGCGAGGCCAACAAGCGATGGATTCCTAGTATTACTAGGTTCACCTTGTTACGCTGGGCAGTCAATGAGGATGATGATGAGTGGTTAGCACGACGTGGCCAAAGCCGGCAAAAAAAATGTGCTCTCTGTGCCAACTTTGGCCGTGCATACCCACTCGGTGGCTATCAAATCGCAATTTGTGAAACATGTATAGTAACCAAACAGCTGACGGCTTTTACGACAGACTCCCTTGTCAGACTGCTTGAGACATCACATAGAGAACTCCCTATGCAAGAAGAATTGCCAGCAAGTGAAGACTGGGACAAATGCATTGCATGTGCAAAGGGAGACAATACTGTAGGGCATTGGGTTCGGTGGTGTGTAGTACCTATCAGCGCACTACGAAGCCTGACAGGAGATGATTCAATACTGTCGCTGGCCGAAGGGTCAAGGAAAAGCGTTAAGCACTTAGCAATAGCCTCGCGAGTAGTTCATCAATTCAGGTTGCTACTACGGGAATCAGGTGCAATGAGACATCAAGTCTCTGCTCCCCCTATCCCCATGGATACCTGGATACATAACCTCGTACAAAGAGTACAAACAGAGCTACCCCTGGACCTTCGTATGCAGCATGTAAGGACACAATTAGTTTCCGCCCACTGTTCTGTTGATGATTCGCTACTCTGGTGCTGTGACAAACCCCCACTCCACATCTCGTGTGCCCTTGCTCCAGCTCGGGTATGCATTACGCGTGAAGCAGTGGAAACCAATCAAATAATTGCGGTCGTCCCCTTAGGCTCTGAGCCGCTACAATTAATTCAGCAAACTATCCAGTTCGGAACAGGAATCTCCCCTAATGTCTCGCTCTCCACTTTCCAGTGTGAGTGTGGTGACTATCATTGCCGTCTTACGGCATTGCAGCCTATAGGCACCGATGAGGTGCTCAGCAGCTATCTTAAGTCTGACAAGACTACACTACTAGTACAATTTGACGGATCCTGTCATGCTGATAAGGAAACAGGTGGAGCGGGCGCTGCTCTTTTAGAACTCCAGCGAGAAGGACTAACGTTGCTCAAGTGGAGGGCTGTTGCACTACCTAGCTGCCCAGACAATATCTTTGCTGAGGCGGTGTCAGCTAACCTCGCAACAGACCTGTTTATGTGAAGAAATGGTACACAGAAGCTACGCAGTTGACCAGGCCTATCTACAAGGGGATATCCTCCCCATCGTTAAGCACCTAGCCTTCGCAGGACGTTTTCGTAGGATCGACCTACAGCCTATTATACAGCAAATTCGCCGGAAACAATCAAGGTTTTTTGATTATGGAAAATGGGTGGGTAGGGGGATGGGGTCCCCAATACCATGCCCAGAACAGGGGGAGGTGGACCCGAGAGGGTCCGGGGGGACGTTAAAAATTCCATATAGCGCAGGGGAGTTGCTGAAGGCCCCCGTCCCTAACGAACCGTGAATTAACACGGTACCTTGGTACCCCCTAGTCGGCGTGTGTTGACATGTTGGGTTGCTCCTCATGTCACACCCTCGTTTGTGTTTGCGCACATCCTTGGGTGATCGTGCGGTATCTCGGGGTTCTCCCGGACCGATCGGTACACACGTGGTACGGGACCGACGGGTCTCACCTTACCTTGTGTCTAGGGTAGCAACACCCAATGATGACACGAGGGAACAGGCAAGGTCGGTGAACCTCTTAGAGACTTGGGGACTTGTCTCGAGGAGGGGTCAACGGGGCAACCCGTTGGCTAACGGTCAATATTCATCGTTGGGTAGCTAAGCTCGCGGTGGACAAGACCGTCGGTTCCTCCCTAACAGTGTTAGGGTCCTGTCGCAAGACAGGTGTATCCCCCTGGGATACATGGGATCGCTAACGACTGGGTCACCGACCGGTTCACTCTCAACCTTCGGGGAGAGTGGGCTCAATGTACAGTCTGGCCACAGTGAGGTCCTTGTTTTCGGCTCTAAGGTCCGAGCTGTGCTCCATAGGGACTGGGGTCACTGAAAAGGTGACTAAGACTTTCCACTCCTTTCTTGGATCGTCTTCTCCGGTAGCCGCTGGAGTCCGGGAACCTATTGGGGCATCATGAGTTGGTCTCTCTTGGATTGAGTGGTGATCATCTAGGGTGAAATGAATGGGTTCCGTCTCCACGTCCATTCGGGGTGTACGGTTTACGCTGTACACTCTTGGTGGAAATTCGGAAATGAATGGGTTCGATTCCCACGTCACTCGGTGAGTGGATCCACTCTCCTTGGTTTGACCTGGGACTCGTGGTGTGGAAAGGGTACCGCCCCAGGGTGTGCCTGGTGCTTGCGTAGGGCCATGCTTCTGCGTGGATTTCGCCTTTTTGGCGTGGCCCTGCACCGGGAGCCCAAAGGTACCAAGCGATATCGCCCAAGAGAAGCCAATATACTCGCAGATTATCTTGCTGGTGTGGCTAGCAGAGCGGCCCAGGCCTTCCCAGCTAATGTTAGCGAGCCTACTGAAATCGTTGTTGAAGCACCTTATCAGTTGGCTATGCGGTCTGGAGCCGTTGTACTGGAAGAGAGGCCTCTAGGTACTACTATTCTACTACTTACTGAGGTCCCGAATATAAGTCTAGAATTGGTAAATAAATTTATTGTGCACGCTGCGAACCAGCAATACATCAAAGATGTAGAGGCCTATCTGGCGGGCACTGCCAATCTCACGAAACCTCGAGTAGTAGAGTATACGGCATCTGCAACAGACTGTCTTGGCCGACTGTACGGCAGAGGTCCCTGTGCTCAAAGACTTCCACGAAAGGTGCGATTACTACTATTTGGAACTACGCACCAGGAAGTGGACATGGTCGGCGCTTTCTATGAAATCATGAGACGACTCCTTCGCAGCAGCCACCTCCCACACATAGTAGATCTTCGAGCAATACTTACCGATCTTTTAGGGTTGGTATCGCCGAATCAGCGGTCTGCTGTCGTAAAGCGACATCCGCTAATTGTAATGAATGCAGGGGCAAGAGAAGCGTGTGCCAAAATAGAAAGAGAACACCATATCCCATGTCCTCCAGCTCTATATCATCTCAGTCTCCAAATTGAAACAGCAACACAAGCGCTTGTTAACGACCACCTGCCCTTAAGGAGGCCACAATATGCTGCTCATGTCAGAGGTGCTGCTTTTCGAACTCTTGAATGGTATGAAGAACACATTATGATCTCTTACTACAAGGAACTAACGAGAAGGTGTCACGTTACATCAGCAATTTGGCTTCATGACGGACTCTGGCTCCCAAAAGAAATTTCTCCACAGTTAATTTATGAAGCAGAAAGGGCAATGCTCCATCAATTACAGCTGGATTCATGCGATCCCCCCCTTTTCAGTTTACGTGAACTCGCCGCAGATGCTCAAGCTCTTATACAGACTCTCGATGATGTCAACATGGCCACAAATCCCTCCCCCCTCCCACGTACCGGAAGGAAAAGAAACATCGAAAGTGAGCTTTTCGGGACGAGACCCATCCGATGGAACACACAAGCACCAACATCGGGCTATGATACCTTTACGAAACGCATGGCCAAACGGCGTAGAGCAGCCTAGATACCCATCCTATGTACTTTAGCTAAATGGAACATACACTTGGGTAATCTGTTTCGGTTTTGTCAGACGTATAGAGCCCTTCTGCTCCAATGAGCTTGATAAGTGCTGTAGAACCTGCATCTTCTCCTTGGAGCACCTTTCTCTGCTTAACTGCTATGAGGTAAGGCATATTTTTGCAACTTATGAGCCGTTTTACTGCTCACAGGTAGTTAATTCTGTACTCCCTATCTCTGCCAATGAGCATGGAGACTGGGAGACCTAGACAGAAACCATTGCCATGCTCAGCGAACCCTTTCTCCCATCAAGTCACTCAGCTGCGAAATAGCCTGGCTCAGGCAACTGACAAGGTAAGCCTAGCCGACATGGACACGGAGAAAGCTGTCAAGCAATTGAAATTGGCATTAGGGGCGCTGGATGAAGCTATAGTATTCCTGGCAAACGAGGAAGGGAATCACGTAGTCCCAAAACGAGGATCTTGTGAAGAACAGACTGACCGGAAATCTTTGACTGCCATCGATCGAGCCAAAATCTTTCAGAGATGGGAGGCAAGTCGTCGGCAAGAGAAGCACGGCAGGCAACAGAGTCAGAATTCTATGAAGCGAAAATTGGATGAATGAGCGGACCTATCGCTGCACATTGTGTCTGTGCCATAAAACAGTCATTAGCGCAGAGGGCAAAATGACTGGTCAACTGATTAGTTGTCGTGCCAATTGTGTACTACTCCTCTCTCTCTCTTTGATTTCGATACTAGGTAGCGAGATTCTAATGGCACTCCACGTACTGTCCCTCCTTTCTCTTCTCTCTATCTGGTTTTTTGGTTGCTCGTGCCTTTTCTGTTTAGTATTCAAGTCTACTCTCGTTTGGTCCACGAGCCACACTCCAACTACGTACTTGATTGGCAGTGCTGATTGTCGAGGACTCTATGCATACTTCGCTTTTCGGCTCCTCAGTAGCGGCATTATGAGTTAAATGACCAAGCTAGTGAAATTTTTATTTACATCATGAATTATGGTAACTCTCTTCCATAATCGTCCGTGTGTTGTAGTTTCCTCCCTAACCATTCAACGGACCAGTGAGAAGTATGTTTCGCTTTCCATTTCTAAGATAGCTCAGGGTACTTCTGTCCAAAGACGTGACAGGGGTCCCTCACATAAACATTTAATGGTTTCTTCTTTCTCCGAATTCAACCATATTACATCTCTCCCCCACATGAATTGCGCGAGTCTGGTGGATTCGAAAGAGATTACACAATTTCAGTTATCGGGTTGCCTGCCATGGCGTGCGCAACATCGGATGCATCAAGCTGTGACGAACGACTTCTGCACATCAAACGTGTCATTAATAAGTACACGGCTTGCTGTACCTTACTGGACAATTTACAGTCCGCCCACTACCATTTGCTCAAGGCGAAGCAACAGGCCAGGGAAGTATTCTGGGTTGACATACCAATGCCAGAAAAGCTTGATGAGAACATTCAAGCGCAAGTCACTTTACTTCACATGATAGCTGACTACAAAGCTCACATCGTACGTGAAATGGAATACGCTCAAACTGAGCTGTTAGTCCCAGTGGTTTATCCCGATGGCATTGAGATCAGTTCAAGTGTAGGCGAAGAACTACATGGTGTGAGAGAGAACTGCTTCCCGCGCTCACCCTAGCACTGGGTATACCAAAGACTGAGAAGTGCTAGCACTATAAAAGAAGCAAGATGACAACGTGCCTACAAGCTCCCTGTTCTCAACTTGCAGAGCTGTGAGAAGATGGCTAGTCCCAATGTGGTTACGCAATACTTGAGTTGAAAACTCATGATGAATTATGACAACAAAGTTGAATTTGTTTGGAAGTTGTTAAACAACTTCCTTACAAACCAAAACACCTTTCCAAAAAAAAAGAAGAACAAGTTGTCTTGTTGGTAACACCAACTGAATGTTGCAAGCAAAGTGCTTGCTCTTTTTCGTGCTGTTCTTGCACATGCGATGTTTTTATGTTTGAAACGAAACAACTTTCTTTGAGGTTTAAGGTTGTTTCTCCAGATGTTATTTGTTTGTTACGAAGCTATCTGTGAATTTGAATCAATGTTATGTCCGGTATTTTACAAGTCAAGGGTGGGCGCGGAGGGTTTCAAAAACCTTTTTCCAATTTTTGTGGAGCGTTCATGCGCAACAGAGCCATTCAGAAGGGTCACACTGCATTCAAGTCACCGCTGTGCTTGGGAAGTCAACCTGCACCAATTTTTGGTACATCAGCTGTGGCAATCACTGGAATTCTGACTGGATTTATCCTGGCTTTTGCGATTTTCATTGCCTGGGTTTTCTCCATTGATGCCTAGACTGTTGTGTGACTTGGAACGCTTTACAAACGGCTATCGAATCTCTGGGCCCTTTGTTTCTGAGTTGTGGCTTTCATTTGAGATTTCCGTCACCTTGATTGCATTTTTGGACACTTTCTCACAAGCACGCCTGCATCTTTGCTGCGTTGTCCTGCAGGTGGATCGTACGGAAATTGGTTTGGGTGCCACAGAGAAACGGCTCCAGATTCAACTGGAAAGCTGGGGTGTTCCAACACCACCAGTACAACCTTGTCTACCCAGGGTCCCATCGGACTCAACGTCCAGTTTTAGCAGTTTCGATGGCCAATCAGACTGAGCACACAGTGGAAAAAGGGGAGAAGAGAAGTTTTCATGCTCTTTTTGAGCACATTCAATTTTGTGAGCGATCCATGAAAAGGTCTGCACTGAAATATCCATGGCAGCTTGGTTTCATGGCAGATTCAGACCAGTCGGCATTCCCTAAGGGCCCACTGGGTATGTCTCCAGTGCTGCCTGCTGCGGTGTCAAGTTCAGATCATGCGGAGCCGGCTGATGAAAAGCTGGCAAGTGCTTTTGATGATCATTGCAGAAGACTTTACTGCAAGCTGCCTCAGGTGGAGTGGGATGTGCACCTGGACTCTCAACGTAGCGCTGCTTTGGCTAAGTGGCACAAAATTGTTCTGTCCGACCCTATGTCTTTTGATGTGTGCAGGATGCATTTTCAATCGTTGAAGACGGGACTCCAAGGAGGCAAGCTTCAGGACGATTTGAAAAATGTCTTCTCGAGCAAGAGCACCTCCACACTTCATGGTAGGGCTGGTCCTATAATGCGATTTTTGCATTTCTGCGGAGACAAGCAACTGCAGGCTTTTCCTATCACAGAAGAGGTTGTGTATGCGTTTATGCAGCATGTTGAGCAGTCTGCAGCACCAACCTTTTTGAGGAGTTTCCTCAGCTCCTTGGGATTTGCCCTGCATGTGGTTGGTTTGATCGGTGCCAAGCGAGTTTTGGATTCCAGGCGCATCAAGGGCCTAGCAGACAAGTGTTACCTTCAGAAGAAAAAGACGAGATCGAGGTTGCCTCTATCGGTTGCAGAACTGACAACACTGGAAGAAATCGTTCTTGGCTACCGAGGACGTGGAATCCCAGACAGACATGCAGCTGGATGTTTCCTTTTCATGGTGTATGTACGCACCAGGTTTTCGGACATGCTCAATGTTGGGCGTTTGGATTTCGAAGCTGGTGAAAATGAAGAGGGATACATAGAGGCGCAGGTCGCCAGGTCCAAAACCTCCTTTTCTGTTGACAGAAAGGTCCGTTTGCTTCCTATGACAGCTGCAATGCATGGCGTCACTGCAGAACCTTGGGGAAGTGCATGGAAAGCGGTACTGGAGAAGACCGGCATCCCCATCACACATGGAAAGCCGCTACTTCCTGGGAGGACTCCTGATGGCTGGCACGCTTTACCATTGACTGCGGAGGCGGCAACCAGCTGGCTTCGTAGTATGTTGCAGTCAGGGGATCAATTCCAAGAGGAGAGAACCAAGTCCATAGGGACGCATTCACGCAAGTCCACCATTTTGTCGTGGATGGCGAAGTGGGGCTCTTCACCGGATCTCAGGAGACTGATGGGGTACCACGTCGCTGACAAGATGTCAACGATGCTCATATACGGTAAAGACAACACCAGTGCAGGGCTTCGCGAAATCGATGTGATTCTTGAGGCGATCAGGCAGGGTGAATTTTTGCCCGATGCAAAGCGATCTGAGATGTTTCCCAATGCCGATGATGCTGCAAAGCTTCTGGAGAGCCAAGACCAAAGCGGTTTTGATGGCTACTGTTCTGGAAGCTCTTCAGAGGACTCTGCAGATGAGGACCAACCTGACCACCTGGCTCATGAGACAGCAGAGAATGCGATCCTCGGCAAGTGGGACGCGGGTGTGGACGTCGACAAGCTGCCCGAAGAGGCAGTTTATTTCAGGCATCCTTTGTCGAGGACGATTCACGTCCAAGAGGACGAATCGGGTATCAGGTTCACTTGTGGCAGGGACATTTCAAAGAGCTACGTACCACTTGAGTCTCGACCTCAGTCGCTTCTACCAATTTGCAAACAATGTTTTGCCAGATTCAGAAAGGCACATGTATGATGATCGACACGTTTTGCGTCAAGTTGAAAAAGACTCGCAGCCCTTTGAATGAACGTCGAAGCAGGGAATTTCGTCAAAAGTGTCGGCCTGAGTTTAACATTCTTTCATTGATGTGAGTCATGCTGCACTTGTATGTTTGTGATCTCAACACGTGTCTTGGAAGTTTGATTTCACCACATATGTTCACGTCAAACATCATCATTCAGATTGAGAAACCTTGACCAACGAGCAGCTTGAAGGGAAATGCCCCATCGAACAGTGTCGGCTCCAAGCGTCACTCTCAGAAAAACTCAAGCAGTTTGGCCAAGTTTTCACTCTTACCATGCTTCAAATTTCAATTTGTAATTTGTAGAGAGTTTCAAGTTTCGTCACGCCTGTCCAATCATGTTCATTTCACCAAGTTTGAAAGAACTCCGTGCGGTCCGTATCCATGTCATTCGCTGACAGCGTGCCAGTTTTCAAAGACAGGGCTGCCTCAGCGGGACTGAGCGAGGAGATTCGGACCAGTTTGGATGGCGCTGGGCTCAACACACTTTCAAAGTTTGCTTTTGCAAGTTCATATGTGCCCGGTGCCGGCGATGATGCAGAGTTTGTTAAGACAGTGAAATCAGTACTTGGAAGGGACCCTACGTTGGGAGAGCTGGCATCCTTTCGAAAACTTTTGCATGAGTCCTACTCACTTGTGACACAAGAAATGAAGCAGCAATTGGAAAGGAGTGAGGATGTCCAGACGCGTAAGTTGACACAACCAGAACGCGCGGACCTCTATGAAAGACAGGTCAAGCGCATCACAGGTCTGACGTTGCGTGGGCCCTTGGAACCAAGTGATGGCCTTGTCGATTTGTTCTGTGCGATGTATGAGGCAAACAGGCTTCGATTTGTGCCTTGGGAAAAGTACACGGCAAAAGAAGCAGAGATCGACAAGGAAGTGCGCACAGAGCATTTGTTTGCTGTGGACTCAAGTGGCAAGCTTAAAGTTGAAGGCAAAAAGCCGGACCCTGTAGCAGACACCTCAACGGAGATTTTGCTTCAGTATGCGCTCCAGCGTAGAGGGTTGAGCATGGATCAGGCCAATTTGTTGGAGTTCAGGACCCACCAATTATGGGTCGACCGCTTGCTCAAAGTGAGATTGCAAGTGCCTCCTGCAGGTTATTCAAGAACCTCCTTCCGTCAGGTGCTCGAAGCTGACAAAAAGCTCTTTGAGGAGCTTGCCAATGCCACGAGGCACGGTGTGCAGGCCACAGTCAATGGTAGGCCTCTTGACCTAGTCTTTGAAGACTGCATGAACAAACCAGAAGTTGTTCACTTGCTTCAGCCTTTGATGGGTAAGAGCACGGACTACAAGAGTGAGGATAAGCCTGCCCCGAACAGGCCTAGTCCATATAGGTCACCAAACCCTAGCAAGAGCAAAGGCAAGGGCAAAGCACAAGGCAAGAGCAAAGGGTCCCCCAAGATGCCTTTGGTTCTTCTCAATGGAGGATGTAGAGCCACAACAAATGCAGGAGATGCAATATGTTACGGATTCAACTTGGGGACGTGTACGAACAAGGTCAATGCTGGACGTTGCGATAGAGGTTATCACGTTTGTGCATTGCCGAAATGTGGCAAACACCATGCCTATGTGAACTGCCCCTCGAAGCCGTCGGGCTCTTGACTAGAAGCCCAAGAGCCTGAAGAGAGTCAGGAAGGTGAGCTGCAACGAGCAGAATCACCTAAGAGTTCAAGTCACGAAGGTGACGCCTCAACTTTGATTCCCGAAGTGGCAATTGAAGAAAAGCCTGAAAGGTGCTTCAAAGAACCCTTTCTTTTCATTGAAGCTTGTTGTGGCAGCGCACTACTCAGTTCGTGTGTTTCTAAAGCTGGCTTTGATGTGTTAGCAATTGATTTTCATGGCAACAAGCACCGACCCTTTGTGCACGTTGTTGAATTAGATTTGCGAAAGCAATCCATATGGAGTTTCTTAGAACATCTGGCACGGTCAAGGCGACCTTTCCACTTTCACGCAGCTCCACCATGCGGTACAGCTTCGAGAGCTAGAGATGTAGCTCTCACAGAAGATCAACATGGACCCCCACCACTGCGTTCAGAAGAATATCCCATGGGTTTTCCATGGCTTACTGGTTTTTGGAAAGACAAGGTAGACTCTGCAAATTCGATCTATATCCATTTGGTGGCTTTTTGTTTCTGGTTGAACCTTCTTCATATTGGATGGAGCATTGAGAATCCGGGACGAAGCTACCTTTGGAACATCGAGGATTACAAAATTTTAATGTCGGCGGCTATTTTCATACTCTTTCACTCATGCATCCACGGCAGTGACAGGAAAAAGCTTACTGCGTTGCTCACCAACCGAGCGCAATTTCAGGTTCTTGCTGGATACTGTCAAGGAGACCACGAACATCTGCCGTGGAGGCACAAGAATGAAAATGGACGTGTTATATTCGACACTAGCAAAGAAGCTGCTTATCCAAAACTTTTCTGCGAGCGGTTTGCAAATGTGCTGGCGGACATGGCCGGCATCGCGGACTCCCAAACCACGGGTGGCTTGTATGACAAAACTGCTTTAATGGACGCAAGAGTGGCTACACACAAACAGCCACGAGGCAGAAAAATTGCCGCTCTTGTGCCTGAGTATGCGCAGGTGCAGACAGTTCGAACACCTGTCCATGATGAACCTCTTCTTTCAGATAAGCGGATTCTACTTGAAGCATTTGCGGGCGTGCCAGCCGGCAGCAAGCTTCTCAGATTTGCTAAAGCGAAAAGGGGGAATGCTGGAGATGATACTCAGTTCGTCATTAGGGTTTTCGGCATTTACAGGACAATGCAAGACTTTTTCCAACTGTCAACAAATGTCTTACATCCTTTTGATTCCTTCAGAGCAGTACCCGATCAGCTACTGAAAGTGGTATGCAGAATCCTCGGCAGATCACCACTGGAAACAATGAAGGTGCGTCTGGAGACAATTAAGAAGTGGCGAAGCCTCGCAGATTCACTGGCTGAGGAAAACAACCAAATATTTTCTAACATGGATGCTGGTTGCTCCCTGGTTTTGAAAGGCAAACACCTTGCCCTTCTCGAGAAACTGGCGACTGACTATGACTGGCCTGACAAGAACATACACCAAGAAATCAGGAAAGGTTTCAAACTCATAGGACTTCAAGAACCTTCAGGTGTGTTTTCAGCTGACATTAAACCGAGATCTCTTACGGAAGAAGAACTTGTCAAACAGCTGAAGTTCTTGAAGCCGGCCCTTTGGGGAAAGGTTCAGGCCTCCCCAAAAATGGACTACGAAGAAGATCGGTGGGAAGCAACCATGCAAGAGATGAAAGAAAAACACTGGTTAGAGGGGCCGTATTCCAAATGCGAATTGGATGTGCTTTTTGATGACGATTGGTTGCCGGTGCGCCGGTTTGCAGTATGGCAGCGTTCGAAATGGCGGGCCATAGATGACTTCTCAGAATGCGGAGTCAATTCAACTTTCTCTTACCTGGAAAAGGTGGATTTGAAGGCGTTGGATGAGATCGTGTGGATGGCTTGTTGTTTCGTCAGGTACTGTGTCTTTGAGAGTCGTTTCGATTTCACTTTGGCTTCTGGCGAAAAGCTGTGTGGGAGCGTTGACGCCGAATGGAAACAGATGCCTGAAGGTGCAATCCAGTTGGTGGCAAAGACCGTTGATTTGAAATCCGCGTATAAACAATTTCCCATATGTCCCGAACACCGCAGGTATTCAACTCTGATCCTCAAGAAGCCGAGCGATGGGACGGTGATGGGATTTGTTTCAAAAACACTTCCATTTGGAAGTGTCGCATCTGTTTTACATTTCAATCGGATCTCGAGGCTCTTGCATATGTTAGGCTTGCAGTTGGATGTTGCGTGGACAAATTATTATGACGATTTTCCTGTGGTAGATTTCAAAGTACTTGCAGATCACACTTCCGCTGCAATCAGGGCTTTGACATCGATGCTTGGGTTCGAGTGCTCTCTAGACAAAGAGCTACCTTTTGCGGAGACAGCAGAAATGCTTGGAGTCGTGCTCGACCTGCAACATGCCAGTGCTGGTACAATCAAGGTAGCGAACAAGCCGAGCAGGATGGACGAACTTAAGTCCACTGTGCAACATATCATTGCTTCAGGCAGGGTTGTTACCAAAGACTTGCCATCGCTTTTTGGAAGGGCTTTGTTTGTGGAAAGCCAATTCATGGGAAGAGAAGGACGGCTAGCCTTGTCGGAGCTGAGAGTCATGGAACGCAGCAAATCACAATTTGTTGAACTTTCAGCTGCACAGATGGATGCTCTTAAGAACTTGCTTACGAGGTACTATAAAGCAGTGCCGAGGTCTTTGAAGATTGAAAGCACTTCCATGCCGTTTGTTTTTGTTCACTGATGGTGCCTGTGAACCCGTTGGCGATGACATTTCATGCACAGTGGGTGGAGTCATGTTTGATCCGAGAGGTGGCGGTCAAGTTGAAGTTTTCGGAGCACATGTCAGTTCCGAAGTTGTAGAGTCATGGAAGCGAGCTGGAAAGAAACATCCGGTTGCGTTGACTGAGTTGTATGCCGTATGTGTTGCACGGCACTTGTGGAAAGACAGGATGGACGATTACAAGTGTGTGGTGTTTATAGATAACCAAGGCGATGTGGATGCTCCGATGAAGTCCCTTCTGATCCTGCTCGAAAAGCTGGATGGTGACAAGCCGTTTTTGCCTTGGTTTTGCAGAGTTCCCTCTCAGTCGAACATCTCGGATTTGCCTTCCAGAGGTAGGTGGAAAGAGTTGCGTGAGATTTTGCCAGATTATGTCTTTGTAGAAGCAGTTTGTCCGTTTGATTCCAAGAAACTCCATACCGTTTTGCAAGAGGAAAAGCATGGCTGAAGGAAATGGGGAAAAACGAAAGCGTAGTTTGTCAAACAAACTTCAGAGCCAAGAATCAAAAATGCGTACAAAGCGATTGAGCTTCGAAAAGAGCGAAGCGCTTTTCTTTTCAGTCGAAGGATTGAAAAGATCAAAAAGTTTGAACGAAGAGTTCGTGATGAAGTGAATTTCCGAGAGACCGTTTGAACATCCCCAATCGTTCAGCCGTGCGCTGGGAAAAAGATCTGACCGTTCTGTCTCGTGCATCTCAACTGTGAATATATATATATATGTTTATATATATTCGATATATGCGTGTTCTTATTCTTACCGTGGCGATAGCCTCACCAAGTTTTAAGATTTGTAGTCGCGCGTTTGAAACTTTGTTTATAGCGACTTCATTTCACGCGTGTTTTGGTTTGTGTTCAACTTTATGTCATAAGCCGCACATAGCGCAGTTTTGATTCAGCCATTGATAAAATAAGATCACGCGTGCTTTCAGCTTTACTGATAGGTTATATCAAAGCTTTTCCATGCCGACAGCCACTAGATTTCCAATACAGTGTGACGAAGTTCACAGCACTATCCTAGCACACGTAGTCTATCGGCTCAAACAGAGTTCAGACAACACAGCTGACCTAATGATGTGCTACTTTCAATGATGCTAACAATGTTGCCTGACACCACCCTAAATAGTATAGGTTATCCTTAGGCGCCAAGCCACGGTGCTTTTCCGACTAAAGACGTGTCGGGACTGCACCTGGCAAGCGCTCCACTCGCGTAGCCATGTCGACCGCGCTCATGACATTTCTGAGGAACTACCATTGGAAAGGTTATAACGTTGAAACCATTCAGAGCACTCCAAATATGTTGACGAATCTACATCGCGGCAAGTATCCTATCCATAGGCTATGTCACAATGTCAACATAGAGCGCAGGGCATTTAACTTGATGGAAGTATGCACATGGCTCAATGGAGAAAAATGGAACATCCTATGGGCTGAAGACGAGTCATGGCTTCCGGATGAGACAACAGTAGTGATGGGGGCCTCATTGCCCCATGGATTCCATAAGGTCATTCCTCGAGAGTGTGACGAGGTTTACCTGCAGGCTTGGTTGAATATCGCAGGCTACGGAAGTTTTTATCCCTTCGCAGCAGAGGTGCGACACAACGGATATGCATGCTGGGCCAACTCCAGACGTTTTGCAATAGTTGCAAAGAATGCCCAACAATGTGCTATTATTGCAGAAATTATGCATGCGTACAATATACTAGGCAATCGCATTGAAACACTGCAGCCAACCCTAGAAGGAATCGCACTGAGTGAGCAATCACGAATCAACAGTGCTGTCCATGAAGATGATCGACCGTGCTTTGATTTCCAGCTCTCGCCAGAGTGCCAAAATGCAATAGCAGGCCGTTTTCCTAATCATGAAGATGAAGCGGATCGGATCTTCCAACTTAGTGAAGGCATCCAAGTGCTGCAAATGCAACATAATGACCTTGTACAAGAAGCCAACCGAGCACTTTATCGACTACAGCAAAATTGGTATGCCCTCAGTGAAGCGTATGCAACCATCTTCGATGACCTGTGAGGCCCAGTGACTTAGCAGAAGTCCGGTGAAGTTGATCGTCAGGCAATCAAAAAAGGTGGTTCACTGGTCAGCCTTTCCTGTGGTGATTCTCGCATGTCACGCAAAAACCTTTAAGGGAACTGAACCACATGCTCACCTATTAGGGGCACATTCATCCTCCTCTTGACTTTGCTGTCGCTGACTGCAGTGTGAACATGCCTTTATGTTTGCTCACAGGTTCCTCATCCCCCCTAAGCTGTCATGCCTAACGAGCAATATCCCCTGCCCACCTACTAGCAAGTTAGATGACAGTCCTATGAAGGTGAGTTTATAGAATGTTCACGACGGGCTTAGGATGACCCCCAACCCGCATTTAACTCGTCTGTACTTGTTCTCCATTATTAACTCGTACACAATGGTTAACTTGCTTGTTGTCCTAGGCTCTTCTCTAAGTCAAGGGTGTGAAAATTAGATGTGAGCGTATTTCAGTGACAATGGGATAGGAATAAAATCAATCTTCCCCATCACACTGGCTGAGATACCCTAGCGAGACAGTCATCATAGAGGCATGACCGACATGACCCAATATATTTAACATGCCTGACATTCAATACAGTAACCATGACGGTCACGTTGTCTTTCCGACCAAAGACGTGTCGGGATTGCAACTGACAGACAACAACATCGACTAACTGCCATCTTAATTGTCACTCTCACTATACTTGCAAGGTAGCAATCTGTATATAGTGGGCCCCCACTCTCTCTACCCGTACTGCCATGGATTATGTGCGACTCCGTGGTGAAAAACACCATTTCTCTATGCCAGTAAAGATGATCTTATATAGCTTGGAAGCAGCGCAAGAACTTATGGTAGCTGTGCGAGACCTCAGGCGCACAGTACGGCTAGTGCAGAGTGGATGTGTCACCTTTTTTCCAGAAGAAGCACATGGACTGCAATTGATATATAACACCTTAGAAGCTGACCTCCAGCAGGTTGAATTGGACGGACAGCGCATCACACAGCATCTCTTGACAGCACTAGCAGCATCATACGAGGACATAGTCCAAGTGGCAGGTTTTAGTCGCTCGTCTACACGAGGTGTGTGGGTCAACCACCTATACTTAGTTCCAGCTGCTGATGGAGGCATGACTGATCAGGCGGGACTTGCACCAGTGCCAATAGATGCCCGACCATTTCGGCTGACTATCCAGACAATACACATCACTGCGACCCTGGGCGGTTTTTTGGACCGCAGTACCATGCGGCAAGCAGCTGATACAGTGGTGGAAGTCGCTTTTCTACTATTACGGACCGGGTTGCCACCCAACCTCCGCATCTGGACCACCATAGCAGCTGGAACCAATTCAACGGTGCAAAGACTCCAACCAAGCACGCTCCTAGCGGAAGTAGCCAGAATGATGGCTCCCGCCATAAGATTTAGTTTTCTCGTGCAGGATCCGCCCACTGCGGCCATTCGCAGTCCCGACAGAGAGTTGAGTGCGCCGGAGGTCGTCCTCCTGTAACCAAAAGTGAGATGGCTGGGGTTTTAGAGGTGATGTATCTCATTTGTGGAATTTGCATGATTTACGGGCCACCCATTACCTTCGCTGGCCATCATGTGCTCAAGAGTTGCTACCCCACAACACAAATCCAAGTAATACCACTCAGTATACATCCGTTGATTTCATTTGATGTTTTCGAGCTGTTACCGCTAGACATAGAGGCTTAGCCACGCAGCGCACACTGATTTGCCATGGTGACGAAATGAAGCACTTAGATGTAGTGGATGGAGTTATCGGAGCAATATCGCTCGAAGCAAGACCTCCTTCTGGAGTCATAGGAGACAACATCGAACTGTTAATTTTACACCTACGAATGCCTGATGCTGAGACATGGATCGCACACACTGCTACACATGCAGTACTCAGACTCGAAGAGCAACAAATCCAAGACTATCTCCTCATATCCAATGGACTCATGCACAGGACCCCCTGCGTTTTCTCGATCACAGAAGAGACGGTAGACCGCCTTGATGATTTGCTGCTTGAACAGCTTTTCCGTGAAGGAATAGGCCTCACAGATTCATCTACGATGTACATAGCCACAGCTCATGTACAGCACAGCTACACCCAACTTACTCACTGTTTAACAAGTTTTTGATGAATCAACCGGCTCGAAGCAGGGGCTAATCCTATCATATTCAGGTGTAATATCGCCAATTAGTAAATTCTGACAAAAAGCGAGTTGTGTTCCATCACGACAGAGAGCATGGGTAGGGGGATGGGGTCCCCAATACCATGTGCTCAACAGGGGGAGGTGGACCCGAGAGGGTCCGGGGGGACGTTAAACTGTCGTATAGCGCAGGGGAGTTGCTGAAGGCCCCCGTCCCTAACGAACCGTGAATTTACACGGTACCTTGGTACCCCCTAGTCGGCGTGTGTTGACATGTTGGGTTGCTCCTCATGTCACACCCTCGTCTGTGTTTGCGCACATCCTTGGGTGATCGTGCGGTATCTCGGGGTTCTCCCGGACCGATCGGTACACACGTGGTACGGGACCGACGGGTCTCACCTTACCTTGTGTCTAGGGTAGCAACACCCAATGATGACACGGGGGAACAGGCAAGGTCGGTGAACCTCTTAGAGACTTGGGGACTTGTCTCGAGGAGGGGTCAACGGGGCAACCCGTTGGCTAACGGTCAATATTCATCGTTGGGTAGCTCAGCTCGCGGTGGACAAGACCGTCGGTTCCTCCCTAACAGTGTTAGGGTCCTGTCGCAAGACAGGTGTATCCCCCTGGGATACATGGGATCGCTAACGACTGGGTCACCGACCGGTTCACTCTCAACCTTCGGGGAGAGTGGGCTCAATGTACAGTCTGGCCACAGCGAGGACCTTGTTTTTGGCTCTAAGGTCCGAGCTGTGCTCCATAGGGACTGGGGTCACTGAAAAGGTGACTAAGACTTTCCACTCCTTTCTTGGATCGTCTTCTCCGGTAATCGCTGGAGTCCGGGAACCTATGGGGGCATCATGAGTTGGTCCCTTGGATTGAGTGGTGATCATCTTGGGTGAAATGAATGGGTTCCGTCTCCACGTCCATTCAGGGTGTACGGTTTACGCTGTACATTCTTGGTGGAAATGAATGGGTTCGGTTCCCACGTCACTCGGTGAGTGGATCCACTCTCCTTGGTTGACCTGGGACTCGTGGTGTGGAAAGGGTACCGCCCCAGGGTGCGCCTGGTGCTTGCGGGGGGCCATGCTTCTGCGTGGATTTCGCCTTTTTGGCGTGGCCCTGCACCGGGAGCCCAAAGGTACCAAGCGGATCAGCAGAGGTACTCATGAGTACACGTGCTCACATTGGTCAAGTTCTAAAGATTGAGATCTGGCAGCAGCTTTGTATACCCTGTCGCAAATCTGTGGCTCAAACCACCTTCCCATGTACAGGGCTCCCACTCCTCTGACTAAAGACGTGTCAGGGGAGTACCCTTTCCCTAATTTACTTTCCCTCCCTTTTTGCTTTCTTCTTCCTCCCCTCCCTTTGGTTGTCTCCTCTCGTTACCTTTGCTGGTATCCGTGATTGGTGGCACCTCGGGTGTACTCACTGGTCGATCCCTATCAGTCATCTGTGCCTGCTTCCTCTCTTCTCCCTACCTGCTCTCTATTCCTACCTCTGCCATACTTTTGTGTACTCCGGTGGACAGTCATGGCGCACTGGATTGGTGATAAGGTCACGCTGAAGGCAGGCCCACTGACTGGACCTGACCAAGCGGGCCCAGCTGTAGGCAGTAACGATACTGAGGCTCACAGTGAACACCAGCGACCTGAGTACAAAGAGTCCTACATCACGGAATACGATGGCATTCAGGTCTATCGGCAGCAGGGCTGTTATGAGCACGCAAAGCAGCTCCATGCGTGGTCTTTCTATGAATATAGAATGCGCATCAATGGAGAATGCTGGAACACTGTCCTCAATGACGACATGAAGAGCCCGCCGGACTGGGCCTATCCAGGGTCAAGCTCCGCCAAATTGTCACACGACTTCTGCCACGTAGATACGGAGGCCAGTGATGATGACTATACCAACTTCTGGTTTGTAGAGATGGGAGGCCGACAGATATGGCCGTTCTATGCCACAGAGTCCTTTCAGGAAGACCTATGGATCTGGGTGAGCCCCAGAAGATTTGCTGTCATCACGAACCACCAACACAACAAGAAATTGAATCACTTCTATGTTGACAGAATGCATGAACACAACATCCTGGCAAATCGTACACCGTGCTGGCCCTTCACTGAAATGACCAATAGCTCAGGCAAGGTGACGGACAAAACTATAGCCCTCAACAGAGAATCTCGCTGTAGTTCAGCAGGTCATGAAACGTTCAAAACTGGCTTTGAACACAAGAGTGCCATGAAGCTTATGCCGCGAAAAGAAGAGAATCTTCATGGCAAGAGAAAGTACTCTGACCCCTCGGGACAAACTACTACACAACAGTTTGACCCATCTGGGAATTATAGTGCGCGTGATCTGCAGAAACTCAATGCGACTTTCGCTGATCAGTCTGAGGCTAAATCGACTGCAATGCCAACACATACAACCAGCAAAGTCACAATGTGGCGGCATGGGGAGGTACCGCCACTAGGTCCTGCAGCAGAAGGCCGGGCCCGTGCTGGTAAACAGCTGGCTTATGCACGCACTCTCTTATCGGTTGTCATGGAGGCAGCCACTCAAATGGAAGAAGTTGTGAGCAATTTAGTGCAGATCGAGCACGAACAAGCCACAGCTAAGGAGGAAGACTCGGTGCAAGTTGCTTCAGCTGCTCCGACTGAATCTTGCACAGATCCAGCCACCGAGGGAAGTCAAAACTGAGTGGCGCTTGATTTTGACATCTGCATGCTGTATAAAGTCCGAAGGAACCGCAGCGAAGACTGTGGCCCCCCCTCACCTCGAGGATGCAGGACGTGAAAAGACGGTAACTATACTAGATGGTCTGCCTGTTCAGAGATCAGTAAAAGTCGATTAGAGTGCAACAGTTGAGAATGCATGTAACACTTTGTTTGTGGTATTTTTCCATTGCACTCATGCAGGAGGTGTCTTTGGTGAGCATGAGGCCCTTTGCCACGATGACCGATAGAGGGCCTGCAATTGTTTGTGTGCTCAAATAAAAGCACCGGATTTCTGATCTTCATCAACGTTTCCATATACAAGACAAGTCCCATACTAACTAGATTACCGGACCTGTTAGGCCTATGTTGTCACAGACAGGCTCTCCAGCACTCGTCTGCAGCATCTGCATGGCTGTTATGTATAAACTGTGCTGTCTTGCATGTCCATGAGACCATGTAGTACTGTTTCCATCTGTGACCTGCACAGCAATTCTGGCTCAACTATCGAGGGTCAGACCTTCTGTTGACAGTTATACTTTTAGTATGCCCCTCATTATCCTTCTTAGCCCTTGCATATACGAGTTTTGTGGGTTCAGTCATAAGTGCGAGGCCTCTCTGGCTAAAGACTGTCAGGGTTGCCTCCACCCCTTTTTACGGGGTAAGTATGCGACTCCGTGTCCGCCATGGGATCCTTGGTGAAACTGCCCTGACGATTGAGGTCTTGGAACCGACAACTCTGGGATGGGATATTATGAAACAGACGGCGATGATGCTTAGGTTGGATTCACCCTTCCAAGTGGTCCTCTACGCAGACAGCTCGTCAGTAATCCAGTCGCCACTCAGGGCTGTTCAACTTGACACTGTTACAAATGAGGCAACCCTATGCTATGTAGTGCAATCATTGCAAGTCCCATCAGCACAGCAATATCAAGACCTCATGACAGCCATTCATCACAAAGACGTGATGGATGTAAGCTATCTTCTTGGCAAAGGCTTGGGCCTTATGGACGTGGCGACAGAGGGAGGGCATACCAGCACTTTAGTAGCTTCTGCTATTCTTCGAGACCATTCTGCTGATCCGTATGCTTGCCAGCCTACAGCTGGCCACTGCTTCCCTCGATATGGAGCCAGTTTAACTTATCTACTGCTACAAGCCCAAGCTGACCCCAATATTATCCCGCCCAAAAGGCAACCTACCACCATGTTGGAATTAGCAGTTGAGTTGGGCAGCTCACAGCTTGTTCAAACTTTGCTTGAGGCTGGTGCCTCGGTGACACCCGTACAAGGAGCGCTACCACCTCTCTTCCTTGCTGTCCTTCATCGGCACAGGACGAATGTACAGCTGCTCCTAGACGCACAAGCGGACCCGTGGCAGGAGATTCCGATTGCTTCCGTGCTTTGCCATTCATTGCAATGGCATGGTCACCCTGCCCGAAAAGAAGTCTTCAACGCTGTACAAGCTGCTGCTGCGCAAAGTGCTGAAGACACGGTCATTGATATGCTACAGTGGCGCCGTAGACGAGTGTAGAAGTGAGCAATCTTCTTTGGCGCGAGTGAAACCCACAACTCTGACAGATAGGGCCACCACAATCATGAATCAAACTGTCTGGAAATACCAACATATCATTGAGAAACAGTCTCGACAAACAAACTTTGCTACGTTTCGTTGGCGCAGAATACTTGAAGGACTGTACTTACCAGAACGATTACGAAATGAGCTGCAATCACCCCCGGAGCTCGACCGGGAAGCAACACTCCTGCACCAAATTGACTAGTTGTGTGCTCTAAGATGAACCTTTTCCTAGTGAGAGGCTGGCACCAGGTCAAGGCTGTATTCCGGCCTATTTGAGATCCGAGAGAAAAATGAACGGGCAGCGCACACACAGTCGCATCTCTCAGTTGAACCATGATGTCCTTAAATAGGCAAGCTTTGTGTGCTCAGCTACATTGCTACCGCTTCCGGCGTCTCATTGGCTCAAATGCAAAGCAGCAGACAGACCAGCTGCCTCAGCATAGTTCCAGAAAAGGGAAATATAGAGCACCTCTTAACCTCGGGGAGGGATTCATATCACTAACCTTTCCGATTATCAGACAAGGGTTTTGCTACAGACTTGTTTTTTCACACCACAGTTTATTTCCTGATTTTTCGTGCATTAGGATCTTATTTCGCGATAGTGCCCCTTGCTGCGTTACATCCCTTTACCTGACTCATCTTTCTCCGTCCCATTTGGCATCTGGTTTCTCTGGCCAAAGACGTGCCAGGGCTACCAGTGCCTCTTCCACCACCCTTCTCCCCCCCTCTGATTGGTTTGTGTGTGGTCTCTTCCTCTTTTGCTCTTTGGCTCGGTGTGCCTTGCTCCCTCCCTTTCTCTCTCTCCTTTCTTCTTGTTCACTCTTGTGCCTGGTTTTTCTGACTAAAGACTGTCAGGGCTTCCAGCTTTTTTGTCCCTTTCCTTCCCCCCTGATTGCACCTTTCTCCCTCACTGCTGCGTGCGCCGCCTGATTCGACTGCCGTGTATCAATTTGTGGGTTCGGGCGTTCTTGGTTTATCCTATTTCGTGTCAAGGTGCTTGAACTGCCTGGCCAAAGACGTGCCAGGTTTTTCAACACTCGCCCCTTCCCCCCTTCTCTGTTGGTTTGTGTTGGTTGGATCGGTGTCCGTTGTCTTTTTCTGTGTGTTGGTCTCTTTTTGTTTGCTTTTCTGTGTTGGTGGTCTTGCTGTGGGTCCTCCTTCTCTTCTTTGATTTTGCCATTCAATACTGACTGAAGTGCTTGAGTCTTCTGGCCAAAGACGTGTCAGGATTCTCAACACCTCCCCCCCCACCCCACATTACCTTTACACCCTGAACAGCTACGCAGGAACTGCACAGTGCGATGTCTCTGCTTTCCAGAGAACAAGTTGTGAAATCCTGGTATGCAAAGAACCCTAACGTCAGCTTCTTTGATTTGCTCTTTGCACTTGAACAGCATAAGAGCATTTCGACTGAGTATGGGCTGAATGTATCCATTGAGCAGCACTGGAGGCTTGGAGACCCCCATAAGAAGACCGCTGCACCAGATCGACATGACTATGAAATTGCAATGGTAGGTGGGAGAGAAACCTTACCTGGACCTGACTGGCATAAGTTGTACCGATGGTTGGTTAGTCAAAGCCCTGCTTTCTTGCCTTACCACACGGTATATTTGGTGACGGACAATCGGGATTTGCAATCGGATAAGGTCAAGTCTGAGCCTGGACTCAGTCATTGGCCAATGGTCGCTGCTTGGTGGAAAGAACGGTTACGCTATGTCGGCCCATATGGAGAACTCACCACAGTTGTCTTTGTCCACATTTCAGCTGACACTGGTCTCCATAAGGTACACCCGACATGGGCAGGGACGTACATCCTTGATGCGTGTGTGTTCCTCTTCCCGGCCATCAACTTTGCATTGATTGACAGCGATTGTGTGCCAGTGACTCTCTTCGAGATACGGGAACTTTGGCTGGCGAGCACTGACCCAACCCATTCAGCTGCATCAAGCACAGTTGCAAAGAGCAAACTGTCAAGCCCCATTGCGTCATCGCACAAACGTGCGCGATCTGTGGACACGGGAAGGGACATGCAGCAGCCTGGTCCACCTTCGAAGCTGTCTAGATCGCATAGTGCGGACCATCTTGCTGTCCGAAAAGCAGATCCACTGCGAGCCCCTCCGTTCACCTACGGTGCCAATTTGGCAGACGAAGTTGACTATGGTGATTCGCCAGACCCGAGTCCCCGAATGTCTCGTCGAGTGACGTCCAGCAGCGATGACTCTTCCCCGGCTGGGTCAGCTAAACCCACTCGGAAGGACAAAGTAGCCGTGGATGGTTACTTCTGCTTGCAGACGATACTTTCTCTCCGTAGTACTAAACAGGGCTCTACTGAGCCCGGTCTGTATATATATGATATCGACCTCTCCTCTATACTCCCATGTCCCCGCGACCTCTGCGCGTGCGATACTTATGCGGCATAAATCTGCATTAGCCAGACACTGCTTAAACCCAACCGTTTGAAACACAAAACGCAAACAAGAGAAACCAAACTGTTCTGTTTTTAAAGGGTCGCTTGAAGCAAACCTACCCAATGTTTTTGTGAGTTTGGATATCTCTGTTTGTTAGTTTTGAAAATTTTCGAAATATTCTATGACCTCTCAATGAAGTTTTTGTCTCTTGTATAGACATGTCCGATCATGACAAGTGAGTTTCTCGTTTTTACCATCTGTGAATCCTGAGGACTTTATTTCTGGTAGCAACTCTGGATTAAGGGTGGTGGGAGGGTTCCATAAATCTTTGGAACAGCAGAAAACTGTGCAATCGGGGGTGGAATGCCATGGAGTTGTTGTGGTGACCCTACTCTGAAGGGCAGGACACTGATTGCAGCTTTGAAGGCGGAAAGGAAGATACAATACTCTGGTTTTGCCTGTGGATTTTTCACTGGTTTTTGGACTGGAGTGGCCTTCGTGTTTTGGTTGTTATTTTGCTGATTCAGATCTGCAAGTTCCAATGCTTGATGGAAATGATCCAGGTTTTTCACCACCAAGACCGCTACGAGGTTTTCGACGCCGCTGGACTGATTTGGGGTCTGGCGCTGCTCAGTCGCATGCGGGCTCCTCAGAAGTGGATTCCAATGACAATGGAAATGTGCCAGATCCTCCTTGCAATGGCAGTGGTAGTTTGCATGAGTCTCAATTGCGAGGGCTTGACATGTTTGGTTTTCCACCTGGTTCAGAGGAATTGCATGGTTGGGAGCATGTTCATAAAGGTTTGTCAGAAGGTAAATCTGATGGATATGAACCTAGTTCACCTGGAGAAGATGTGACAGCTCTGCAAGTTGGTCCCAATGTGACTGACCCCATGCGTGTTGAACCTGAGTGGCAGAACCGAGCTCTGGCTTCTCGGAGCAAGTGCCAGCGCGTTGACAGGGAGAAGTTGCCATGGGAGCGGTCTCCTTTCAGCTTTGTCTTTGGCGCCGCAGACAAATGGCAGGGTACCGCTGTCTCAAATTTGGATGACATGTTCAGACCCACAACATTTGGTTGTTCAGATGTTTTGCATTCCCGGGTTGTCTGGGAGCATTCGGAATCAATGCCGACTGCAGCATGCACCACACCTGTGGTTTGTCTCAACCTCAGAAAGGTGAGGCGTGAAACGCCTGATGAAGATCTCCGACGTGTTGCACTGGCCAAACTCAGGGACATCATATTACAAGACCCTTTGGCTACGCAATTGGGGACAAGTGTTCACAATATGTTGAATGCGGGATGCAGCCATGACGTTGTGCTTCAATCCATTTCTGACTGCTTCAGGATGAAGGCTTCATCCACCTTGCAGAAGAGGTCCAGTTCGTTGTGGCGCCTAGGACGTTTGCTGAAGGCTTGCGGTTTCATGCATCCCTTGAGGATCACTGAGGAAGCTCTCTACAGGGCCCTATGTGACCTGCGAGAGAGTGGGTCAGGTGCCACCACGGCTCAACACATGTTGGAGGCTTTACACTTTTTGGATGGGACAGCAAGACTGGTTTTGGTTGACCTTCGAACGGTTATTTCAGGCCGTTGCAAAGGCGTCGCAAAAGACATGTTTCTTTTGAAGAATCCCTTGGAGCAGAGGCATCCTTTGACAATGAGCAATGTGAGATTTTTGGAAGATCTTTATCACAGTCTTCCGAACAGTATGAAATGCATTCTGGGCCAGCTTTTGTTTTGTGTGCACTCATGCTGCCGATGGCGAGACTCACAGAGGGTCAAAATGCTGTGGGTGGAACAAGGGCACGGTGAAACCTTGATTCATGCCGATGCCCTGTCTTCAAAGACAGCTGTCAGTGCAGAGGCGCGCACAAGGTACTTACCCTATGTGGCGCTGGGCTCCGGTGTCAATGGACACGATTGGGGGGCTGACTGGGTGCTGGCTCGAACAACTGAAGGCCTGGAAGGCCAGGATTACATACTGCCAAGTTTTTCCGAGAGGTCCTCTTCTTGGACAGACAGTCCAATGAGCGCTTCGGAGGCTACGTACTGGCTGAGAGAGTTTTTGGGAGACTCACTGAACCCTGGTGAAGCTTTCATGTACGGTTCCCACAGCTGCAAATCCACCCTTCTGACTTGGGTGGGCCGATGCGTGAAGATCCAGTTCAGCCCGATGGAACGCCGGTTGCTTGGGCACCATCTTGAGCCTAGCATGAAGAGCATTCTCACTTATTCAAGAGAATCCTATACAACTGTATACTCAAAGGTGTTGCAGATGTTCAGACTGATGCGTGAAGGGACCTACAACCCAGACCTGCCAGCAATTGACCGTGTGGTCCAGCTCTCAGAAACGGCAGTGGAAGAATCCCAAACTTCAGTGATGGAAACTGCGGAGACTTTTGACAGTGATGCTGATTCAGAGTCAAGTGTGGCCTCGGATTGCGGGGCTGCTGGCGACGACTGCTTTGGGCCTAGCTCAGGGGACAGGATGGACCTGACATCTTTGTTTCCGGACTTCCCAGGTGTGCCTGAAGCTGGACTGATGGTTCACAAATTGTCCAAGCTTGTTCATGCAATGAATGAAGATGGCTTTCTTGTTTGTGGTAGGAGGCCGTCAGTGAACTTCATACCATACAGCCAAATGACAAGAGACCGTGACCTTTGTGAAGGATGCCGTCAGTGCAGAAACTCTTTCCAGCACGGCTAGCCTTGAATGGCTTGGAACCCAGAAGCGTGGCGAGCTTAGGGGGAAAAAACTGGTGGCGCATCCGAGCGTCAATCATTGGCGAGTGTTAAAATTTTTGTATCATTGATTTCAGACATGTACATAGATTTGAGTCATGCAGATTTGTGCCACTGTTTTTATGATTTTCAGACGTGATCGTTTCATCTTTTGGCAGAGGTGCGAGGGGTTTTTGAATCATTTGCATGGTTCAAAACAAAACTGAACGCTGTGCAATCAAATGCAAACCGGTGGCAATGCGGTCAATTCATGTTGTGGGAGTTTCACATCAGAGTGACTCACCATACCCACGGGACATGAAATCACTGACTTGCTTGCATGTCGTTGCCTTGGTGAACCGAAGGGTTCAGGAAACCCACATTCCGCATCCCATCCAGGTTCAGAGGTAGCCGACATGTCTGAATGCATGAAAATCAACTGATGACTGGAAATCATTTCATCACTTTGTCAATCACGATGCAATGAATTTAAGATGTCATGCTTGCTGAGATTTTTGCTGTGCTTGATTTTTCTTCACCATGTTTCTCCAATGTTGTTGAATTGCACTTCATGGTACATTATTGAATGCGCTATAGCCTGAACTGTCCTGAAGCAGCGGAAATTTTTCCGTTGCCTTTGCCACGATGTCGTCGACCCTGGACTCAGAAGCTGCATTCACCGACCGTGCCAAGCAGGTTGGACTGGAAACATGGGTGGTGGACAAAATCAAGGAGAAACGCTTTGCAACATTTGGAAAATTTGCTTTTGGTTTTCCGTACTCTCCAAGCAGTGCTGATGAGACACCTTTGAGAGAGTTCATGACAAAGCTGCTGGACGAAGAACCAAGCAGCGATCAAATGTCGTCCTTACGACGCCTGTTTTTCGAGAGTCATACAATGGCTCTCACAGATGTTCGTCAAAGGGCTGAGAGTAACCCTGACCCTGGGGTGCCAACCAGAAAGTTGCCGACTGCTGAACGCATAGCCCGGCAGAAGGCACAAGAAGATCGCCTAGGAGGCCTAATCTTCAATCCCAACGACGATACCATCAAATCACCTTGTGGATTTGTTCGTGGACATGATTGAGACTGGAGTGTTGGTGTATGTGAAGCCAGAGGCTTGTTGCAACAGAGCCCAAGAAGTTGAGATGGTCAAACGAGATTTGTCCGTATCCACTGATGCGGCTGGCCTTTTGAAGCTGTCCTCAAAGAGCGGCGACCCAACTTGTGAGGCTAACAGCGAACTCAAGCTACGAGCAGCATGGCAGAGAAGGAATTTGGCTATGGACTTGGCTGGATTGGCCTCTTTCGAGACTACAGAGTGCTGGACACAATTCCTTTTCACTCAGTTGATGCGGGAGCAACCGAAGGGATTTGCAAAAATCTCACTGCAGCAACTGTTGGACTGCGATCGACAACTTTTCATACAGGCTTCGCATATGACCATGGGTAAGCTTGCGGCTGACTCTCAAGGCGTTAAGCCCTTGGATGAAGTGTTCCAGAAGTTGAAGGATACTACTGAGATTTTGCAATATCTCACGCCTTTGCCGGCGCAGCGAGCTCATGATCCACCGCCTCAGGGCGACAACAGACCATCAAAGGTCGCACGAACAGAGAAGCCAACCAAAGGGCAAGGAAAAGGAAAAGGTGGCTCAGGTGCAGCTGGACCGAAACCACAGCTGCCTGATGGCTGTGTTACTCATGATGAGGACAAGCGTCCCCTTTGCTTCGCCTACCAGTCTGGCAAGTGCAAGTTCAAGGGCCCTGCGGGCAAACGTTGTGCAAGAGGGTATCATAAAAGGGATGCTATCGGCCGAGGCCGTACTACTTGTGCAACCACTCAGACTGAAAGGAGGCAGAAAGCGTTTCACAATTGCAGAATTCATCTACTCCTTTGTTTGTGGAGATTTTTGCGGGACGAGGGTCCCTATCTCGAGCGTTTGCACAGGCGGGTTTTTCAGTTTTGAGTATTGACCATGATGGCAGCAAAGCGGTGGTGCCAATGATCACTTTGGATTTGACCACTCCTTCAGGTCAAGCAATTCTCTGGGATATACTCCAATCCCCAAATTTATTGGGGATTCACCTTGGCTTGCCGTGCGGGACGGCCAGCTTGGCCCGTGAAAGGCCAGTTTCAAAAGCCCTGCAAGCACAAGGAGCTCCAAACCCTCCTCCTTTGAGGTCAGCCCTATTTCCTCTTGGTCTTCCTGACCTCAGTGATTACCACCGCGCAAAGGTGAACAGTGCAAACGTGCTGTACCGGTTGGCCATAGAGATTATTTTGTTTTGCAAGCGACGCAACATAATAGTCAGTTTGGAAAACCCAGCCAACAGCTGGCTTTGGGCAGCCTTGGTACGGCTGTCACAGGAACATTCCACGGCAGCGGCTGAGGCCTACAATGCTTTGGAAAAGACAGTTTTTCATGCGTGCTGCCATGGCTCAACACGCCGCAAGGCGACTGGATGGCTGGGAACAGCTGGTGTTTACAAAGCTTTAGAGGCCACATGCCAAAATGACCATGCACATGATGCCTGGGGCATCCATTGGGCAGCTGGTGCTTGGGTTTTTGACACTGCAGCCGAGGCGGCCTACCCAATGCTTTTAGCCCAACGTGCAGCTGCATGTATGTTGCGCGTGGTGGCACAGCGCCACCTCTCTTTGCAGGCGCCTCCACGGCTCCATGACCTTGCGACAGCTGCCCAAGGGAAACAAACAAAGCGCCATCCTCCACTCATCCCAGAGTTTCATCACTTCACCAGAAAGCTTGTGGATACACCCCTACAGCCAGGTACGAAACTCCTAGCTCCTCATTTAGGGGGAAATAGTCGGGAGGAGCTGCAGACAGAAAGTGGTGATCATGCAGAAAATGGTGAAAATGGTGAGCTGGACAAGAAATTTGTGAAGGTAGGGGTATACCATACTCCAAAACAGTTTGTCAGCCGTGCAAGGGAGCTTAGACATCCCATTGATGCCACGGACCACCTAGAGCCTGCGACCAGTTATGCTTTAAATTTCAATTTGAAGTACCCTGCGGAGCTTGTGAGTCTTGAGCGCAAGAAGAACCTCCTTTTTGCAAAACTGCTGGCTGTCCAAACTGAGGATCAGGAAAAGGCGCTGCACAAAAGCCTACCAGAAAGCTTGGCGAAGGTGCTCTCCGGAAAGCGCATTCTGGTTTGGGAACAACTGCTGAAAAAGTATGAGTATGACGACATGGAGGTGGTGCGTTTTATGAAGGAGGGTGTGCGATTGGTGGGGGCCCATGACTCCCCGCCTTGCTATCCCGAGAGGATCAAAGCTGCGAGCCTCACAAAGCCTGATTTGGAAAGTTCTGCAGTTTGGCGGCGAAGAGCAATCATTGGTAAGCGGCTTGAAACCAGTGACCCAGCTCATACCCGTCACTTGGAGGAGACTGCTTTGGAAGAGCTGGACATGGGCTTTATAGAGGGTCCCTTCTTTTCGGAAGGCGCTGTGAGTGACTACTTTGGTCATGACAAATGGATGGTGGTGCGAAGGTTTGTCCTGGTGCAAGGGGCTGAACAGAAGTTGCGGCCTATTGACGATTGCTTGGAAGCCCAACTTAACATGGGCTTCACCTCCACTTCGTATCTTAAGTTGCAGGATGTGGATTACATCGCCAGCTTGGCCTTGAAGGTGGCGGAAGCTGTGTCAGCAGGCCAGCAAAAACATGGCTCAGGTGAATGGGCTGGAAAATGCCTTGACTTGAGCAAGGCTTATAAACAGATGGGCATTCACCCTTCTGATCGCCACCTGGCGGTCATTTACTTTGAAGGCGAGGATGGCCTCCCTAGGTTTTACGTGTCAAATTCACTGATGTTTGGGGCAACAGCAGCAGTCTACAGCTTCAACCGTGTCAGCAGGAGCATCTGGTGGCTTCTCAACAAGATGCTCCTGATTCCTTGTGGGGTCTTCTACGATGACTACCCGTTGTTTTCCCCAACCGAGCTGGCTAGTGATGCCGATGCCAGCGCCAGTGCTCTTTTAGATATCCTTGGATGGAAGCATGCTAGAACAGGTCCAAAAGGCCTTCCGCTTGCCCCTCGTTTTAATGTTCTGGGATGTGCTCTCGACTTGAGCCAGATACCTCAAGGCATTGTGGTGACTGAAAACAAGCCTGGTAGGTTGGACAGGATAAAGCAGCACCTTGCGGAGATCAAGCAGTCTGGGCGCATCACTTTGCATGAAGCCCAGGTGCTCCATGGACTTGTAAGGTACTCCTGTGGCTTTTTCTCAGGCAAACACTTGTTCCAGGTGTGTGCAGAAATTGTAAACTTCATGTCTGCGTCGGCTGTCTCCAGGCGAGCCAATGTTGCAGACTTCTGCGATTATGCTACAGAGATGTTGGACCAGAGCAGGCCTCGATCCATTTCCTCAGGGGGCGAGAAACGTCCCATCCTGGTGTTTACTGATGGAGCCTGGGAAGCTGGAGTGTCTGGCCTAGGGGCCGTTTTGCTTGATTACGCTAGCGGCGAGCGTCATGTGCTTACCGGAGAAGTGCCTGAAGTTCTGCTTACCCACTGGAAACAGCAGGTGGGTGAGCAACTCATATGCCAAATTGAGTTGTATGCACTTGTGGCAGTGCGGTGGCAATTCAGGAAACTGCTTGCAAACAGGAGGGTCATTTGGTTTGTCGATAACGAAGCGGCCAGGTTTTCTGCAATCAAAGGCATCAGTGCTACCCTGACCATGCGAATTTTGGTGCGAGAGTTTTTCAGCTTGGAAGCCTCAACACCTACTTTTCCATGGATTGAGAGGGTTCCCAGTGCCTCGAATCCAGCGGATGGCCCTTCGCGCCAATCCCCTGGAGAAGTCATGGCTTTGCTTGGAATAGAAAACTGCACTTCTTTTGAACACCCCGGCGAGCTTGTGAACCTTCTCCTCAAGTCCAGCCGGTCAATGAAGAAGGGGTGAAATCCGACCAGCTGGTATATTGGTCGTTCAAACTTGGGTGACATCCCACCAGTAACCAGAATGGTCAAACTTTGAGAAACTTGTCAGATCCTGTGCGATCGTCCTCAACGAGACCTCTTTTTCCCCGGACTCCTTGCGGATGCAAGCGTCGTGTCCAAAAAGATTTGCAGCTCGTTTTCCATTGCATTCGAACCACTGTTTGCTGGCAACTGTTTTTTGAGATTTCTGTACCGTTTTATTTCCGAGAAAGTTCAGTGTGTTATTTGGAATTTTTCGGAAAGCGACAGGTGTTTCGTGCGGTTTGGAGTCTCTAGCCTTTGCGGTGTTTTGGCCGGTGCTAAGTGTGCACGCTGAGGTCATAATTTATGGGGGTAATGATTATATAGAGGGTTAGGTCCCACATATAATACAGACTTTAGTACATATGGGAGAAGGTTACTTCTGCTTGCAGACGATACTTTCTCTCCGTAGTACTAAACAGGGCTCTACTGAGCCCGGTCTGTATATATATGATATCGACCTCTCCTCTATACTCCCATGTCCCCGCGACCTCTGCGCGTGCGATACTTATGCGGCATAAATCTGCATTAGCCAGACACTGCTTAAACCCAACCGTTTGAAACACAAAACACAAACAAGAGAAACCAAACTGTTCTGTTTTTAAAGGGTCGCTTGAAGCAAACCTACCCAATGTTTTTGTGAGTTTGGATATCTCTGTTTGTTAGTTTTGAAAATTTTCGAAATATTCTATGACCTCTCAATGAAGTTTTTGTCTCTTGTATAGACATGTCCGATCATGACAAGTGAGTTTCTCGTTTTTACCATCTGTGAATCCTGAGGACTTTATTTCTGGTAGCAACTCTGGATTAAGGGTGGTGGGAGGGTTCCATAAATCTTTGGAACAGCAGAAAACTGTCCCTCCCAAATCCCACCCGTTTTCTGGGGGTGAAATCCGACCAGCTGGTATATTGGTCGTTCAAACTTGGGTGACATCCCACCAGTAACCAGAATGGTCAAACTTTGAGAAACTTGTCAGATCCTGTGCGATCGTCCTCAACGAGACCTCTTTTTCCCCGGACTCCTTGCGGATGCAAGCGTCGTGTCCAAAAAGATTTGCAGCTCGTTTTCCATTGCATTCGAACCACTGTTTGCTGGCAACTGTTTTTTGAGATTTCTGTACCGTTTTATTTCCGAGAAAGTTCAGTGTGTTATTTGGAATTTTTCGGAAAGCGACAGGCGTTTCGTGCGGTTTGGAGTCTCTAGCCTTTGCGGTGTTTTGGCCGGTGCTAAGTGTGCACGCTGAGGTTATAATTTACGGGGGTAATGATTATATAGAGGGTTAGGTCCCACATATAATACAGACTTTAGTACATATGGGAGAAGAAACTGCCACTGCGCCTAGGCCCAAAGGAGTCATCCTTGTGAGTGAGGCTTTCACTGAAATCAATGCTGGTCTGGTCATTGTATTAGCTTCGGGTCATGAGAGTCCTGTACCTGTTACTGTCTTGGAGGACCCAGACACAGATCCTGACGAAATTGCCCGCGTTATTACCATTACTTACCACAGACATGTCGAAGCCTACCTAGCTACTACATATCCACCTGCAGACGTCGAGCGAGCAGTCGCTAGTGGATTACTTGGCTCTCCTCTGCTTGGCACGTCCACCACACGTGTTACTGCAGATTGGTGCCATGCGTGGAGCTTGCTAGGCCAGTGGTCTGGACTAGTTACTTTTCCTGTCCCAGCCTCTGGAGTCTGGCCGCGCCATGGTCATTTACGGAAGATCCTTGATGGCTACCAAGGCAGGCAACCAAACTTCCATAAATGGGCGAGGCCCGCCTACGAGCAAGGGGCCCTTCCGACCCTTAGCCTGCTGCCCGGTGAGGTCAGTGTACGAGTGCTACCAGGAGACAAGATGTACCAAGCCATGGCAATCGAGCCACATTACATGCGGCCTGTTATCCTGCATGGATTTGGCACCAGTGCCAAGAAAAGAATGCCGAACAGTCTCGCTGACCTCGCCCAATTTGGCTGGTTGCCGCTGGCTGCTGCTTTATTTGGCACGCATGAATGGAAGCCCCAATGGCTACATCACAATTTCCTTCCAGTGGTTGGACTGCGGCTGCATGCCAAAGTGCCACCTCCTCCTCTCTCCCAAGCCCAACTGATCTTGCTGTGTGGATTGTGGCAATGAAAGGAACAATCGGAACCCTCATGTACATCGCTGCAGCAAGCAGCTCTCCTGAAGTTTGGTCTTCCGTTACCTTTCCGAGAAATGGCTAAATGGGAAATCACTGTCAATAAGCAGACTATAGATGTTGGAGAATTGTCCAAACAAAACTACATAGGAAGACAACCTGAAGCTGCGATGCCTGCTGCACTCAAGGACTCGGTTGACTGGGCATCCTGGGTCTTTTCCCTTGTAGAAGTCTGGCAAGATGACGCCCCAATGCAAGACCGACCCCTTGAAGTGCATTGCAGTGGATTAGGGGGTGGCCTGCTTAGTAGCGAACACGAATATGATATTTCCCTGCAAAATCTTGCGCAAACAAAGGTGTATGGCCCATCGCTTGCGATGACAGATAATTGGGAAGAACATATCACCCAATTGGGCCTTACCAAAACAGTGCACGAATATGCGGTATACCAGCTCCTTTCCACTGCTGATGGATGGACAGCTTGGCGTGATTTCCTCCCTGAACAGTTTTCTGATCCACAGCTGCTGCTCACGAGAGCGATCCGCCTCATTGAGGCCGCGACCATCCGGCCAGCCCACTCCAGGCCACCACATCCGACCTGGTCAACAGCAATTATGCAGATCTTCCGTTGTTACCATCCACAAGGGAAACAGCTTTTTCTGAAGTCATGTTTTCCACACTTGGTCACTACAGCGGACAACAGAGGGAGCAGGGACATTAACGTGTATGGTTTCTCGGCAGGGTCCTATACGGGCTTAGCAGTCCACGAGATCCTGAGTGAATTTGCTGCGTTCCCTGGCCTCACTAAAGTTGCTGCGATTGCGACGCCGCCAGAGATGCTGCGACTTGCCACAGGCGAACGCAGAGTCACACTGGTGCACTGCCTGGAGGACCGGCTATGTGTGTGGAGACCTGCTTCTCTGACAGAATTTAACTATCAGGTTGTTCTTATAGAGGGGCACCCCACCTGGAGTGGGCGTGCCAAACATTCCTATGGCCACTTGCTCTTCATTGACCTAGACGAAGGAGTCCACGAAATCCAGAGGCTACAAATCACCACCCCGCAAGTTATTCCACATGGGGTACGGTGCGAGGGATTGCTGCGTGTACTCTCATGGGTTAGCTTTGACCTTCCTGAGCACCTTAAGACGACTCTAAGTGATTTGTTAGTAGCAGCTGGAGAAGGGAACACGGAGCTACAGAATATACCCATCGGTGGACGGGACATTCGGGATGGTCAGCCTGAAACGGAAGCTGACCTACAAGCAGTTCTGATGAAGGCGTTCATGAAATGACAGCCCTGTCTTTATAACTCAGCGCAATATAATGAAGCGTAGTTCCACCGCGAACTGTTTCACCCCGGTAACTTGGAAGTTTAAACATCTAAACTTCACCTTGTGGTAAACCTCTTAAATACCACCAACACCGGAAACTTCAGAAACACGTTTTACACTCAAACTGTTTCTTGAAAGAACACTTTATGATTCTATGTCTCACTGTTGCCATTTTCTCAGCTAAGGGTTGGGTAGTGGCGGGCGACAAAAATGAAATTGCAGAACACAATTTCCGTTTAGCAGTTCGGGGGTACTTAGACTACTACAGTTTTCTTTGTGTTTGATCAGACTTTTGCAGTTTTCTTTTAACTGTGGTCAAACACTTTCTTGAGTACCTCAATGGATGTTCCGGCCAGCCTGCGTGGGTTCCGGAAGCGATGGACTGGTGAAAGGGCTGACGGTGACTCACAGCCGACAGATGCCATTCCTGCAGTCGGTGACCTGTCTGAGCCACAGTCTTTGGAGAATGGTGAAGACCTATTTGAGTCACTTTCTGTTCATGATTTTGATTGTGAGTATCCACCTTCTGTAGCCCCAAGTCCGTCGGAGCCTTTGCAGTTTAGTTCGGTCGACATCCCAGATTCAGTTTCTGACAGTTCTGCTGCTGCAATTTCATCACATGTCGCACAGCTTGGAGTTTCAACTGCATTTCGTCTGATGAGAAGCAGAGAGATCAAAAGACCTTGGGAAAAAGGACCCCTGGCACCTTTGTTTACAAAAAGGTTTTCAGATGAAGTTGCAACCTCAGTGAAGCCTTGCCGTGTAGGGTTGAGAGATGTCCTAATCCCTGTGCCCAAGATTCAAGCTTCTTCTTTCAAGATGCCGGTTTCTTCATTTTCAGCTATCAATAGGCGTATTGCAAAGTGCCGCATCAACGTTGCTGAAGACGAGTTGAGAACCAAAGCTCTCAATCAGTTCAAAGTTTTGATATCACTGGATTTGGATTCAACTCAGTTGGGACAGTCCATTTCGAATGTGCTTGGTACCATTGACCCAGCAGTCGATCCATTGCAAGTTCTTCAGGATGCCATGTCAAACAAGGCAACAGGAACCCTCTTAAAGAGGGCATCTTCGATGTGGAGGTTTGCATATTGGCTGGAGTGTGGTCAGATGGGAACATGTTTCAATCAAACAGAACAAGTGTTGTACGATTACATGAATCACTTGCGCAATACAAGTGCTGCCCCGACCTCAGCATCGCATTTTGTGGAGTCATTGAGGTTTTGCAATCAAGTCTTCAAATTTCAGAAGATGGACGTTTCAGCAGTGCTGTCAACTCGAGTGACGGGAGCCTCACACAGCATGTTCCTGAAGAAGAGGAAGCTGACTCAAGCCCCGGCCTTACCAGTAAAGGCGGTGGAGACTTTCGAGCAGATTTGCATATATTCAGAAGATGTTCACAAGCGTGTCATTGCAGGTTCATTGCTATTTTGCATTTTTGCCTGCGTCAGATGGTTTGATGCGATGAGAATCGAAGAGTTGTCAGCAGACACATATGAAGACATGGTCATTTTGGAAGCTGCCACAGCCCTGCACAAGACGTCTATGAGTAAAGAATCCAAAACGCGGCTTTTGCCTTACACTGCCATTGGAACTTTTTTGGACGAGCAATCTTGGGGAACTGCTTTCATTGATGCCCGTGTTGCAAGTGGATTGAACCAGCAGTCCATTTTTCTGCCTTCTTGGAATGAAGTTGGTGCCAATTGGTTAAAGCATCCCATGTCGTCAGGTGAGTGCACTTGCTGGATCCGAGAGTTTTTGGAGGACGTCTTCGAAGGAGGCGCAACTGAATATTCCAGTCATGGCTGCAAAGCCACTCTTCTGACTTGGGCTGGTATGACAAATTTGTTCAGCAGAGAAGAGCGTACACTTCTGGGTCACCACATTGAGCCTCAGACTAGATCGAATGTGACCTACAGCAGAGATTCTCAGATCTTGTTGCAATACAAAGTTAGCAAGCTCATTGAGTTGATCTATTCTGGAAGATTGCAACCTGATGTCAGCCGAGCTCAACGTCTGAGCATGATGTTGGCAGAGGATGCTAACTTTCAAGGTGAGCCCACAGAATTTCAAGATGCTGAACCAGTTGAATTGGCAAGGAGCGATGATAGTGATGACCACTATGCAGATGAGGATGCCCCGTTGTTCCCGATGAGAATCATTCCGAAGGGTTCAAGAGATCCAATTCCAGAAGGCGCAGTGTTAAACAAGTGGTTCATACATTCATACACTGGCATGTTGCATGGAATGCTGCCGGGCCACGACACATTGGCATGTGGTAGGAAGATCACAGTGAATCTTGCAGAAACTGATTTGAATCAGATCGACGTTGATGCAACGATGTGTATGCAGTGCAATGCAGTTATCAAGCGTGACACTGCAGAAGCGGGGCCCTCAGACAGAATGTAACGTGGTGCAATGCCGAAAGAGCACTTCACACGCTTTACAGTGCAGCTTCAAGTTTCTTTAGAATGTTTCCCGTAAGGGCCAGTCTCACACACAGCTTAAACACAAGCTGAGCGACGAAAGCGAAAACAAAGCTGATGCTGACACCACTCTCATTGTCAGTAAGGCGACACAACCATTCCTGTCGCTTCAGCATTTCTCATTTGCATTACATGTTTTTGTCAGAGTCAATAGTTGCATTCAGTGATTCCATGTTTGTTGTAGCCGTAACCTCTCCAACCTTTTGAGAGGATGACGGACGATGCAGCATTCACAAAATCTGACAAGCACATCCAATTTGTGCATATCATCAGACTGCAATGCAACCCAACTCTGAATCACAAACATGACATGTTAAAGTTGCAGTGAGTTTTTCATTTATTTCGGACCCGTGTCCTCTATTTGGCTAAGCCAATGGCACTGGACTCGAAAGCAGCTTTTCAGCTTAGAGCAGCTGAGATTGGCATTGTACAAGATGACATCAATCGGATGGAAGGAGGAGGCATTGCAAGCTTCTCACAATTTGCCTTTTGCTGCTCTTATCAGCCTGGTGGGTCGAGCGAAGATGCGTTGTTTGACCATTTGGAAAGTGTGCTGGGAAACAAACCCACAGGAGCTGCAGCAGCAAACTTTCGAAGGCTGTTCTTCGAATGCCATGCAATGGCGCTCAACGATTTGCAAAGCAGGTTGGAAAGAAGTGACACCTCAGAAGTTAAAATATTACCACTGGCAGAGAAAGTACAGCGGCTGCAACTGTTGAAACAGAAGTTTTCTGGCGTGATGCTCAGCACAACGCTTGAACCATCTCATCACCTCATCGACAAAGTTGTGCACCAGTACGAGGAGAACTGTGTGAAGCTGATCGAGCTGTCAGCCTGTACTTCACGTGAGCAAGAAATTCGTAGCGACAAGACCACACCTCAAATCACTTTTGACCATGCTGGCAATATCAAGGTGACCAAGCAGAGCCAAGTCACTGAATGTTCCATTCAAGGGGACATCCGTTTGAGGGCTGCCTTCACTAGGCGTTCTTTGGCCTATGAGTTGGCCAATGTTGCATCATTCGAAGTCATGGAAGGCTGGTCGCAGCTGTTGTTTGACCGAGTTTGTCAAGACCCTCCATCTGGCTACAAGCATATTTCAATAGAGCAGATTTTGGTGGCAGATCGCAAGCTGTGGGTGAAAGTTTCAGAAGAAACCAGGTCACTCGTGACTTCAACAACAAATGGACGCAAGAATGTAGACTTGGCGATCGAAAAGTTTTCACACCATCCTGACGTTCAGTTTCACATGCTGCCCCTTCCTGTAAGCCAGAGTTCCAGTGCAGCCAACAATCAGAGATTTCAACCGTATCCAGCGCCTAAGGCGCAAGTACCCAACAAGGGTAAGGGTGGTTCAAAGTCTGACGCAAAAGGTGCTCCTGGGAAAGGCAAGATTCAGGTTCCAGATGGCTGCACAGTTAAGTATGGAGAGGGCAACAACAAGCCCATTTGTATGAAATACAATGTTGGTGCCTGCCGAGCAAACGTCAAGCCGGGCAAGAGATGCATGCATGGATACCATGTTTGTTGGAAGGTCGGATGCCAGCGCAATGCGCCATATCATGAATGCTCCCATGTGGGGAGTTCCTGACTTGCGGATACAACAGTTGGTCTCACAAGCCCTTCGAGTTATTTTGTGGAATTCTTTTCGGGCTCAGCAGGGCTTTCCTTCGAAGCAAGGCGAGCTGGTTTCAATGTCATTGCGGTGGACCATGATCGAAACAGACATCGTCCCAAAGTTGCACAAGTTTCACTAGATTTAACGTCGAAGGATTCCCAAGGAATTGCTCTTGACATGCTGCAGCAAGTCCGACCGCTTGCAGTCCATTTAGGCCTGCCTTGTGGAACGTGCAGTCGTGCGCGTGAAAAGCCTCTGCCGAAACACCTCCAGCGAGACCACAATGACCCCAAACCATTACGCGATGCTCAACACTTGTTGGGTTTTCCTGAGCTTAGTGGCGCAGACAGAACGAAGGTCGAGCAGGCCAACATGTTGTATGAGTTTGGAGTCAAAGTTTTGCTCCTTTGCTTTCAGCTGGGAATTCTTGTGGCAGTTGAAAACCCGACGCGCTCTTGGCTTTGGGGAATTTTGACACTTCTGGTTTTGCAAACGGGAAATCAGCAGTTTGTACAATGGTTTGCTGCTCTCAGAAAGGTTGATTTTCATGCGTGTATGCATGGCTCTGAGCGAGACAAAAAGACTCGTTTGTTAGCTTCCTCGGGACTATATGACTCACTGGCAGTGGAATGCGATGGACAACATGCACATAAGCCATGGCATATAACCTTAAAAGGGCGAAACCTGGAATTTGCAACAGCGCTTGAAGCAGAGTACCCTAGACTTTTGTGCCAACGCATGGCCCAATGCCTTGTTCATGCAGCTGCAGACGCGGATGTACAGCTTGAAGCACAAATCAAGTCGGCTCAACACGCCCGACACGCCTGGGGCACTCAGACATCCCACTCCAAGCCGCTGTTTAGCCAATTCAAAGACTTTGTACACCTTGAGAAGGCCACAACTTCACCCAGTCATGTCCTTTTGGCATCTCCTATAACGGGGGATCAACCAACCGAGATGCAGAACGAGACTGATCAGCAAGATGAGCCAGATGCCAATCCGAAAAGAGTGCGCAGAATGTTCAAATATGGGGTGCAATGGGACCCAGACGAGTTCCTCCAGCAAGCCAAGCAGTTGAAGCACCCCAAAGATCCGCAAATGGCACTTCCTGCAGTTTTGAAGGAAGCAATAATACATGTTCTTTCACATGACCCTTTGGACGTTGCAAAGCACCGTTTACAGGTTGTGCTGGCAGTTCACCGACAAGCCCAAGCGTGCAAAGAACAAGAGCGTGCCTTGAAAGGCGCCATGGAACCAATGGTGAGTTCAGTCCTTAAAACAAAGAATATAGCACTTTGGAGATGGCTTTTAGAAACTACTCAGTTCCCGGACATGGGAGTTGTTGACCTGGTTGCAGAGGGTATTTCTCTTTCTGGCTCTCACTCGAAGCCACCAAACTTCCCAGATGATTGGAAGCCAGCAACAGTATCGATCACCGAGCTTCTTGGTTCTGCAGTGTGGAGACGAAAGGCGCTTATGAGTGTGTCTTCCAATATGGAATTTGAGGCTGAACAACAAAGCGATCTTCACACAGCAACGATGAAAGAGGTGGAGCTAGGCCATTTGTTTGGGCCTTTTTCAGAAAAAGAAATGACTGAATTCTTTGGTACAGACAGGTGGTTGTACAATCCTCGGTTCATACTCTACCAAGGAGAAGAACGAAAAGTCAGAGCGATTGATGACTGCAAGAGATCTGGGCTGAATGAATCCTTTACAACAGTTTTCAAGTTGGAGCTGTACGATGTGGACACACTTGCATGTTTGCTGGCTGCGCTTGCAGACTCTTTGGTAAGAGGTGCTGTAGAAATGGATATGGACGATGGATCAGTCTGCAAAACCAGTGTCCATCCGAAAGTGCTGGATGACCACTGGCTAGGCCGCACACTGGACTTATCTCGAGCGTATAAGCAGCTTGCCATTTCTCCAGAATCCCGAGCAGCCAATGTGATTGGCTACTGGTATAAGGATAAGTGGCTCTTCTTCAGAAGCAATGTTCTGCCGTTTGGGGCTACAGCAGCAGTGTATAGCTTCAATCGGGTGTCGAGGTCTCTTCATCATATCCTTTGCAAGCTTCTTTGGTGCCCTTGTACTTGCTTTTATGATGATTTTCCGACGGTGAGCCCAAGCTCATCGGCTTCGTTGCTTACGAAAGCCCTGACGGCTATCTTGAATCTTTTGGGATGGGATCACGCTCAGATAGGCTCCAAAGCGCTGGACTTCGCAGCGGACTTCAATGCGTTGGGCATCTCAGTGCAGCTTAAGCAGCTGCACGTTGGAAGTTTTGTTTTAGCAAACAAAGAAGGTCGAATCGACCGCATCTGCCGCATGCTGGAGCAAGTGGAGCGAGAAGGGGTAATTTCAAAGCCAAGAGCGGCTGAAGTGCAAGGACATTTGAACTTTACTTGAGGCTTTTTCACGTCAAAGGCCTTAAAATTCCTAGTGTCTTCTTTCAGCCGCCTTGCTGACTTACCAAAATCCTTGAGCAGAGACGATTTGACCTTGCTGTGCAAACTAGCCAGGTCAATGCTTCGTTCTATGCCGCCTCGGCAGTACAATGCGCATTCTTTCACTAACCCTTACCTTATCTTCACAGATGGAGCTTGGGAATCCGAACGAGCTTCAGCAGGAGCGGTCGTTTACAATCCCAACACGGATGAGACTTCTGTCTTTGAAGTCGTGGTACCAGATTCACTTGTGGAATTATGGAAGGGAGATGTTGGCGATCAACTTATATGTCAAATAGAGATGTTTGCCTATGTCGCTGTGAGATACAAGCTGCATGCCGAGTTGTTGAACAAAGTTGGGATCGCGTGGATAGACAATGATCCTGCTCGATACTCAATTCTGAAGGGCACCTCCGACTCCTTCAGTTTGAGAGCGATGTGCCGAATCAACCAACAGATCGAACTAGAGTCACCAAGTTCCATATGGTATGAAAGGGTCTCTTCGTACTCCAATCCTTCTGATGGCCCCTCGCGAAAGCTGGTCGCTCAGACAGCCTCTTTACTCGGAGCGGTGCCAACTGACGCGTGGGAGACGCCTGCACATGTGATCCAAGCCATAGCGGATCTCCACTCGAAACCTTTGAGCATGCTATACGCACTAACCAACGGGGGTCAACCTCCTGTGCGTAGCAACTGAAACTCAAATTCGAGATCTCACCCCCGCGGTCGAAAAAGAATTGGAGTTCGTCGTTCGTGATCCTCAACATTCCCAAACGTTTTGTTTCAGTGATGTGAGTCGGTTTTGTCAGCTGTGCATTTTCTCCAGTGATTCACCTCGGCGTTTGCGTATCCACGTATACTCAGATATATATATATATGGTTCAGTTTGCGCGTATACCCGAGCGATAATACAACAGCGATATCTTTGGCTTACTATACCGACTATATATATATATACATATATATATATATGGTCAGCCATACTTATGCAACATCGGTGGAACTGAGTTAAGTAAGACGAAGGCGTTCATGAAATGACAGCCCTGTCTTTATAACTCAGCGCAATATAATGAAGCGTAGTTCCACCGCGAACTGTTTCACCCCGGTAACTTGGAAGTTTAAACATCTAAACTTCACCTTGTGGTAAACCTCTTAAATACCACCAACACCGGAAACTTCAGAAACACGTTTTACACTCAAACTGTTTCTTGAAAGAACACTTTATGATTCTATGTCTCACTGTTGCCATTTTCTCAGCTAAGGGTTGGGTAGTGGCGGGCGACAAAAATGAAATTGCAGAACACAATTTCCGTTTAGCCCTCCCTACTTCGTCTCCCTCCCTTTTAGCTGTTCAGTTCGCTTCGCACGTTGACCATCCACTACGGCCTAACCCTGCCGTTGTCAACCTCCTGTGCGTAGCAACTGAAACTCAAATTCGAGATCTCACCCCCGCGGTCGAAAAAGAATTGGAGTTCGTCGTTCGTGATCCTCAACATTCCCAAACGTTTTGTTTCAGTGATGTGAGTCGGTTTTGTCAGCTGTGCATTTTCTCCAGTGATTCACCTCGGCGTTTGCGTATCCACGTATACTCAGATATATATATATGGTTCAGTTTGCGCGTATACCCGAGCGATAATACAACAGCGATATCTTTGGCTTACTATACCGACTATATATATATACATATATATATATGGTCAGCCATACTTATGCAACATCGGTGGAACTGAGTTAAGTAAGACTGCGATGATCCCCACACCGGGAGGATCCCACGATGAGGGTGGGTTGCTGGTTCGCAACCTACTGGCGGAATTCCTGCGTGGGTTCTCATTACGAACCCTCATCTTCCTACTGGACATGGTTCTTCCGCAACTAGACGCTTACCATGTGGGACGGCAGCTCCAGCATCTCCAGCCCTGGGTCAGTGTGGAACTTGCTCAGCAGAAGAAGCGAGGACAAACAGGAACACGTTTGCAGCTCACCTACCAATACGAGGCTTATGCTGGGTTTCATGTCGTTCACCTACATACTGATGGTGCCCCGCTCCTGCTCTTCAGTGCACCGTCGGATGTTCCAATGACCTCGCCGCGAGAACTTTGCGAGGCTGGGAATCTAGGCAACTTAGAAGCCAATGTGATGGCGGGCAGAGCATTACTGGGTGTTCTCCAGTTACCAGACACTCAGCATCGGTGTGTCATATTACTTGTACATGAAAAGGTGATGTCTAGCGGAACCAGTAAGAACCCTGCTCAGCGAGCGATCAAGCGCATTGCCCCGAAGTTGCTGGAGGTCGTTATCGTCTCGCTACCCATTGCTCGGACCTTTTGTGGGCGGCTTTTGGACCAATATCTCAAAACAATGAGTTACTTTGATCCTGCACAGGACTGGCCGAAACCCATCGAAGACTACGTGTCCATGACCGTTGTATGGGAGGAGCTAGCTTTTCTGGGAGACACACGCAGCCGCCATGAACTCTTAGTGTTTGCGCAGGCTAACCAGTCGCGCTTACCATTGGCAATGGGCATCGTGCAGCCGCATATACCTGTTCGCCGCATGGCCAGCGAGCGCAAAACGCAGCTGACGGATGCATTAGTCAGAATTTTGACACGGTTTTTGACACCAGCCACAATATCAATGGATGGGGCCCATGACAGTTACTACTGTGAGTATCTCCTTCCTTTAGCCGCCCACGGTGATGGACATGTCTTGACAGTTTCCATTGCATTGTTGCTGGCCATTCTGACAGGAAGATCTGACTTATGTATTGCCGGGGTTTTTGGTGCTGGCAAAACGCGGTCCCTTGCGGTCTTGCTCATTGCCCTGAGCTGCGAACTCAAGGAATTTGTTGCCATCATCTATACGAAAGAAAATGTAGCTGCCAAAGCACTTGCGGATCAATTGAGTGATCTCGCGCCCCCCACAATCAAGAGCTTTGGTAGGCTAATTGGACGCATGGAGGAAGGCAAAGGTGAAGCATATGCCTCCAAGATTGACGTCCGATGCAGTGATCGCAATAGAATCATCGCTCACAAGAATGTCCTCATTGCAACAGGTGGCTCGGCCACGGCGGAAATGGCGATGCGCTACTCCAGCTTTGGTCATTGGATCTCTCGCACCTGGCTTGCCTTCATGGATGAAAGTCAACAGTATGGCAACTACCATGAAATTGCAGCTCTCGCTGCTATTCAACAACCAACCCTTACTGTTTTCATTGGTGATCATAGGCAAACTCCAGGCGGATTGTCAAAAGGCCGAGCAGCGGCTGTCAATCGTCGCAAACTGTTGCAACGGCCGTTAGGGCTCCGAGCACTTGATAAGTCAGGAGACTATCTTCCGCCGGCACGAATGACAGCACTTATAGCGCAGCTTTGGCCTGATGCGAGCCAAGATCCGGAGTCTGATCTCTTCAGTTTGCTGCGACTTGCAAATAAGTCGCATAGTGGCCCATGGACATCCACTCCGCAAGACTACGAGCTGCCTGCTGCCCTGGGGCGTGTGCTTCACTGCCGAATCTCGTGCCAGCTGGATGCACACAGCAGCCTGGTTGCGGCAGCTCTAGCAGCCCTGCTAATTGCCACAGCACCAGAGGAATTTGGAGTACCTGAGTGCACCACAACCCTTGAGGCTGCAGGGTTATGTGGTCCTCACCGGTGGGGTATCATTCTCCCTAACAGCTCACGGGTCTCAATGCTGACTTACCAAGCTATTGTTGCAGTTCGATATCCTGAGTTAGTCCTCCACGAGCCCAATCACATCTACATTGGACACTTCGTGCCACATGAGTCCACTGTGGCACAAGGAGGCTTCCGGACAGTACTGTGGAAGGCACCTAAAGATCTAAGAGCTGCAGTCGAGGACGTCGTTGCTTTCTGCACTTATCTGAAGAATTATTATCGCAACTTGCAACAGGGAGCGACCTCGCAGCTGCTTGTCCTATGCAATCGTACGGCGGTGCACAACTTGCTACTCCAACATGGCTTCCAGTCCGCGTGGTATGGTGGGCTGAGAGTCTCCACCACTTCCTCTGCCGCGGGAGCAACAGCACGCATTGCGGTCATTGTTCAAACAGGCGTTGGGTTTCTAAGTGGAGGACGTCGGGATGCAACAGCAGATGAGCGCGAAGACTGCTATGGGAGAGCAACTGTAGCGCTCACAAGAGCCATTGAACATACCTATATTGTTTCGCCTCTTGATATGGCAGGCATGATTGGCATGGCTCAGACACTAGGAGTGTACCATTATGGCTACTTCACACTGAAAGGCCGCGACATTCAGTACCATGGTCCTTCAAAATACCCCAGTGACAAAAGTGCCATACTGGACTGGGGATTAGTGGACCCATTTATTTCCCAAGATAAACCTCCCCTTGCTATTGCCATGATAGTGACCACCAATGGCACGCGAGTGTGGCGACGATATCGGTTGGTTGTGGCATGCAGAGACAAGCTACGGCTACCCCCTGATGTCCTTGCAGCGTTAGAGTCCCGCACGCGTGATCATGTGCTGACGACCAGCGGGTTTTTCCCCTGCTCGATTGATCGGGAATACTTGTATGGTTATGCTGCTGATGGGTACAGATCTCCTCTCTGGATCTGTGCAGCCTATAATGGGTCCCCAGCACTTGTTCATCGACATCGAGGCCACAAGGTCTTTTTTCACGTGGGTATACAGGATCGGCAACTTGTCGTAATACCGGGTATGTTTCACTAGGCGCTAGCCTTGTTACCTTATCAACTCGCAGGTGTGGCGTGTGCCACCTCAACCAAAAAAAAACCTGAACCCCCCCCCCAAAAAAAAAAGAAGTAGGAGGGGTTGGAGGCGAGAAGAAACACTCTGTGTTTGCGAGAGACTTTTGTGCTTGTGTTTCTTTTTAACTTCTGTTTTGTTTGAACACCAACTGTTTGAAACATTCAACCTGGTTTGTGGAATGTTTGTTATCTGGGGTCACTGCGTAATCTGTGAATGATGCAGTTTCCCCTCAAGTGAGCTCGTTGGCAGTTGGCCAACTGTTTTTGTTCCGTTCATACGTTGCTGCCCGCGGCCTTTCGCACTGCATCGGCTCTCGTGCTCAGTGCATGTGTCATTCAATTCTTTTCCAATTTTGGTCTGCTGTGGCATTTTGTCATTCACTGTTGGATTTTTCGCAGCCATTGCCTATTTACTTTGGCTTGAAAGTGGGGATGAGCTGTAATGACATGGATGCTTATGAATCGCATTTGGCTTTTTCCAGACGTGCAGTGTGGGGTTCAATTTTCAATCCAATTTATGTTGCGCGCCCTCCAATTTCAGTTCCTGGCAGCAGTATACCTCTGGTTCCAAAACCTTGTGGAGTGATTGCAGTGGCCACCCCTGAGCATGAAGGTGATGACGAAGCTTCTGACAGACCTGAGGCGTTGAGGATATTCAGAGCCAAGAGAACTGTGACAGGACGCTCCTGGGAGGCTTTGCTCAATTCTCAGCGGGTTGCAGCCATTCGGAAGTGGGCTGGAATCATTATGATGTATTTGAACTCATTTGAAATTGGTAGGCAGTGGGACCGCTTGTCACCTATGGGACAGGCCTTGGGTGATGGTCTGAGGCACATTTTTGCAGGTAAGGCTACAGGAACTCTGCATGCGCGTGCAAGCCCAGTCCTGCGGTATATCATGTGGTGTGACAAGAACGGCATTCCAGCATTTCCTTTGGTTGAGGCTACGGTTTACAATTTCATGTGTGAACATGCTGACACTTCTGCACCAACATTTCTACGGTCTTATTTGGTTGCAATCAGGTTTTCTTTCCATGTCCTTGGGGTTACTGGTGGTGATACAGTCCTTGCAAGCAAAAGGGTAGAAGGGTGTGCACGTGAAGCCTATCTGAAGAAGAGACGAACCCTGCAGAAGGACCCCCTTAGTGTTGCAATGGTCGAACACCTGGAGAAGATTGTCATGGCTGACAGGTATCCAGACCGAGACCGGGTGGCGGCAGGCTGTTTCTTGTTATGCATTTTCTTCAGGGCCCGTTTTTCAGATATGATGAACTTGCAGGACCTCATTTTGGATGAAATTGTCGTTGATGGAAGCCCCCAAGGGTACATTGAAGGGAAAGTTGGCCGAACAAAATCAGCCTACACAACTGAAATGAAAACGAAGTACCTGCCGATGGTTGCACCGCGTTTTGGTGTTACCGGAGCTGACTGGTTCACCGCCTGGAGGGAAGTTGGTGTCAGGTGTGGAAAACCGAGGGGTGAAGCTATGCCCATGCTGCCATATCCTTCCAAGGGCGGCTGGACTAAGACACCTCTCGGAGCTGGAGAAGGTGCTGACTGGTTGCGGCAACTGCTGCAGGTGTCGGGTATCCCGCTTGGAGCGCTTGGGAACATCGGGACACATTCGCTCAAGACCACAACACTCAGCTGGATGGCCAAGTTTGGGGCCCCCATCAGTATCAGGCAACATTTGGGATATCATATGCCGAGTGCCGACAAGATGGCCCTGCTGTATTCACGTGATGCATCTGCTGGACCGGTTAGGAAGCTTGAGGAATGCCTTGCTTGTGTCAGGAAGAAGACCTTTGTCCCTGATGCCACGCGATCTGGGTACTTTCCGATGCAGGGTCGTCGACTTGAGCCTGAAACTGAACAGGCCCTTTCTGGAGTTGGCACCCCTGAAACTGACACGGTAGTGGATTTCAGTGACTCAGACTCTGAAGACTCCCGCGACGATGAGCATGCCTTTGAGGAACAAAACATGAATGAGGCAGCCATGGACCACGTGGTAGGCTCATGGAATGAACATGCAACTCTTGAAGCCCTGGGAGTTCAAGAGGACGCCCCGCTCTTCAGGAACCGATTCACCAGATACATCCATTTGCTTTCAGAGGAGGGGGGCAACAAGTTTCGATGCGGCAGGGAGATCAATAACAAATATGAAGAGCTTGAGATTAAGCCGAAGTTTATGTCACCGCAATGCAGCCAGTGTTTCAGAGATGCCCGTGGCTGAGATGAAAAAACTTCATGACCCTGTGTGACCATGCTGACAACTTGAAACCTTGATTCATTTTCTTTTGGAATTTTGGAACGCATGAGCAGTAATGCATGTTGCGCAACAGTTGAACCTGAGTGCCATTTGGGCGTGACCAGTTGGGTCAATCAACACTTGGTTGATGTGCTGGTTCAAGCGGCGTATTTGACGCCATGTCGAAGGGGGTCCACTTGGGATCCCATGCAACACACATGCATGATATCATAAGACAGTCAGACACACCCATAATCCTTTGCTTTAATAGGAGTTTCCTCAATTACCCATAGTCCTGACCTAAGGTAATCCTTCATTACCTTCATGATAAACTAATTCCGTTTCTTGCCTTTAGGAGTTAGTCTGCAATGTCACTCACTGACAGTGAGCCAAACTTCAGGGCCCGAGCGGCTGCGCTTGGATTGGCAGATGACGTCGTTGAAGCCTTGTGCACTAATGGTGTAAACACACTTGCAAAGTATGCCTTCAGTTCTGCATATGTCCCAGGAAACTCAGATGAGGCCCCATTTGTGACGGCCATGACAACTGCTTTAGGTGCAGCTCCAACCCTTGGACAACTTGCTTCACTGAGGAGGCTTTTTCATGAGGCCTACAGCCTTACAGCAGCGGAGCTTAAGCACTCAGTTGAACGAGTTGAGGACATGCCAGTAAAGAAACTAGCCCAGCCTGAACGTGCAGATAGGTTGAAACGTCAGCAATCCAAACTCAAAGGTATCCGTATTGAAGGAAAACTTGAACCAAGCGACAGACTGGTCGATCTTGCAGTGTCCTTGTACGAGGGAAACAGATTGCAGCATGTTGAACTTAGCAGGTGCACTTCGAAAGAACAGGAGGTCTTGAACTCATCCCAGCGTGAGGACAAACATGTTGCAATTGACGCAAGTGGGGCTGTCCGCATACGTGACAAGGAACACAAAATGGAAGCAGATTTATCATCAGATATGTTTGTCAGGTTGGCTTTGATGAGACGAGGCCTCGCCTTTGACCAGGCGAACTTGCTGGACTACCTGGAGTATGACAGGTGGGTTGAAAAAATCTTTGACTGTCGCGTCGCAAGTCAACCAGACGGATATGCCAAAATCAGCATGCAGCAGATTATCAACGCAGACCGGAAGTTGTTTGTGAAACTTGCAGAAGGGAGCAGGTCAGGTGTCCAGACCACAGCCACAGGCCGACCACTGGATGCAATTTTTAGGAACACCATGGAGCACCCTGATGTTTTACACTTGTTACAGCCTTTGCCAAATAGCAGTAGCACTTCCGTCAAGAGGACAAGTGATGCCAGTCATGACAGGCCTGAGGCTAAAGTCCCCAGGCCAAAGAATAAGGGCAAGGGAAAGTCTAAGGGTCAACAAGGCGGCGGATCGCTCACCATCAAGATGCCTGCTGGGCTGGAAGGCGGGGCACCTGGAAACCGCAACAACCAGCCCATATGTTTCGACCATAACCTTCCTCATGGTTGCAAATTGCCCGTGACCAAAGGCCGCTGCCGGAAAGGTATGCACATTTGCTGCATGAAGAATTGTTTTCAGTCAAGTCATACCTTCCAGACGTGCCCAAACAAACGCAGCAACTGACTTGGGGAGTGCAATGTTTCACCTCACAACACTGGCACTGGTGACTCTACAATGGATGCAGCTGGTGCGACAACAGTGGATGATCCTGGCTTGCCCGCCATAGAAGGCGTTAAAGCGGGGACGACAAAACAGGGCGCTCCTTTGATCATAGAACTATGTGCGGGGACTGCCATGTTGAGTAAATGTTTCAAAGACAGTGGTTTTGAGCACTTGGCCATAGACCACAAATCTAACCGTTTTCACTCGTATGTCACTGTTTGCAATGTGGAGCTGTCGACAGAGCATGGATGGGCCTTCCTTCACCATATCATTGAACATTACAATGTTGTTTTTATACATGCAGCACCACCGTGCGGAACATGCAGTCGTGCCAGAGAAATCCCGCTTGGGCCTGGCGGGGGGCCAAAGCAGTTGCGTAGTGAGGACTACCCATCTGGACTGCCACATTTGGAAGGCAGAGATCTTGAAAGAGTTCAACTGGCAAATGCGTTGTATAGTGGCTTGACAAGGTTTTTGACGCAATGCACCTTGCAGGACATTCCATGGAGCGTCGAAAACCCAACCTCTAGCTATTTGTGGCTGATTCCATGCTTTGTTAATTTGATTGCTGACACGCCTTGCAGGTTTTACAATTATGATACTTGCGCATGGGGATCTACTCGAAAGTTGCACCGATCCTTCCTTTCAACTTTGCCTGAAATGTGCGGCATCCAAGCCCTATGTCCTGGCAACCATGAACATGCCCCTTTTGGGCGCACACGGCAGAGTGATGGAACCTTTAAATATGCTACTAGTGATGAAGCGGCATATACCAAACAGTTGTGTGTTCAAGTGGTTTCCATTGTGCAAAATGCGTTGCAACTTTTTCCGCAGAAGTTTGAGGCAGATCCCAACAATGTTGCAGTCAACCATAAAGGAATGATTGCCATGCAGAAACAGCCGGCAGGACGACGCATGCCACCTTTGATTTCCGAGTTCGTGCGATTTGAAATTGTCACAGCTGCATCAATGCCCACAACCGATGCCAAAGGTTGCTTGACGGCCTGCCTTCAACATGTTCCCAGTGGCTCAAAGCTGCTCAGTTTTTCGAAAAAGGGGGAAGGCGAGAGCAGCTTAGCTTTGAAGTTTGGTATTTACAGAACTCCCATGAAGTGGATTGACAGGTCATTGACGTTGCACCACCCGTGTGACACTTTTCATGCCGTTCCTGATCAAATGCTTGATGTATTATTTTTCATTTTGACCACGTCCCCTGCAGATGTTTGCAATTTTCGAATTTCCAAAATGAAGCTCTGGATGAGTTGGGCAGAGGAGCTTGAAGCGCAAGAGAAAGAACACAAGTCACGCCTTGACCCTGAGGTTGGACAAGTTCTTGCCCCCAAAAGGCTCCTCCTGCTCAGAAAGATAGCTTGCAGCTTGGATTGGCCTGACACCAATCTTTTTGACGAAATTGATGCGGGCTTCAAACTCACTGGAATCCAGAGCCCTTCAAATGTCTTTGGGCTTGAACCCAGACCACCGCAAGCCTCTGAAGTGGAGTTATGGGCTAGCGCAAAATTCATTAGACCTGCGTTGATTGGCAAGGTCAAAAGTGCAGCCCTTAATACTGAGAGTCAGCCATTGTGGGATGCTACGATGGAGGAAGCGGAGGAAGCGAGTAACCATCACTGGATGACTGGCCCGCATACAGTTGAACAAGTTCATGATATTTTCAATGGACAGCCATGGATACCTGTGAGACGCTTCGCAGTTATGCAGTCCTCTGGTGATAGAATGAAGCTCCGGCCTATTGACGATTTCGCGGAAAACCGTGTGAACACTGCCTATGGCTACTCAGATAAGTTGGATTTGCGTACTTTAGACCAGGTCGTGTGGATGACAGCTGCCATCACCCGCGCATTAGCGTTGGGACATGTTTCATTTCGAAGGAGTGATGGAACCCGTCTGGAGGGTAAGGTCCACTCCGCATATTTGGTAGAGGGTGGTGGTCGACCTCTCCTTTCTGTTTTGGATTTGTCATCAGCATATAAACAATTTGCGATCAGCAAGGAGTGCAGGCGGCTCTCTGTCATCGCCCTTAAGGATCCTTCAGACAATTCATGCAAGTGCTTCATTGGCAATGTGCTGCCATTTGGGGCGACGGCCAGCGTGGTTCATTTTAACCGCGTGTCCCGGCTGATCCACTCCATTGGGCTCCATGCTGGACTGCTTTGGGGAAATTATTTCGACGACTTTCCAATGGTGGCACCTTGCATATTGAAACAGTCCTCAATGAACATGGCTAAGCTCCTACTTGACATGCTCGGGTTCCAGTTTGCCGACCATAAACTGAAGCCCTTTGACTCAAAAGCCACTGTTCTTGGGGTCGAGATTGACACCAGCGAATCTATGAATGGTTTTGTCCTGGTGAGGAACAAGCCCGGCAGGGTGACAGAGGTCTCAGATACAGTCAATGGAATTCTGGCTCGTGGCACGTTGACGGCGAAGGAGGCTAGCCGGATCCTGGGCCGCATACAATTTGCAGATGCCCAGGTTATGGGTCGGGTTGGAAGAATTGCCATGCACGAGTTCCGGCTTGCCATCAAAAGCCATGAGAGCGTCACCCTAGATCGGTGTGCCGTCGAGTCTCTGCACATCCTGATGGACAGGCTCACTACCGGAGAACCCCGAATGGTCCCATGTTGCGACCAGCGGCGGCCCATACTGGTTTTTACTGACGGAGCAAGCGAGATTGCTGGTCACACCATTGGGGGCGTTGTGTCCAATGACAACCGGTTTGAATATTTTTCATGTGCAGTGCCGGAGCGCTTGGTTGAGGAGTGGGGATCCATGTTTTCCCACTTTATTGGACTTGTGGAGCTCTATGCCATCTTGGTGGGCCGGCTCCTATGGAACGATCAACTTAGTGGGTCTCGCACTATTTATTTCATTGACAACAATAGCTCGATGGATGCATGCATCAAGGGGACCTCCGGATCCAAACCCGTCCGGGAGCTGTTGTTGTGCTGGGAGAAACTGGAAGAGAAGGCCCGGTCCTGGACTTGGTTCACCAGAGTCCCGAGTCAGAGCAACCCAGCCGATGAGCCATCTAGAGCATGTCACGACTTGATGGTGAAACTGGGAGCCGTGAGGCGTCAAGCAGTTTGTCCTCTGACAGGGGTCCCTCTTGTAGATTTGTAAAAAAAAACGTTTAATGAAAAGAAAGTGGGGAATGACTGAGATATGTGACAATGGTAAACTCTCTGTGGTGCCCGTTTCTTTGGAGACGATGAATTGCTGTGATATGTGAAAACAATAATGGAGCCAGTGGTGAACGTTTCATGTGGAAACGATGCGGCTCATTCCAATGCCTATGGAACCATAGCTCGGTGACATCGAGACTTTGCCCACGTGAAAAAAGAATAGCATGTGTGACCGAGTGAAACGCCATTGTTCAAACGAAACAAACTGATGTCCAGCCTTTCTTTTGTCATTGATGTGTTTCAGTGAATTCCGAGTGATCTCATTTGTGAAACTCCGGCGTATCACGTGCGTACTCATGCGAATATATATATATGTATATATTTGTACGTATGTACTGATTTGGTTATCGGTTTGGTAGTATGTTTGTATGACTGGTACGCCCATGAGTATGTTGGGTCCCCCTCCTTGTTCGTTGAACCCCTGGGTTCTTTTGTTGGGGGGGCCCCCCTTTGTTATATTTGGTTGAGCAAGAGTTTATAAGTTTCACTAGGCGCTAGCCTTGTTACCTTATCAACTCGCAGGTGTGGCGTGTGCCACCTCAACCAAAAAAAAAAACCTGAACCCCCCCCCCAAAAAAAAAGAAGTAGGAGGGGTTGGAGGCGAGAAGAAACACTCTGTGTTTGCGAGAGACTTTTGTGCTTGTGTTTCTTTTTAACTTCTGTTTTGTTTGAACACCAACTGTTTGAAACATTCAACCTGGTTTGTGGAATGTTTGTTATCTGGGGTCACTGCGTAATCTGTGAATGATGCAGCTTCCCCTCAAGTGAGCTCGTTGGCAGTTGGCCAACTGTTGCAAGAGTTTATAACCACTACTTCGATGCCCATCGGTTGCAACCGGACCTCTTGGACACATTGGATCGCCGGATTGATCCTGGGCCCATGAATTTTGCAAGCCCCGAGGGTGCAGGAGACACAGTGAATGACCCCTCCTCGGATGAGGAAGCGGCCTCTACCGATGACGAGAGTGACCCAGAGGACCCTACAGTTGCGTGGTGCCCACCTATACCTGATGCAGCTGAAGATCCTTCTGAAGATGAGATTGCGAGTGCAGCTGACAAGCTAGCAATCCTGATTACTAATGTCCAACCTAACGGAAACCCGTTTTGCATGCCTGAAAACCTTGGAGTTCTCCCACAGTTATGGCTACAGGCGAGATTGACGTTGTCATTGACTGCCATCCAAGAAAAGTTTTCGCGCATCTTGCTGAGTGTGGCCTGTGAACTGTGGTTGCGTGGACAAAGCGCCACAATGATAGAGGATGTCCTCCTGCAGACGGCAAGGGCTCTCACAATTCGTTTGGCAGAAAAGCTCGCCCAAGCGATGAGCTCGTTGATGAGATTGGCTGAATGCATGGTGACTCCAGAAACTGAATGCTTGCTGTATGCCACGTACTGGTTTCGGCCCATCCTATCTGAGCTCATCGGCTCGGCCCTTGAGAGCTCTGAGGTGAACCGGAGTCGAGCGCCGAGTGGCCCAGTAAAAGTCCTGGTCACTGATCGGCCGCATCGACGAACTACTGGGCCAGTGGACCTTACGAGTGGTGCCTCTGCCCTATTGGCATGGTTCCCGGCTAGCTGGGCCAGCAAAATTGCTCCCAAACTTCTTGAGAATGCCCCTGAGAATGCGCAGAAACCGCAAGAAATCAACATCGCATGCCCGAAACGTTCCTGTGACGAGACTCCAGTGGAAGGAGCAAAACAGCTGCTCCAAGCAGTAAAATTTGCTGCCAAAACCATGCCTGGTTTTCGTCTTGGACTGGATGAAGACTTTCAAATGGCTGGATGCTTCCAGGAGCTCATCCATGGATACACATCAGGCTCGTTGAACCATCCATGATGCGAGGTCTCCAACCACTGGGACCGACTCGCACTACTCTGGAAGTGATCATACCTTCTCAAGAAGGGCTTACACCTGAAAAATGGAAAGAAACAGCCACACTGTGCCCACTTGATTGGCCTTCCAACTTCAGTCTGTTGCTATTGTGGCATACCAATGGGAGCCTGCATCAAACGGTAGCGCGACTCAGGAATCAACTGTCGCACAGCCATATGTTTGCTGAATGGACAGTGCATCTCAACAGATTTGCAGAGCGTGTTTTATTCCAGCAACCTGCAGTTTATGTAGCGGGACATGCCTTGCAAGCCAACTTGCGGGAACGAACCTTCCCAGACAGGAGAGTCCGCAAGAGGGTTCCTCCGGAAGATCTGGATGAACATCAACGGGCGATTCGAGCGCTACATCAGCGAGCTATTGCTCAGCAAGCAGCTAACCCAGTTTCGTTTGCACTCACCAATGAATGGAACGACACTATCACATCGGACAAGAAGCATCATTTGGAACATTTCATGAGAGGTACGACATGATCCCTCCAACACCTTCTCCCATCTTTTCCCTATTTGTGTCCACCTTGTCTCTTCTTTCCCCCGTGTCTCATTTCTGTTTCACTCCGCTTTGTCCTTCATACAACATTGGCTTTTGTTTCATCAGCAACGGAAGTGGGAGTTTACTTCAATCACTATTGGGTCTTTCGTCATTTCTACTTCAGGTTACTGTCCATACTGGTGTGTCTGTCCAAAGACGTGACAGGTGCATTGGTATGCAGTCGGGGACACAGCTCTTCCTCATTTATAATTGTCAGGTTCCTCATGACCCATGCCTGGGAGGCTACTCCCACACTGGTGTGTCTGTCCAAAGACGTGACAGGTGCACTGGTATGCAGTAGGTGACACAGCTTTTCCTCATTCATACTTATCAAAAATGTTCTATCACATGCCTGGCCCCTACTGATTCAGACCTCCAACAGCCAGTATCCACACTCATGTGTTTTCATGTGGGAGTGATAGCCTAGGCATAACAAGCCGAGCAGCATGCTTTCCCCTTGCACTAGTGCTTAGAATGAGTTGTCCAGCCGAGAGCTTAGATTATACTAAGGCCTCCTCACACCATGAAGCCCACTGCATTAGTGCATGCTCTCGTACCCGGTGCCTGACAATCATAGGTGATGATGTAACTGGTTTCGCTTTCCCCTGACATAATACTGACGAGACTACCCCTCTCTTACCCTTCCCACTAGCTAAGGTACGTGAATTCATCGTTTTACCCATAGTTGATGCAATGTGCAGAGCTACAGTAGGCGTAGTGCCTCGGTTGGTGATTCTTTTCTG
>CAMXCT020002763.1:0-7500 GCA_947184155.2 Cladocopium goreaui | reverse complement strand
ACTGGTTGGAGAAGTTGCTATCACAAACATGTTGCCAGTGGGACCACAAGAGTTCTGGCGACCACGAAGTTGATTTGGAAGTATGGCGTCAAACTATGGATGAGTGCAGCAAGGGATGGTTATCTGGACCATTCTCAGCAGAAGACGTGCCACTTGATGCGACTGTGTCGAAGCGTTTTGGGCTTAAACAGAAACACACGGTATGTTTAATCGACGACTTTTCTGAATCTTATGTAAATCAAACTGTAACAGCGCACGAATCCCCAACACTCCACACTGTAGATGTTGCCGCGGCTTCACTGGCATATTGGTTTAAGTGCCGGGGAGACACAGGAGGGGATACTTCACTGCAAGTGCGCACTTTCGATTTGTCCAGTGCTTATAGGCAGGTTGGCCTCAGTGAACAAGGAAGGCGGTATGCATATATACGAGTCTACAATCCAGACACTGAGACGTGGGCCTATTTCCAAGCACTTGTCTTGCTTTTCGGCGCTGTGAAGAGCGTGCGCCCTTTCCTCAGACTTGCCAGATCAATTTGGTGGCTAGGTGCTGTTGCGTGTTTGCTTATGTGGACCTCTTTCTATGATGACTATACAGTCTTCAGTGCACCTGGGTTAGTGAGGAGCTCCGAATTAACAGCAGCCGCGCTTTTGAACTGCTTGGATGGGACTTTGCGAAAGAGGGAAGAAAATGTGTACCTTTTGGGATTTCTTGCGCGGCATTGGGAGTTGTTTTCAACCTGAAGGAGACGCTTGCTGGAATTGCCCATATTTCCAATACTGCTTCCAGGGTGGAAGGGAAATTGTGCGTGTGACAGAAGCTGGGGGCATCAGCTTGACAGATGCCCAAAAACTGAGGGGACGCATGCAGTTCGCAGAGGCACAAATATATGGACGAACTGGCACGCGATGTTTGCGTGCCCTGCGAGAAGTCTGCTGCAGGAAAAGAACACAATTTTTGGATCATGAATTTCTTTCTTTGAGATTGTTTGCAAACATGCTGGAGATGGGAAAACCTCGTGTCATCACCTGGGACAAGAGGAGCCCTCTTGTTATTTTCACTGACGTTTGTTACGAGCGCGATGCTTGTGATCTTGTATGTGGCGTGGGTGCAGTACTTATAGACGAGCATTCTGGTTGCAGAAGGTTTTTCTCATGCTCCTTTTGATGAACAAAGGACATTTTTCGGTGAGATGAGTAAACAGTAGATAATATTTGAGGCCGAAACTTTCTGTGCAGTTTTAGCATATCTTGTATGAATGAAAGAATTGAATTTCAGAAACAGTTTCCTTTACGTTGATAACGAGGGAACCAAATTTTGCTTGATGAAGGGAGTTTCAGACAACCTGACTGTCGATGCTATCTGTGCAGTGTTTTCGGAATTGGAAGTTGCAATGCAGGCGAACTGTTGGCTTGCACGTGTTGCCTCCTTTTCACATGGGGCTGACAAACCCTCCAGAGGAGATACAAAAAATTTGGTTGACAGTGGTTTCTTGGATGATTCTGCAGACGCTTTACACAAGGTGACTCAACCGACAGCATTCACAAAAGAGAAAATGGGAAAACGGGCTGAATGTTTCATTGCAACCCCCAGTTGAAAAAGAAGAGCGTTGCTTGCTTCAGTGTCTTCAGCCGTGAGTGTCATGCAGAAACAAAAAAAGGCCACGTGTGACATGTTTTTATTTGTGCGGTGAAGTGCATGACAGCATCTTCAAACGAACGCCTTTTCCTTCTGAAGTGGTGGGAGGTCGGGTTTTCCCTCGCTCTGTGGCTTTCGATTTGCCCACCACCATCCCCTTGACACCGCCATCACTTGAGAACGGTTGCCATGCCCACAGCCAAACGGGCCGAATGCTTCGTTGCAACCCCCAGTTGAAGAAGAAAAACATTGCTTGCTTCAGTGTCGTCAGCCGTGAGTGTCATGCAAAAATGAAAATGTGTTTTTCAAATCATCTCATGTCATGTTGGTGAGCATAATATATATATGTATATACCGTGCTCGCCGCAAGTAGGGAGGGAGGCGTGGGTTTCGAACTTGCGCTTGTGAGTGCGAGATGTACCCGCCCAAACTACGTTTTGCCCCTCTTTTCTTTTGGGGATAGCGGACGCTTGCAAGGGCTGTGTCACTTTGGCCTACCATCTATTCCATCTTGCATTCGGAGAAAAAATTGGAGTGAACCGCGCGACGGGTTTTTCAAATGTCCAACATTTGGTTTCCATGTCATGTGTTGCATGCTGTCAGTTTCATTTTCTGTATGTAGGTCTTCAGACCAAGCAAAGAACGCGCGCGGTTTTTATATGCTACGTAGCAGCTACGCTGTTTCCCCTTTTGGGTCTTTGGGGTCTTGCGCGAGTACCTGGCCCCAAACGCAAACAGGCACAACTGATAGTAAACTTAACTGCCGGTTCCCTAGTAAGTAGATAAGAAGGACATGAAAAAGTACAATTTTTATAGTCGGAATGGCAGTGTGGATGTGAAAATTCCGTATCATAGTTGTGGGAATTGGCACCTATTTATGTTGGTAGTTGTTAATCACGGTTGAATTGACGCAATTGTACGTGTCTGTTTATCAATTATGCGACATTCTGGCAACATTTTGCTAAGAGTGTTACTATCATATCCTTGTGATGCCCGCGCATGCGTTTGATTTTTTTGGTCTAGTTTTTGCCCACAGGCCGAACACCCACATTTTTTTTGTCAAATGAAATGCCTGCTTGTCAGCCCTTTTGCGGACACGCCAAGCCGGGGAATTGCTTAGCAACGCAAAGGGTTAGGATGCATCAGTGCGGAACTTATCCATGTCGATTTGTGTTCGTGTGTGTTGAAATTCTAAGTTTCAATACGTTTTGAAACATATTTTATTGTGAATTCATTCATTTATATGTTCATGAAATCACTTCGTTTGGTATGGTAGGTTCCATTGCGTACCCAAATATGTGAAATGGGAGACCGCCTATCACTTGGCGCACAAATCTATTCTGGCCTGACTACAGAATTGTTTTCGACCCGTCACATAAAACCTGTTTGTTTGGGAGGATTAAGTCGTTCAATAAAATGTTGTACGTACGCCTCACATGATTTTCCGTAGGAAATTAGTGTTTGGACTTTAGCATGACGAGTAAAAAACGCATTTTTTCTTTTGTGACGCCAAGGTCCACGCCTGACAAAAAGGACGGCATGGCAGAGAGTGCTGCATATCAGGAGGTGTCTTGTCGTTGTGCAGCTGTGCTGCAAAACCAATGTTACCCTCTGGTTAACTAACATAGGTTAACTAGCATAGCTATGGAAAATCACCATGTCTAATAGGTAAATCAACTATAAATGGCCATTTTCAATAGCTATGTAAAATTACCAGAGGGTGAACTTTGACAATTGGGTAGCAGGAGGAAACAGCCTTTGGCAGCTCTCCTGAGCCGGTGTACTGTCATCCAAATATTCCGGATGACAGGCGTGGTTCGTTGCCGCTGCTTGTCGAACTGTGAGACATCGTTTTGGCCAATGGGCCAATGGGTTTCATTGTCAAAGGATGAATGAAACTCCAACCTGGAAGACCTTGGAGATGCCAGGCAAGGTCATTTTGGGTGGGGAGATGAACAAAAGGCAGATGAGTCTTGAAGAGACTCAAACACGCCATCTTTGGTTCCAGGGACGACCCAGCCTGACGTACCTTCAAGAGAGTTTGATAGTGCAGGGGCCTTAGCGTGTGTCTTGACTTTCTGAACTGATGCGAACAAAAAGTGCATTCAAAAAATGCATCCCAAAACCTCGTGGTTTGAGCCAAATTTCCCCTGGTCATATAGGAATTTTGGTTCTCTGCAACGGATGATCACATTTATCCTGGTACTCACAGCTATCGGTTGTCTCTATGCCACTGGCACAGAAGGATTTGCTGAAACTTGCAGCTTGAGTCCGCCCCTGTGCAACGACGTTTTCTCCAGTATTGACAGCAACAGGGGGTCAGTGCAAGAGGCCTTGCAGTCATGGGTTCTGACCTGTGTTGATACCGAACTCTGCGAAGGAGCAATCGGGAATGGGACCTTTTTGTTCCGATGTGCTCAAAAGATATTGCCCTTGGGTACGGTATATCTGAAGTTGATGCGTTATGCAGTTATGCAGCAAGACTGGTTGCAAAACTGCTTGGAAGGGACCACATCACCTTGAGCAAAAAGTGCCCTGCAGACATCCAATGGAGCCGGATGTGGGTAGACTTTTTGATGAGGAGTTGCTGGAAGTTTCTTTAGAAAATGGCAGACAGTGCAATGAAGGGAACTGCAACGACAAGTGTGGCCTGCTTGTTTTGGACAATGTCATCTCAATACAGGAAGTGCAAGAGCTTGTTCTGCATGCTGAGGCGGTGAGGCTACAGCACGCAAAGCATATAGAGCATGTAGAAACCAGTTCCACGAAGACATCGAAGATAGATCTTGATTTGGATTTATCTTCCAGATTTGGCCAAGGGCATGGTCACATTTTGTTTCTGTACGTCCTGGAAGTCCTTCGAAACCTGGTTTCGTGGGTGCACTTTGCTTCCCACTTCTTGAGTCATTTGTCTCCAAACAAAGATACTGGCTCGTCCAAAGGAACCGTACATTGTTCCGCCGTATTGTGGACAAAACAGGACTTCAGGACTCCACTGAGATTCAGTGGGATGATCTTCTTAGAGATTGGAGAGTCACTCTGCCAGGGCACGCTGTCCTTTTTACATCTGGCTGTGTATATCCACCGCGTGACACCACCCCGCGTGGGGCAGCGATGGTCCTTACCACTCTTTGCCTCAGTGTATGCGCCTTTCAATTCCACTGTCCAAAGCATGCTTGTGGCCAAAGAGTAGCAAGCAATGACAGTATTGCGAAGATCGTAGCGCGCCTGATGAAGATATCTATTGAGAAATGTGAGCACGAAAGATGGCCAGAGGACATCGGGACGGATGGTACTGATAAGCTAGAAGTACTATATACAAGTCAAGCTAGCCTCAGGACAAAGGATCAGCAAATTCCCTTCACTGACGGGCTGAAGCTACCAATCTGCAACTGTTCAAACTGTGACACAAAGGTTTGGTGGGAACCGAGTCAGGCCATCCTGGTTTTTCAGCAAAAATGTTTGTGCTTGTAGCTTGTACTGCGCTGAAAGCACCGTGCATTATCTCGCAGCAACTTGTGACTCGTTGAGAATCCCTCACAGTCCACTGCGCGGTTCTTGCATTTCATACAATTCAGACAAGAGTGTTTCTGGCTTCTACTAGATTCCGCACTCATGCTGCTGTGACAGGCCACCGATTTCAATCCCTTTGAGGGTCTGGAGGCTTTCAATAGATTTCACTTACATGCAAAGCCATTGAGTTGAGTTTGGACTTTAGACTCTCGATTACTCATGATTACTCTGTATATATATATATATAATTGCTTCATAGTTTCTGTGCGACCAATGTTTCAGTTCTTCGTCGGATGTCGGCCAGGGAGTTCCGCGCCCAGGCTTTCCTAGGACAGTCTCAGGGATGATGGGCATGACGGGCATGGGAAACTCAGCAGTGACCTTGTGCACTGGATATGACAAGGCAACAAGGCACAAACCTGCGATGAAACCTGGACTTTTCCAGCGACCTTAGTTTGTTGTGCACATGTTTCACAGAAACCTTGCCATCCTTTTGCAGATGATGTTTCACATCATGACTACGATTTCAAACAACTCTTGAGGACAAGCCAGAGATCGTTGAGCAACCAGAGTTCCTGCCTGGGACAGGGACGCAGTTCAAGCCCCCAGGCATGGAATTTCGACAGAAAAGCTCTGTGTTCTGCCTGCTGGAGCTTGCCTTTGCTTGAAACCATAGACGTCCACTCGACATGCAACATGGACGTGGCTTCGATTGTTCTCGATTGTTCGATTGTTGCACAATACAAGGCAGAACACTGCTTCTACAACCCTGGCGAGTCCAGAACTCAGATCCAGCGGTTTTTGCATGTCGAAAGAGAGGTGAGGATCACGTGTCCGTCCTAATCCTTCCTTTTGGTCGTTCATCGTTGGATTTTTCTTGTTTCTCTTGTTTTCTTGTAATTTTTGCTTGCTTGCTTGTTTCTTTATTTTTTTCCTTCTGTTAATTAGTTTGTTTGCTTGATCGCTTGTTCTATCAGTTTCTGTTTGCTTCTATTTGTTTCTGTCTCTGTCTCTGTTGCTGACTCTGTCTCCCTCCCTCTCTCCCTCTCTCTTCCTCACTCCCCTTTCTTTTGTCTCTTGACTGTTTCCGTGTTCGCTGTGCTGGCTTGGTTTGGCTTGGTTTGGCTTGGTTGGGTCGCGGTTCGTGGGTCGTGGGTTGTGGGTTGTGGGTTATGGTTCGTAGTCGTTGTGGTTGTGGTTGTTGTGGTGGTTGTTGTTGCTGTTGCTGCTGTTGTTGCTGCTGCAACAAGAAAAACAATCATGGTAAACCAGTAAAATAGATTATTATGATCATACAATTTTGCAGTTCATCTATATTCACAGAATGGTATAATTGTATGTTTTACCTCAATTATATGTATATATATAAATACTGTATATATATATAAATACTGTATATATATAGAATTATATATATATATATATAGTCTGAAAACCCATTGTACCATACTGTAGCATTGATCACCTCGGTGCAGCTTAGGCCACCACAAGGTAGTTTGATCAGCAGAGAAACATTTTTTGGACTGAGCCGTTCACAAATTGCCTGTCCAAGGCCTGTGGAGTTTTTTTGCCAGGCATGGAATCTATGATTTCTTTGGTTGTTCCGGGCTGCTAAGATGTTGCAGGTCCAGGTGGAGCAAAAGTATGTGGGCTCCATCCTTGGCGTTTCTGGTGGCAGCCTCGATGCTGACTCTGCCAGCTCTGATGGATTTCCACCATTACTGAGGTCGCACTATCAGGAAAATTGCCAAAGAGAATCAAGTGAAGCATCTTGGATTCAAGAGCGGCTTGTGTCATAAGAGGAGCCCCTAGAGATTTGCTTGGCCATGGGCCAAGGATGGCGTTTGACCAGTCTACTTGGGAGCAGGCACAGTGAAGACATCACATATTCCTCCATGGTTCAGGTTTTTGGACAATCCTTGCTTACTAACAAGGCTGTGATGGATAGCCACTTGTATTTAGTTGAAAATTTCACTGAAGATCACAAATATGATGCCTTTTTCATCCCGGAGGCCAACGTGTTGTTCCGTTCTGTAAAGCCAGTCGAACATGATTCGCTGTTTTCTGGAAGCCAAACTCTGTGAGCTCTGGATGCGCAAGAGCTACAGCACCCTGAATATCGCGGGCACTCCAGAAGCAGTGGAAGGAGCCAAGGTGAGCCCTGGTTGCTAGGGCCGCCATAGGGTGCCCCCAGGGTCACACCTTTTGGCCGCTCTCAGGCCCGCATCGCGGCACTCGTGAAGGAGTATGAAAATGAAGGAGCCAGACGTAGTGACGGTCTCAGCAGCATTGGAACAGTGCACTGTTTTAGTTTCTAGTTGGAAATAAATATTGCATAATCTCAGCACT
>CAMXCT020002762.1:43978-87780 GCA_947184155.2 Cladocopium goreaui | reverse complement strand
TCGTTGGATTCAGTCCCCCAATCAACGGGGAAACAGAAGGCCCAACACATCCATTCCGTTGACCATAGATGCCATAGTGCAACTCCGGTGAAGCTGAGCTCACAGGTGGTTGAACTTCTCGCTGTATTGGAATGCCAATGGGGGCCAAGGGTGAAGTCACTCCATTCACCACAGGCGGCGTTGCAGCCAGGAGATTGATTTCAGGGTGCAAGCTCCGCTGTCTCATCAGCAAATCCAGATCTTTGGGGGCCAGGGGTGCTCCAGCAGTCACCTCAAGGCTCGCCCCTACCGGATAACCGGTCCTCCTGGGAGGGCATGGCCGCGGCTCTCCTCCAGCCACAGCCTCTACCTCAACCAGGGCCCTGGGATCGCCAGGCCGCGACTCTCCTCCAGTCACAGCCGGCGCTGCAGCCAGGAATTGAAGTTGACTTGCGGGGGCCAAGGGTGCAATACCATCAGGCACCACGAGGCTCTCCCTTACCGCAACAGCGGTCTTCCTGGGAGGGCATGGCCGCGACTCTCCTCCAGTCACAGCCTCCACCTCAACCAGGGATTGGAGTTGGTTTGTGGGGGCCAAGGGTGCAATAACTCCAGACACCACAAGGCTCTCCCCTACCGCCGGAGCGGTCTTCCTGGGAGGGCATGGCCGCGACTCTCCTCCAGTCACAGCCTCCACCTCAACCAGGGATTGGAGTTGTGCTGATGGACCCAAGGATGATGAAGTAGCAGATGTCACCGCCAGGCTCTGCTCCACCGGATCACCGGTCTTCCTAGGAAGGCATGGCCGCGACTCTCCTCCAGTCACAGCCTCCACCTCAACCAGGGCTCCAACAAAGGATGCATCGCCCGGTGCTCCTGGACCCTTTGGATTCTCCGTCAGACCCTCAAGAGCCCTAAAACGTTCTTGATGGGCTCCTTCTTGAATCTGTCGCCTTCCCTCACTCGCTGTCAACCCACCTGACCTCCCTTCCATCACACCTGAACCCTCTTCTACCTGCCTCCTCAGCCTCGCAACCTCTCGAGCAAGTTCCTGATTCTGAGACAGTATGACTCGCAAAACAGTGGCTATGTCTTGTCGATAGTTTGAAGATTCAAAAGAAGGGACCGCTCCTTGCATGAAAGAAGAAACACCCGGATTCACTCCCATACTTCCATCAGTTTCTACCATTCTCAGAGCTGACAACTGAAGAGCATCCGCTGCCCTAGCCCCCTCCACAGGAACTAGTTCTTCAGAATCAGAAGTTGGTGGCAAAAAACTTGGTCGCAGGGCTCGAAGCGCCATGTCGTCCCTGACCCTTTCACTCCAGAAAGGGTTGGCATTCTGAGGACCCCCTGGACCATATGAGATGGGCTCACCTGGTGTTCTCCTATCATCCATACCTCCATGGCTAGACACCTCTCTAGTGGTCGACATTGATGAGCTATGCGACATAGGGAGTTGGGCTCATAACCCACAGAACTCCAAATGCAAAAGCCACACCTGGTTTTTCCCTTGCGCACAAAAAGGGCTGCATGCTCAATGCCCACAGTGAAAAGGTTACACTTCTGATTTGTGCAACTGCCGATGCAAATGTTACACTTCTGATTTGTGCAACTGCCGATGCAAATGTTACACTTCTGATTTGTGCAACTGCCGATGCAAACGTTACACTTCTGATTTGTGCAACTGCCGATGCAAATGTTACACTTCTGATTTGTGCAAGTGCTGATGCAAATGTCACACTTCTGATTTGTGCAACTGCTGATGCAAATGTCACACTTCTGATTTGTGCAACTGCTGATGCAAGCGTTACACTTCTGATTTGTGCAACCGCTGATATGCTGGAAACATTGGTATTTCAACGGTTTTATTCTCGATGTGATGCGGGGTTGGCGTTTGTTGGTTGCAGCGAGTTTGACATCAGATGAGTGGCGTGACGTGCTTGCTACAAATGGCAACAAACTGGATTACCAATCAATTGCAGATGCTCTGCAAACTCTGTGGGATGAACAACTGGGTTCAACAAAGGGCAATCAAGCGGCTAGTTAAACGGGATTTCACAACAACCACTGGATGGAATCTTGGGGTGATGGTTCAACGTACCCATAAGAGCAACAATACCACTGGCAGTATGATGATTCCTGGAATGATGACTCTTAGTACTATGGTAACTGGAGTGAGGGTGATGTCAATGCTGCACAATGGTCAGATGATGCTCAACCATCCCCGGACGCTAGTCCAACTGGTGTGGATGCCTCTGCAGATGACACTGAACTGCAGGATGCTCTTCAGGCTGTAGCAATGTTCAATGAGGCTCGTCGAACATGGAGCCAAGCGCAACAAGCCACCGCAACCTTGAAGAGAGACCGAGGGTTTGGCCAATTTAGTTCTGCTGGTAACGGGAAAGGTAAGTGCTTTCAATGTGGAGGTGATCATTTTGTTCGTGATTGCCCTGACCATTTGCACCCTGGAGCTCGTAAGGGCTTTGGAAAACAACTGTCTCCGGCAGAATTGGAATCCGTCCTCTTAAAGGGCAAAGGATGTGGAAAAGGAAAATCAAAGGGTCTTCATGCTGTTTCATGGGATGATAGCTGGTTTTCACCTATGAGCGATAGTTTTGATGGCTATGCAATGTACAAGGGTTCTGGTAAGTTTGGAAAGGGCTTCAACAAGGGCAAAGGCAAGCCTTCCATGAATACCTACAACATGGACTTTAGCTACATGCCTTCATACATGTTGGAGTTGCAACAGTTGGAACTTTCCTCAACTTCCCAACCATCCTCATCAATGTTAGACAGTGGTGCAATCGCATCAGCTGCTCCTGAGTCATCAGGAAAGCTTTTGTTGTTTAAGCTCAGGGAGGTTGGCCCAGAGATTGGAGTTCACATGGGTTTTGACCAAACACCTCATTTTCGGTATGGTTCGGGACAGTGGGGCAAAGCCAAGTACCATCTCACAATCACTTCCTCCAAAAATCCATTGCGGAGTTTTCAGATGTATACCGTTCCTGATCCTGGCTATGTTTACGGTTGGTCCTCATCAAATATGTTGGTACCTATTCTGGTTGGTATGGACTTCTGTATGAAAACTTGCCTTATTTTGGATTTTTCGGATGGTCATGCCCTACATGGAGCTGATCCTGGTGCGGAGCCCTATAGCATGAAGCGAAATCCTAAAGGTCACTATATGGTGGACTTGGTCAACTACCTGTGTGGTGTCTCCCTTGACTCCGAGGCCATGCTTGATGGCGCTGCGGCAATGCTCTCTGATGAGTGCGATGGTGCCGAACAAGGACTGGGTTCCTGGTCATGGTTTGGGTTGAGCCCCATGGAATTTCAGCATTAAGTTCAGCATGTTTGTCATGAAGTACAAGGTTTTCAGTCTTTTTGTCAGCGTAGAAAGCAACTGAATGTTTTCCATGTAGCTGGGGAAGCTCAAGATACCAGCAGTGCAAAGTTTTCTCAACATGGCCCCAAAGACCTCCAGCGGCTATCCAGTTCCAAAGAACTCAGCACCACCTTTGGAACCTCAGCGAACCCTTCTAGCCGATCCCGGAGATCCGAGAACCCAGTGCATTTGGCCTTGTCAAGGCTTGCACACCAACGTGAAGACTGGATCCAACGGTTCGGGCACTCGGCAAGATTGTCAGGTATGTGCTCTCCGGGTTTCCTACACACCACGAGAGGGGATTCCAGCCAAACATATGGCCCATGTGGATCCTACTGTGGTGATGGCAGCTCTCGACAAGCTGGAAGCCAACGTGCCCAATGGCCAGATGCCGACCGCCGATTTGGTTCGAATGGTCATCAAGCTGATCCTGTCTCAGAAGGAGCTCGACGCTCTAAAGACCAAGGTGACTCTCACCACCGAGAAGTTGAACCTGATGACCGAGCTCTACCAGCAGATGTTGTCCAATCCATCGACTCCACCGGCAACCAACATGGAGCGCAGGGAGGCCGAGAACTTGGTGGCCCATTTGACTGCGGAGGAGTTGACCCATCTGCGAACTATGGTGGCGGAACGTACCCCGACATCTCCATCGTCGCTGGACACGAATGTGGAGTTGATTCCGGGCCCAACAGATCCGGTGGTTCCCAAGGCATTTCAGCCTCCTCGCCATTGAGTATGTCTCCGGCAGCCCATGATGTGCACAACGATATGCAGGTTGAATCCAATGCGAATATGGTTGCTTTCCCTGCAGGGCCCTTTGCAATGCGTGCTGATGCTATGAACTCTCAGGACAATTTTGTGCCTGACGATGTCTGGCCCTCAGATGACTTGAATTCATGAAAATGATGGAATGCAAGATGATTGGAAAGCACAACAAAACTGAAAAACAAAAGAAACATGTGCCTTCCAGCTCCAAAGATGTGTTGTCTCCAGCAACAGCAGACTTCTTTTACGACTGCTGATGGACGTGTGCAATCCCGTGGTCTTTGCGAATTGGCCACGCAGCTTTGTCTTTGATGACGATGATGATGCTCCATGCACAGACAGAGCTACAGAGCCTTCTTCGAGTTGGGGATCAATGTGACACTTGGGAGATGTTTTGTGCCCCCGAAAGCTGGCTGACCCAAGCCTGCGAAGCGTATGGTTTGAAAGCACACCGCATCAACTTGGCCTGCGGTTACAATCTCTATGACCCCAAAAGCTATCAACAGCTGCGAGAACGTTTTCACCATGAACGTCCCCGACGGATTTGGGTGAGTGCTCGCTGCACCTATTGGTGTCGATGGACGGCCTTGAACTACCAGACTGAAGAGCGCCGTGAACAGCTGGAAAAGTATCGCCGTCGTGAGCGAGCCATGTTCAAACTGTTGATACCTTTTCGTTTGGAGATGCTTCAACTATATCCGGAAACAGAGTTGTTTGGGAATGGCCCACCAGATGTTCTGGCTGGCAAGAACCATGGCTTTTGTATTTACGTGATGAACTGCTGAAGTTGGATCGTGAGTGGCCTTTTGCAAGAGTGGATGACTGCAGGTACGACTTGAAGTCTCAACGTGGAGTACACCTGCAGAAGCGCTGGACCATGGGTACCACCTCCAATACCTTTTTCCAGTTCTTCCGCAACAAAACTTGCATTGGCAGCCATGATCACGATCACATACAAGGTTTGGAAACATCACGAAGTGCTTACTTTCCATGAAAGCTGTGCCGATCCATTGCACAGCGCTGGCGCCATGAACTAGATCCACAGCGATGGCTTGAGCGTTTGCACTCTCCTCTAGCCCAACATCTTTCAGAGCAAGAACAATGTCATGCTCTTCAACTTGATGCGATGGCTGGTGAACGTGCTGATCCCACAGCCGACGAACTGCGACTGTGGAAGGTCCAATTGCTCAAGTACTCCAAAACTGCAGGGCATCCCAACAACTATAACTTGGCCAGAATTATCAAAGAAAGTGGCAAGGCAAAGTGGCAAGTCGACGCTGCTCTTCGACTTGAATGTGATGATTGCAAAGCGCTGAAATTGGGTGGCAGCTCCAGTGGCCAGATACCACCTGCAGCTATGAGATCACCACCTGCTGCTTGGGAAGCTGTTGGCATGGACACCACTGACTGGATTCCTCCCAATTCCAAGGGCAAGTACAAGTTGCTTGTCATGATGGACCTTGCCACCCACTTCAAGGTTGTCACCATCATCAAAGAGTTTGGCCTCAACGAGATGCAGACCGAACCTGGAAGGAGGTCAGGGATGCTGTCTGCAAGTGCTGGCTGTCTGATAAGCCAAGAATGCGAATCTTGGTTCCTGACAATGCTGGCACGATGATCGGCGACTTGGCACGATCCTCTTTCTCTGACATGGGCATCCAGATTGAAACTCCTGCGGTGAAGGAACCTTGGAGTCATGGAATGGTTGAATTATGTGTTCAAGAAATCAAAACAGCGGCTTCCAAAATGGCACTGTCATACCCTGACATTGATGCTGCAACTATCCCGGCTCTTCCTACACATGCTCTCAACTCTACTGAGACTGTGCGAGGTTTTTCTCCATACCAATGGGTCTATGGCCACAAAGCTGCTCTGGATGAGGATCAACGACAGCTGATCCAACTGGCTCCTTCCACCTCTACTTTGGACTTCACCAAGATGATGAACCACCGTAAAGAAGCTGACGTGTTCTGGTGAAACTTCAGAATAGCAAAGTTCGGCAGCCTCTTCAAACCTTTCAGCCCATGGACTTGGTGAGGCTTTGGAGAAAGTTCACTACAGATGGTGGACCTAGAGGAGGTTTGAAAAAGGCCAGCTGACCGCAATGGCTGGGACCTGGAAGAGTCGTTTTCATGAGGTTATTCATGGACAACAACCTGGTGATGGTCGTAGACATATTGTTTGGGTTGTGATAGCTGGCAACATGCACCGTTGCTCTGTTCATTCTGTGAGAAAGGTGACTGAGCGAGAGCGGCTTGACTTTGAGCTGTGTGACACTGAAGATCCAGCAACTTGGAAAAGTTTGGCCGACATGCTGCCAAACCATTCCTACATCGATGTCACCAAGAGGAGCCTGATGAAAATGAAGTTGAAGCTCCTGACCTACCACTTGCGCCTGGCACCTCTACTGCAAGAATGGGATGGTTTAAAGTTTAAACCTGTGGTTAGACATCGAGGAAAGTCTGGCTTCATTCCTCGCCTTGAACCTGTAGATGAGCAACAAGCTGTTGATCCTGCACAACCAGCAGCTGCACCCATGGATGATGTTGCTGAAGAAGCACCAGCAGCCGCTTCTTCCAGCTCAGTTACACCTGCTCCTGTGAATGTCTATGGTGATGTAAGAGTAGATAGCGTTTTTGATGACAGTGATGAAGAAGTTGGAAATGTTCCTGGGGGCAGCGGGCGGCCCGATACCTCGTCAGCTGACCCAGAATCTGAGCGATAGCCTCTTCTGTCCGACAAAAGCTCAAAAGTTTCCTCTGCACCTCCTGGCGCTGAACCAGACTCCAAACGTCAGCGCACTGATGGTGATTTGGATTTGCTCTACAGTTGTTTCATGGAAGCTGAGATGTGTTACATGTTAACTGTAGATTTAGATATAGCCTCCCAGCGTCAAAAGCAAGCCTTTGTCTCCAAGCCTATCCTTTTCCTCGCCCAAAAACTCCGAGACTGTGAAGTGCGTTTGGTCAAGCTGCGACCAGAACACCGGGTTTTGTTTGACCGAGCCAAAACCAAAGAGGTCAACAGCTTTATTTCCAATGCTGCAGCCCGCCGTTGTCATGACCTGGCGGCAGAGGAGGAGGCAAAGTCTTCAGGAAGGCTGATGAGATGTAACTAGGTGGGTTTTGACATGGAAGCCCACTCCTGAAGAAGGTCTTGCAAGTGCAAAAGCTGAGGTGGCGGCAAAACCTGATTCCACCACTTTCACTGCTGATGGCTCCAAGAAAGCAAAGGCACGAATTGTGCTGCTTGGCTATGAGCATCCAGACTTGCTCACTGAAGCTCACAAGACGAGCTCTCCCGTTCAAGCAGTTTTGACTCGCAACTTGAGCTATCAACTGGTGATGCAAATGGGTTGGAATATAGAAGGAATAGATATGTCCACTGCGTTTTTGCAGACCTTGCCATCAGAGGAGGAGAAAAAGCTATGGACGTCAGGTGTCAAAGAGCTACGTGATGCTTTGCAAATACCTGCAGGTGGCGTTCTCCGAATCCTGAAGAATTTCTACGGCAGCACAACTGCACCGAGAAACCTCTGGGAAAACATCAATGCCACGATGACTGAGCTCAAAGCCTTGCGTATCAAGGGTGACAAGTGTTTCTGGCTTTGGACAGAAGTTGTTGATGGCAACACAGTTCCACTAGGTTTCATGGCTGGTCACGTTGATGATTTCCACCGTGCTGGAAATCAAAATAGCCCACAATGGCAAGAGATCAAGCGCTCCATTGACACCCGCTATCGATGGGGCACTGCAAAGCTGAACTCCTATAGACATGCAGGTACAGATCTTGAGATCGCGGAGGACCCTGCTCATGGTCGATGTTTGGTGGTCGATCAGTCCTTGTACATAGAAACGCTGCAAGATGTACCGTTTCTGCCAAGGTGAAGCTTTGCTGACTCCGAAAGAAATCACTGCTTGCCGAGCGTCGCTAGGTGCTCTCCAATGGTTGGCAGTGCAAACACAACCTCTTATTTGTGCACGATGCAATCTTTTGATTACTGAACTTGCTGGCTCTCCGAAGATGTCCGCTGCTCGGGAAATCCAAGAGATGATCCGCGAACTGCGCAAGCATAGTACGGTTCTCAAGTTCTTCAAGCTGTCTCGTGTCCAAACTTGGAAAGATGTTTGTGTTGTTGGTTTAGGTGACCAAGCCCATAACAATAGGCCAAAGGGTGGATCAACTGGTGGAATGCTGATTTTTCTAGCTTGCCCCGAAATAGCTTTAGGAAAAGCCAATCCTTTAGTTTTTGTAGCCTGGAAAAGCTGGAAACTCAAGCGCGTTGCCATATCCGCCAATGATGCTGAAGTGCAAGCACTGGTTGAGACGGAGGATGCTGTATACAGAACTAGGCTTCTCTTGGCCGAACTGAATGGTGCGGGCGTCAGATCAGCTGGCCGAGAACTTTTGACTGGCTCCATCAATGAAGTTCGCATGGTTCCTGGATTGCTGGGTACTGATAGCCGTGGTGGTTATGATAGCATTATTCTCAATGAATCTCCTCTCCTGGGTTTATCAAATGCTCGCGCAGCTCTGCAAGCTGAATACCTCAAGCAAGCATTGCCTGCATGTGGAACACTTTTGGTTTGGCTGGCCAGTGACTGGAATCTTTCAGACGCCCTCGCAAAGAAGAAGAAGGAATGTAGACAAAGCCTGGAGTATTTTCCAAAGCATCGCCGATGGATGCTGAAATTCGATCCTGCTTTCATGATCAGTTCTCGAAAGCAGAAGGCTGTGAGTGGATCTCCGGCGCAACAGTGGCAACAGCAGGTCATGAGTTCAGAAGGATTTTTGTACCCATGCAATTCATGTGATTTCATCCCATGCATGTTTGACCTGCACAGGTGAACTCATGTCCGTGCTGCTGCTGCGTCGGCCCAAAGGGGCCCCTTGCGTCGTATGGCTGTGCGCCAATGTGGGCAACCGTAGTGCATGCTGGCTTGTCGGCACAATCATTGTGAGAAGAACATTATTTTATTCATTCTGCACCTCTTTTCGAACTGGCCTTAGCAACTGACTTGCTTGAGGCTCTTCTTCTCAGACCACGGACGGGTCTTGGAAGTTGATCTCTTCAACTGAATTGGTCCAACTGCTCCCCAAAGCTACCAGTTGCACATACCCTCTATCAACAAGGGATTTTCCACAACAACCCTCTGGCAATCCGATTGTTTCCCATGGGAAACCACCGTTGGTAAATCATCTACAAGCGGGCCAGTTTTCATAGCTATGCTGGATCACCGGAAGGTACTAAGTGGGTGAGTACTTGGATGCGCATCCCGCTAAGTGGTTCAAATATTGACTACATGTGGGTTTCAGGTGTAATTGGTGATCTTCCATACATAACTGGGTCGAAATATACGGGTTTGCATGCAAACCCCAAGTTTGAGCTATGCTACTTTTTGGATGAATAAAAGCGGGAGCAATCGCCTTAAGCAGTAAGATGGTTCTGGTGGAATCCGGGGACATCTGCAAAAACAATCGCTGTTGCCCGGATGGGTGTATCAAAGGGCGCCTGTTGCGCCCACTTGGGACGGTTGTCTGTCAACTGGTGGGGCGACAAAACCATTTCTTAAACGACTTAAACTTGTTTGTTGCAATGTTGTTCCCTTTTTCCCGAGAGCGCCTGCGAAGGGTTCTTCGTAAAAAAGCAGCCGTTATACTAGATCTTCACTCCTTCACATCTGCTGATCTAGATCTTCACTCCTTCACATCTGCTGATCTGGATCTTCACTCCTTCACATCTGCTGATCTGGATCTTCACTCCTTCACATCTGCTGATCTAGATCTTCACTCCTTCACATCTGCGGATCTAGATCTTCACTCCTTCACATCTTCACTCCTTCACATCTGCCGATCTAGATCTTCATACCCTCACACCTGCAGATCTAGATCTTCACACCTTCACATCTGCTGATCTAGATCTTCACTCCTTCACATCTGCTGATCTAGATCTTCACTCCTTCACATCTGCAGATCTAGATCTTCACACCCTCACACCTGCAGATCTAGATCTTCACACCCTCACACCTGCAGATCTAGATCTTCACACCCTCACATCTGCAGATCTACATCTTCACACCCTCACATCTGCCGATCTAGATCTTCACACCTTCACATCTGCAGATCTAGATCTTCACACCCTCACATCTGCAGATCTAGATCTTCACACCCTCACATCTGCAGATCTAGATCTTCACACCCTCACATCTGCAGATCTAGATCTTCACACCCTCCCACCTGCAGATCTAGATCTTCACATCCTCACACCTGCAGATCTAGATCTTCACACCCTCACATCTGCAGATCTCCTCTCGCTCTTTTCTCTTCTCTCTTTAAGGGGGGGCGGGTTTGCCGCGGAGCGCCACGAAAACGCCACCCTTTGCACGAAACGCAATGGACGTTGGGACGCCCACCCCTGCGCCCCCGAAATAACCCCCCACACAACAAAAGACCCGCCCCACAAAGCAGTACCCCCACACACACCCACTATTCACCGTCAGGGCAAGTCACATTGGCCAACCAACACAAAAAACCTTTCGCACGAACCATGGAAGTTGGGACGCCAAAAAACTGAGGAAAAGGTTGCGACTTTGAAGCCGTAACCGCCCGCGCAACCTTTCGCAGAACTTTGGACGTTGGACGTCAAAACCTGAGGAAAAATTACAAACTTTGAGGACTGTCACAGCGGCGGCAACCCTTTCGCACGAAACTCGAAATGCCGACGTTTTGAGTCAAAAACTGAGGAAAAATTGCGAGGTGTTTACTTAGTCTCCGCGCAACCCTTACGCACGAAATGGACGTTGGACGTCAAAAACTGAGGAAAAATTGCGACTTTGAGTTGTCAATCGCAACTCTTACGCACGAAATGGACGTTGGACGTCAAAAACTGAGGAAAAATTGTGACTTTACTGATTCAATCGCAACCCTTACGCACGAAATGGACGTTGGACGTCAAAAACTGAGGAAAAATTGCGACTTTGAGTAGTCCCGCGCAACCCTTACGCACGAAATGGACGTTGGACGTCAAAAACTGACAAAAAATTGCAATTTTACTGTGTGTAAAAGCTTCTGTGTGTAAAAGGGTCTGTGTGTAAAGGAGTCTGTGTGTAAAAGCTTCTGTGTGTAAAAGCGTCTGTGTGTAAAAGCGTCTGTGTGTAAAAGCGTCTGTGTGTAAAAGTGTCTGTGTGTAAAAGCGTCTGTGTGTAAAAGCTTCTGTGTGTTAAAGCGCCTGTGTGTGTGTAAAAGTGTCTGTGTGTAAAAAGCGTCTGTGTGTAAAAGCGTCTGTGTGTAAAAGCGTCTGTGTGTAAAAGGGTCTGTGTGTAAAAGCGTCTGTGTGTAAAAGCGCCTGCGTGTAAAAGCGTGTGTGTAAAAGCGTCTGTGTGTGTGTAAAAGTTTCTGTGTGTAAAAGCGTCTGTGTGTAAAAGCTTCGTGTGTAAAAGCTCTGTGTGTGAAAGTGTGTGTTGTAAAAAAGTTCTGTGTGTAAAAGCGTCCCTTACGCACGAAATGGACGTTGGACGTCAAAAACTGACAAAAAATTGCAATTTTACTGTGTGTAAAAGCTTCTGTGTGTAAAAGGGTCTGTGTGTAAAGGAGTCTGTGTGTAAAAGCTTCTGTGTGTAAAAGCGTTTGTGCGTAAAAGCGTCTGTGTGTAAAGGAGTGTGTGTAAAAGCTTCTGTGTGTAAAAGCTTCTGTGTGTAAAAGCATTTGTGTGTAAAAGCCTCTGTGTGTAAAAGCGCCTGTGTGTAAAAGCTTCTGTGTGTAAAAGCGTCTGTGTGTAAAAGCGTCTGTGTGTAAAAGCGCAAAAGCGTTTGTGTGTAAAAGCGTCTGTGTGTAAAAGCGCCTGTGTGTAAAAGCTTCCGTGTGTAAAAGCGTCTGTGTGTAAAAGCGTCTGTGTGTAAAAGCGCCTGTGTGTAAAAGCTTCTGTGTGTAAAAGCCTCTGTGTGTGAAAGTGTTGTGTGTAAAAAGTTCTGTGTGTAAAAGCTTCTGTGTGTAAAAGTTCTGTGTGCAGATCCAACTTGCCTGCTGCTGCGCAGGGAGTCCTCCAGTCGCAGGAGACGGATCAGGAGAATTTGCCCGAGTGTCAGTTTCAGGTGCTCGCCGCACAGCACGCTCTCTGCCAGAGGTATTCGGATGCACAGCGTCCGATGATCAAGAAGGTAGTTCGAGTGGAGAATCAGAGGGCGACGGGAATGGTGTTTCCGATCGCTTGCCCTCATGAGGACCTGTTGTTCTCTGGCTTCGGTACCAAGCTGCGAGCCGCGGCAATCTTTCCCAGCTATGTCACTGTGTTGGTGCGGGCAGAAGATGAGGAAGCCAAGATCGTTGAGACGGGCACGGGGGACGACAAGGTCATCATGCTGCAGTATGAGAAGGTGGTGGCAGTGGAGGCGTCGTTTCCCAAGCATTTCCGGGTGGAGGCCTTTTGCCAATTGCAGCAGGCGATTCGCTTCAACATGTGTGATGGCAATGTGCATCTTGTCATCGGCAAGGTGACGGCGGAAGATGATGGCTCCGACATGGTTTTGGTTACGGAAAGAGTCTTCAAATTGCAATCGGAGGAACAGGTGAAAGCGATCATGGCCGAGCGTGCCGCCATCGCAGCTGTGCAGATGATTTCTTCGAAAAAAAGACACGCCGTCGACTTGGTTGAGGAAACGCCCTTGAAAGTGAAGGGTGCCAAGTGGTAGTTTTTTTTTTGGCCAATGCAATATCATTGCTGACAGTGATGCTACAGGGACTGTCCGTGCATCACGCAGCGTGATTCTTTGCACCACGGCTTTTTTTTATTTCAACCAGCGTGGTATTTCTGGCTAGGAAAGATCCATGCTGTGGAGGGTCGCAGAAAGTGTGTTGCGTCCTGAAATGTCTGTTAAACACAGAATTTTGACGGGCTTGATGCTTCAGGGACTGTCCGTGCATCGAGCGAAAAAGCAAGGAAAATGGTGCTATCCGTGCCATCATGATAAGCATTCGTTTGCGTGCTTTTGTTATTCTTTGTTTACAGTTTCACCGTACAGAGAAAGTCGTGCAACTGAGGTCACAGAGCAGTGTGTTGCGTCCTCAAAAATGGGGCGATGCGACTTTCTTTCAAAGGATGTCATCGACAGCATCATGGCATTCCACTGCAGCATGGCACCACTTTTGTAGAAGTATGCATAAATCAATGATATAACGTCTGTTTTTGACAGCATCATGGTACCGAGCTTTCTTTGGCTATTCACGCATAGGTTTGCCAGTGATTTGTTGATGGAGTTGCATTTCCGGCTTACATGTCCTAGATTTGTCTTTTTTGCTTTTTGTTATTGCCCTGTCCCTCGTTCCCTGTCTTTCCGTGCAAGATGGAGCCGGCAGATGAACACGCGTCGCCGAACTTGGCGGAGACACAGCCCATGTCGGTAGAGATTTGTTTTCGTTTGAGCATCTGGCCTCTCCAGCAGCTGAGTGCCCTTCCGGAGTTTCATTTTCTAGTCGACATGGACCCACGGGATGCCAGTGTCGATCTCTTATACCAAGAGCATTTACTGCAGTGGATGACTGTGGTGGATTTACTGGGCGACTTGGTTGGTCGCATAGAAACGCATCATGGAGGACGTTGTGACAAAAGATACATTTGCATCGCAGCGGAAGGTCATCGCCGATTCGCGGCTCGTGAGAGTTTGACTATTCTTCGTGAGCTTGCGGATGAGAATTCTGTGGTCTCTCTTGTTGCTCGCTCTTCCAGCGTTGGTAAACAAATGCTGGCTCAATTCTGGCTTCCCAAGCTTGACGCAAAGCTGGCAGCTCCAGCGTTGGCCCGACTGGACTTGCATTGTTTCCAGGTGATTCTGGCTTGGATCTCACTTTGCGGGTGGTACAACCTATGCAGAGTGAATAGACAGTGGGGCCGCTGGCTTCGTGCAAACCCGACCTTTCGATCTGTGGTGTCGGATGCGCGTTGGGCCAAGGATCCCGAGTTGTTGTCCATCCAACGGGAGGTGCGAGCCAACGAGGAGTGATCTGTTAAACGCGGAATTTTTGACGGGCTCGATGCTACAGGGACTGTCCGTGCATCGAGCGAAATGCAATGAAAAGGATGTCTTCCGTGCCATCATGATAAGCATTCGTTTGCACGCTTTTGTTATCCTTTGTTTACAGTTTCACCGTACAGAAAAAGTCGTGCAACTAAGGAAGGTCATCCACTGCATCGCGGTACCGAGCTTATTTGGTGAATTCTATGAGATTTTCGATATGAAAACTCGTGAACATGTGAGATCATCGGCATATATCGGCATTATGGTAAGGAGCATGTTTTTTCCGTATATGCTCGTACAGCAGTTTCTGTTACGCATGCCATGGAGGAGGGCTGGAAACAGCAGTGGTTCTACAGCATCATGGCATCGAGTTTCGGCTTGCAACTCAGTGTCCGACTTGGAAGTAAGTACTCAGCTGGATCTTAGCGCACCTCTGGTTGAAGGCATCGTTGCATGCTGTAACCGTAGATTAAAACAATGATCTGTAGTTGTGTTTGCATTGTTGTCGTTCGCGTGGCTTGCGGATGAATGACCTGTAGTTGTGCATTGCGGATCTGTTAAATCGCTTGCGTCGTGTTCAAGGTAGGAAACGTTTGTTCGATCACAGTGGCAGCCATGACCACTAGCGCTCGTGAGTGGAGAGCGGCGCGCGAAGAAGATATCAGGAAGGCTTACGCCGACAAAGAATGTTGGACTGACCTTGACCGCATTACCTGTTGGCACCCTTACTGTTTCGGGTCCATAGAGGAGTGGCCATTGGACGCTGCCGTGATCTGCAAACCTACGGATCGAGCGTCGGTGCTGCTTGGCAGCATCAAAGCGGCCTGCAGCTTGGAAGACATTTGCCAGGCTCTGTCGGTGAAGGTCACCGTGGTGGTGACCATGTGCGCAAATGAAATGGAGATTCGAGGCGCCCCAAAGGATTGGGCGCAGTATTTCCAGCAAGAAAATGTCTATCACATCAAGTGTCATTTGGAAGACACGACATTGAAGCCGCCGCACCGTTGGGAGGAAAGAATCCCTGACTTGGTAGCTTCTTGTTGGAACAGTGGAAAATTGTTTGTGGCCAACTCTGGAAACAGTCCATGCTGGCAGTGACCAGGGGCGAATCCATGCACGTGCTCTTTCATTGCTTTGGAGGCATCAATCGAAGCGCTGGGGCTTTATGTGCTTGGCTCGTCGTGGGTTACAACTACCCTGCAGAGGATGCCGTCCAGTTGCTGCTTAAGAAAAGACCTTCCTTGCGCCCTTGGCACAATCGCCCCTATGTCTTGGAGGCTTTGTGGCAGCTGGAAGGTTTGCGGGCCGAGTGGCACATGGAACTGAGCGCGGCGTGCACAAATTGATTTGCACCACTGTTCGCCTGGAGAAACTGTTCGTGGCGAACGTGGTAGATCAGTAGCCAACTGTTGTTTGTCTGTAAAAATTGTTCGATCCTGTAGGGACATCGAAGAAATGGAGTGCAACAGGTGTTATCTATGCCATCATGCTATCGAACTTGTTTTTGTGGAATCATTCACTGCGTACACAAACGAATTTGCACCACTGTTCGCCTGAGGAAACTGTTCGTGGCGAACGTGTTACATGAGTAGCCAAGTGTTGCTTCTGTGTAAGTATTGTTCGATCCTGTAGTGACATCCGAGAAATGCAGTGAAACAGGGTGTCGTCCAGGCCATCATGATATCGAACTTGTTTTGTGCCCGGAATCATTCACTGCGTTCACTTGTTGTTTTTTGGATACCAATTTTTAAACATTTCCAATCCAAAGCTGTGTTTGCGCACCTTTGTTTGGAAGTGAGGTCATACACGGCATCATGGTACCGGGCTTATTTGCTATGTCAAACTCCGGAGTCGTGTTTTCAGTTTCGAATTGAAAGAGCAGATGCTTCGCATTGGAGTGTGTGTTATACATTTTTTGCCTCAGATGTAAACGCATGGACCAGATGCGTTTCGCTGAATAGATGTGACGTTTGTAGGTCAAGCTGTGGTGGAAATATCGAAACCTTGCGCTTTCAACTAATACTTCTGTAGCCTGCATTAACAGCATGTCGCGCCTGGCAGCCGATTGCTTTGCAGCTGCGGGGAGATTGCAATATACTTGTATTACATTCTGTTTTCAAATGAAGAAGCAAGAGATGATGCCAACCCATTATGGGTCTTGGTGTTGAAGGATACCCGGCGGCAGCGCCCACATCGTTGGACATGACAGCAGTTAACAACAAACAAAATTTTGGTGCACAAACGTGTCGCATAAAGTATTTGGGGATTTAAATGTGGTCTGCCATGGCAGCGAATGCGGAGGGAATCCGTGCAAGGGCGGATGTCTTTGATGAACAAATTCTACGACACGTTCTTTCATTTGTGCCTGGGAGCTCTGAATTGGCTCCAAAATATTCTTTGCAACCAGAAACCGGACACTATCTGGTAAAAGCTGGTTGGCCAGTTGTTTTGAAGAAAATGTGTCATTGGAAGGAGGCAGACACCACCATCTGTATTTGCTGCGGTGCCAACCAAGAACCCGGCGATCCAAACGAGTCAGACGATAGCTGGACATCTCAGCAAATCTCTGCTGGCTGGGCAAAGATCATGACCGTGACAATACCACACTTTCGTCATCATCATCTGAAATATAACAAAAAAACAGTCAGAAGCATAGAACATGTTTGGAGGACAATGGCAGCCGAGAGATGTTACATCTGCGGGCACTGCAACGACTGCGTTGTGAATCTCGAGTATGAGCATCCTGCTGACTGGCTGGAAGATCTTTCTGCGTTCACAGAGATGCTGGAACTTAGGTCGTGTCCGTGGAGGTGCCCAGATAAAGATCGACCGCAGTAGCCGGATTGCTGCAGTAGTAAAAGCGGCAAACATGCCACATCTGCAGCATCATGGTACCGACCTTTGCTTGGACGCAGCTTGTGGGAGCTGGAAGGCTTGCGTACCGAGTGGCACTGAGTGCAACTGGCGCAAATTAATCTGTAGCACTGTTCGTCTGGAGAGACTGTTCGTGACGAACATGCAAAACCAGTATGTTCGTCTGGAGAGACTGTTCGTGACGAACATGCAAAACCAGTAGCCAACTGTTGTTTGTCTGTAAAGTTTTTTTTCCATCCTGTAGGGACATCGGAGAAATGCAGTGAAACAGGTGTTATCCTTGCCATCATGCTATCGAACTTGCTATCATTCACAGCATTCTTGCACGGAGTTCTAGTTTCTTACGGAGCCTTTGTTTGTGTACTTTTGCATTTTGTAGCATTTCCATTGCGACTATGTTTGCCCACCTTTGTTTGCAACTAAGGTCATCCACGGCATCATGGTGCCGAGCTTCTTTTGTATCTCAAAGGTCTTTGTGTGGAAATGCGTCTGACCTCTCTCTCTCTCTTTATCTCTTCCCCCTCTTTCTCTCTGTGGTTGCAAGACACATGTCATCTGATGCCCTTTACCATATTCTCTTCTTGATCAATCTTACTTTTTTACATCATGTTTTTCCATAGCTCATATAAAATTCACCAATAAAATTCACCAACTATTCACCGACTATCTTTTACGACTACCATACTCAGAGCTGCTTGAAACACATCTTTTTCGCTCTCGGACCAACCGTCGTCTAGTTTGTTTTGTTTGGAAGCCATGACGTTTTGGTGCGCCTGTGCGGCTGCTAACCAGGAGATGGCAAGGGGAAGAAGAGGAAGAAACCGGTCAGTGAAAAAGAGAAAGAGCCCAGTTTCGGACCTCCTGGCGCCTTGGAGTTGTAGCCGCCCGGGACGAGGTCTGCTGCATCTTTTTACAAAGTTCATGAAGTTATTAGCTTGGTTTATTGTGCTAAGCTTTAGGTACATGGCACGTTTTACGTATCCTCAAATCGTGTCTAGGTGTGGGTTTGTTGTTGGGATGTTGTAGCCCACTATGGCTAGCAACAGGCCGACCCCAGACCTTGAACCTTTCAGTGCCGCAGCCATCAGCCTATCAACGCATCAAGCCATCCAAGGCTGCAATCTCTTCGTGTTTCATCTTCCGGACGATTGGACCGATGAGGATCTCTTGGAATATTTCGCGCCGCACGGGAATGTGGTGAGTGCCAAGGCGGGAGTGGCTCTGGGGCCGACATGCACCAATGGGGGCGATGTCATTGTGGGCCCGCCCATGAAGGTGGGGAGGATGGAAAAGGAAAATGATGGCTCCAACCAATAGACATGATAGCACTTGCCAAGGACAGGCATCGATTAAAAGAAGTGGAAGATCAATCAGCATTCGGCACGTATGGAGCCTCGCCGCGACTAGGGTTTGCCGGCTAGAGTCTAGAGTTAGCCCTGGTTTGTAAGTAACTGCAGGCTCATCAATTTACTTTCGTCCAGCTACCTTTCCATGACGGCGACATTCCCGGGATGCCCATGCACCATGTACGAGGGGTTTGGCCTAACCTTGAAACTTGCTTGATGCTGTTGGGGCTAACAAAACCAAACGCTCAACCCAACAAGGAACCCTTCTTCTTTACCACATTCTTAGGGACGCTGCATCAGCTAGCAGCTAGCTGCATAAAATTCCGCCCCCTCGGATAGAGTTTAAATTCCGGGCGTAGCTGAAAGGACTTTATTTCAAGCTTGGTGCTCTGTTTCTTAGGCTAACACCCGTATCATGTGCCAGTCCAGCACCAGGTGATGAAGGAGTTGGGAACAGGACGCTCCAGGGGCTTTGGCTTTGTCAGCTGCTTTGTCAAACATTGGGGCCCACCGACGGCCACCAACCATAGCACATGTCACACACACACACACACGTATATATTCTTATTTATTTACATACATGCATGTATGCATGCATACATACATACATATATTACATTACATTACATTTTTCGGTCGTGCCTGGGAAAGGGAACTGGAAAAAAAAACGGCATTTTCAATCACGCCCGGGGAAAAACACAGCATTTTCAATCATACCCGGGAAAGGGAAAGGGAACTGGAAAAACACAGCATTTCGTGCACGCTGAAGAAAGGGAATTGGAAAAACACAGCATTTCCAATCGTGCCTGGGAAAGGGAACTGGAAAAACACGGCATTTTCAATCATACCCGGGAAAGGGAACTGGAAAAACACGGCATTTTCAATCATACCCGGGAAAGGGAACTGGAAAAATACAGCATTTTCAATCATGCCCAGGAAAGGGAACTGGAAAAACACGGCATTTTCAACCACAGCCGGGAAAGGGAACTGGAAAAATACAGCATTTTCAATCATGCCCAGGAAAGGGAACTGGAAAAACACGGCATTTTTAACCACAGCCGGGAAAGGGAACTGGAAAAACACAGCATTTTCAATCACGCCCAAGAAAGGGAATTGGAAAAACACAGCGATTGCAATCATGCCTAAGAAAGGGAGTTGGAAAAGCACAGCAGTTGCAATCACGCCTAAGGAAAGGAAATGGAAGAAGGCCGGAACTGAACCAGCAAAGCGCGCGTAAAGACAAAGTATCACGGAACAGAAAAAAAACAAACTAGGAAAAGTTAACCTTCACATACTTTGCGCCCCTGCTGACCACCGCTCCCCGTACCGTAGATGGACGGATTATTCAAACCCTTGTAAGCCAATAACCCCCCGCACCCCCAATTACAATGTTGCTTTTTTGGTTTGGTCCGCTCCTTCGAATGGACGAAATAAATCAAACCCTAAGATCAGGAACAAAGATAGGGAACCATAACGTTGAAATTTGGGGGGACAGGGGGCAGCCTACAACTCATGGATGTGGGGCTTGAATAATTTGTCCATCTACTGTATGTACATTTATAAGGGTATGGTTCCATTACCAAAATAACCCCGAAAGACCCTTACAATTACCATTAAATAACTCAACAATTACCTGTTACGCAACTTTTCAAGCAAATCTGAACATTATCTGATTCAAAATGCAACCTTGCTCAGGAAATCAATGCCCTGACCTAACATACATGTTCTTCAAGTCACTTCCAAGACGCTCTTGATACGTTGTAACATCTTCTTCTGATATGTTGTAACATCTTTTTGAAGTAACTCCCAAGACGCTCTTGATACGTTGCAACATCTTTTTCAAGTAGCTTGCAAGACGTTCTTTGATATTTGTAACATCTTCTTCAAGTAATTTCCAAGACGTTCCTGATACAAACTTTTGCGATCGAATTGGGGCCTCAGGATCTAGATCATGGATCAGTTAGGAAAGCTTTGTAAAAACACAACAACAAAGTTGGACCATGGCATCTCGCATGAAGATGAAAAAACTGAGGATTTGCCACTTTCAAAAACACTGAAAGCGCAGCGCTTCTACAGGCGCCGTAACCACGTTTTCAACAGTTTGGCTTCGAGACGTGCTTCGCGCCACAGTCGCATGCACTTTTTTCAACATCTCAACTTCCAAAAGTCGTCCGAACGTGGTGCGCTTTTCGCATTTTAGTTCCGAGCACGCTTCAAGCCACAGGCGCGTCCACTTTTTTGTGTTTAACATTTTGTCGTCCAAACGCGCTTCGCGCCACAGTCGTGCGCACTTTTGCCCACACATCAACTTTCAGAAGCGCTCCGACTTTGAGGTGCTTTTGGCATTGTGGCTTGGACATGCGCTTACGCACCACAGCGGCCTTCAATTTTTGATTTCTCATCCGGCCAAACGGCTCCGCACCCGCCGCTTTAGCGAGCCTACTTTTCAACCCCCCGGAGCCCCAAAACATTTGAAGAACACGGTGCTTCGCGATTTTTTCCACCTTTTCGCCGACTTGCATCTTCTTTCTACTGACTCTTTCTTCTCTGACTCTCTCTTCTTTGGCCCTTTCTCTTCTGACTCTTTCTCTTCTGATTCTTTTTCTTCTGTCCCTTTCTCTCCTCTGACTGTCCTCGCACTTGCTGCTGCATCTGCCCATAAATCAGAAGTTTGACTTCTAAACTTCCTTCGACAAGTAAGATCACAGTGGACATTGACAGCATAAGTCAAAAGCGTTAAGTACTAATATATGTAAATGCGACTGCAAGCTACGGCCCGTGACTGCAGGGGATGGCGTCCACGTGCATCACACCAGGTGTACATCAGCTCCGCATCCAGAACCAATATCCTCACCATGCACTACCAGCATCGTTAGCGGAGAAGGCGTCTCCGCTCCCTGGCGGTATATGGTTATTTCTTTACCCCAAAAATAGACGAAGGAGCAGGGCGCGCAAAGCAAGACGAGAGGTTTTACTACAGGTCACCCCCAGCTGCGACTTAAATGCGCCCAGGGGCGCGACTATACATATAAAAATATCTGCAGGTACAGGAAACCGGCCACCTTTCCCTTCCCACTCATGCCCACAGCTTCATTGCGCATGGTAGGACATGAGTGCCACACGCCCCTGCTATAATAAGAAGTTTTACATCTATTCAGATGGTACACACACACATTTGAAAGACCGTATGTCGCATGGAGTCGAAATCCCAGAGAGGCCTTGCGCCGCGTGACTGAGTTACTGGTCAGAAAATTGGATTGTATGACATATATAATTCATGTTTGGGGTTCTCGGCCTGGCCCCTTGCCATACCGGAAAATCAAGACCAAAATGGAAAAGAATTGCAGGTACGTCACTGAGCGTCTCCAGTGATATCAGTGTCTCATGCAACCCTCTTCGTTGGGCTGGTACTTGCATGGACAACCAGCCCCCCTGCTACTGTGAAACACGTTCGGAAGGTATCAACTATTTCAAACAACCCTTAGAAACAGGGTGTGACCCCACACACACACACACACAAAAAAAAAAAAATATCACACACCTCGCAGTTACACGCAACGTTGTCATGCACAGCATTGACGTGCAACTGTTTCCCCACCTACCTGTTTTGCTTCACCTGTGTGGCGTTTCCTGGAAAAGTTGTTATGTGGGATCTTCCGGCCCTTTTTTTTGTTTCTGTCAAGCTTTTTTGAGCAACCCCAAGACACAGCCATCAGCGGATCAATTGCAGGGGATTGCCAATGTTTGGTTATGTTCGAAAGTCCTTTGGTATTTGGGAAAGCTCTGACGGCAAATTTGCCGAAGCCTTGCCTACAGTTTCAACCGAAATCTTGCCGGTTGATGTCAGCCAAAGGCTCACTTCATGTTTTTTGAAGGCTTTGGGTCAAGCCATGTGGCTCAGGCCAGCTATGGGTTCAACCGGCCATCCCCACTATAAACCCGCATTGCCCCATATTTCCCAGGTTTACCCGAACAGACCAGCACAAGCTAAGGAATCAATCAGGTGCGCGATTGCCAACCACATTTGAGGTCCCATACAAAAGCGTCCGACTAAACTATCCCAAATTAATGCTTTACTCTTCAGAGATCTCCCATCCCCAGGCACCCGTCACATCTTAAGGTTATGAGGATCGCGTCAGCGCAGCCACGGCCATCAAAAAGATGCAGGGCTTCAAGATCTTAGGGAAACTTGGCAGAAGCTGCTGGCCATGTGCGGCTTGCTGGGCGATGGCAGGAGGATTTCATGCACACACACACACGCACAACTTGGGTCATCCAGCGACTTCACTCATAAACGCATCATCTTCGGCATGAACCTGGAGCCGCCACTGTTGTATATGCGATATACATATATCTCTCCTCCAGTGTCGATAAGAGCGCATGACCAGTACATGTGCCATGGTCGCAAGTTGGATGAGATACCCATATTTGGGGCTGGTCATGAACCCGATTTTTTGAACTTATTCACGCATTGCAAGGAACCCCAAACATGATTTGACCATGTCACACACGGCTTTGGGTCAACAAATGACACCGTAAGAAATGGCAGGCAAACATTGCCATTGGTCTCGGATGGCGCTGCAGGAAACGTTTGAAGGTGGAGTTCAAAAAAGGAGAAGGCCGCAGCTATGGGATGATGGAAGCCTGTGGTCTTAACATCAAACTACCTGGTCGTTTTGGGTGGGCGCCCCCTTTGTGAAGTCCCACAAGTCCCACACCCAGTAGTCAATCATCGGGTGCTGCATTGCAATTCCTTTTTGCAGGTATGCCCCGCTCTTGAAGCAGATACGTATGGACCTGTTCATCAGGAAGTGTGGCTATGTGGGCCGAACCTTACCACCATTCTTTGGGCACATGCACGAGAGTCCACGCCATTGCCTTTGATCATCATAAGGAAGGGCCCCGCTTACAGTGGCTGAGGGCTTCTTCTTTGAACATTTTGGCATCAGCACAGGTAAAAACTGTTGATCGTCCATGTTGGCCATCCATTTTTCCCGCCAAACTTGCAAGACTATGTGAACTATTCCGGCGCCTACCCTAACATGACTGCCCGCCCATTTTCACTGATGCTTGAATATTCTTATGACCAGCATACCCCGGCTACACTGCCTAAGCAGAGAGCATGTGCGGATCATCTTCAGAAGTTGCGCTATGGCCGCCACTTGCCAGGTGACAATGGGAAGGATGATAAATTGGACTTCGAGGCTCGGGCAGCAGGTTGTTTGCTCGAGGATCATAACACACATCGCGTTTGCCTTATTGGTTTTCAATGCTGCTTATCCCCGGTTACACCACCTAGATTTCATTTGGAACCCAACAAGCGCCGGATGACCATGTAGGCTTGCTGGTGAGCCCCCCTTGTTCCCAGAATGGACAAATCCAGCAGGGAAGTTCACAGGCCCTGGAGTAATCCATTGTTATCCCATATTTCTTGAGGGTAGATGAATGCCGCGCGTATGTCTGCATGCATTCTTTTTTCTTTGCTTGCACGCTAGGCTTCTTAGCGCAGTGGTGAATAGTTGTTTACGCGTGGACCTTTACACAGTTGGATTCGTTAATGGGATGACCCACAAGAAGCTAGTATATACACGGACGCCTCAAAACATGGAAATGTAGTTGAAGGATGGTATGGGCGACGCTTCTCTCGTAAAGAGCAGGTGTCAGGCGTCCAACTTTCTAAGCCATTTCATAGATGCGAAAGGCCAGGCTTATTAGCGCACAGCTTGGGGGGCGGTATACATACCAATGCCTATTTCGAATCCTTTCGCAAGCTGAAAGGCCTAAGAAAATCCAGAGTTCGCCCAGGTTTTGCTACCCGTGACCGCGCCAGGAGAAAGGGAGTGGCGACGATGAACGGCTCATCGGCTACCTGCGTGCCATCAGCGCCAAGTCAGTGGTGCAGTCTCTGAAGGAATCGGAGAAGGAGGACTGGGAGCTGAGGATCAGAAATTGCCATGCGCTTGCCCCCGAGAAACTGGGCCGATAGATGTGATACGTATCAGTGATGCCAGCAAAAAATCCACAGATACAATTGATATATGGGAGGGAGCTGTCAGGATACGGCTGCATACATCTTCCGGGAAAAACAGGGGCCAATGAGCTGCTAAGAGTTGACCAACCATATGGGCGCAAATGAATTGGACGCTTCTCGCTAGAAAAATTAAAACTAAGGGGCTGCCGCCCCCTGCCGCCGACCCCAGAGGAAAGAATCAGGGAATGTTTCACGCACTTTTCACGCTATCTTCATGCACTTGTCACACTTCAAAAGGGATCAAGCAGATTTCAAATCAAAACAATGGTCTAGAAAAGAATGCTTCAGATTTTGCCTCTGCAGCTGGATCTGACTTCTTGTCAGATTCGCCTTTTTAGTTATTGGTGTTGAAAAAACAAACATGGCTTCGGCCGGCGGCTGCCTCTGTCTAACGTCGCTCTCTCGCCTTCTCAACCGACAAGAAACTAGCTCCAAATTCCAGCCTTCAAGCATCCCAAACGTTGGCTTCGCCACACCGAATCACTATGTCACTGAGGGACGGACCTGCTGCCTAACTAGCTCAAAATTGCAGCTTTCGCGCGTCCAAAATGCTGGCTTCGCCACCGCCACACCGAAACACCATGCCACTGAGGGCCGGAGCAGGCCCTGGGCCTGCGGCTGTCCAAATTGCAGCCTTCAAGTGTGCACTGCTGGATTCACCGCACCGAAACACCATGTCACTGAAGGCCTTCGGCCTGCGGCTGCCTCTGCCTAACGTCGCTTTCTCAACCGACAAGAAACTAGCTCCAAATTCGAGCCTTCAAGCGTCCCAAGCGTTGGCTTCGCCACACCCAAACATCATGTCACTGAGGGACGGACCAGGCCTTCGGCCTGCGGCTGCCTCTGCCTAACGTCGCTTTCTGAACCGACAAGAAACCATAGCTCCAAATTGCAGTTTTCAAGCGACCAAAACGTTGGCTTCGCCACACCGAAACACCATGCCACTGAGGGACGGACCCGGCCTTCGGCCTACCGACACACAATGCCACTGAGGGGTGGACGCCTGCGGCTGCCTGTTCCTAACCTCGCTTTCTTTAACGACCAAAAACTAGCTCCAAATTTTGGACCCTTCCAGCGGACCAAGCCCAAATTGCAGCCTTCAAGCGTCCAAAACGTTGGCTTCACCACACCGAAACACCGTGATACGCTTCACCACACCGAAACACCGTGATACCATGCCACGGAAGGGCGGACCAGGTCTTCCGCCTGGGGCTGCTGTGCCTAGCGTCGCTTTCTGAACCAACAAAAAACAAGCTCCAAATTTTAGACCCTTCCAGCCTCCAAAACGCTGCCTTCGCCACACCGAAGCACCATGTCACGGAAGCTTTTTGAACCGCTTGCCTCTTGCTTGTCTTGCCCAACCGTGTGTTCCCTCTTTTTTTTGCGCAGCGTGCCTGCAAACATTTTCACCTTGCGCAAACATTCTCAGTCTGCAAATCTGCAAATAACTCGCGTTCTTCGTTTCCATTGAAACGTGTTCTTTGTCTTTCCTTGTCTCTATTGTAATCGCTTTTCGTCTTGCCTCTTGCTTCTTCTCGCTCTGTCTTGGTGTTCTTCCTCTTTTTGCGCATCGTGCCTGCAAATATTCTCATTCTGCAAAACCGCAAATAACGCTCATTCTTATTCTCCACTGAAACATGTGCTTGCTTGCACCTTTCCTCATTCTTCCCCTGCATTGAAACTCTCCATGCGGCATTGCTTCTCGAGCGCGCTCCCCCTGGTTCCCTGGGGTCGGCGGATTCCTCTTGAAACGTGCTTCAAAATCGTCGTTGTTTTTTTGGCGGCGAGATCCGGTTTTGGAGCTGCAATTTCTGATGCTGCTGCGCGTAGTTCTGCTGCGCTTAGTTCTGCTGCGCTTTGCAACTCAGGCTCTGCAGTGGAATGGCTGCGTCAAGGTTCCTTAGCTGCTGCGTGATTTGGCCGCAACTTCTTCCCCATTTTGGCGCATCCTGTGTAGCAGAGTCGCTATGTGAAAACTTCTCTGTGTAAAAGCTTGCTGTGTGTAAAAGCTTCCCTGTGTGAGTGCATGTGTTCTGAGCAAAAGTTTCTGTGTGCAAAAGCTTCTATGTGTAAAAGCTTGTTTTGTGTAAAAGCGTCTCTGTGAAAGAGCAGCTGTGTCTAACAGCTTCTCTGTGTAATAGCTTGCTGTGTGTAAAAAGCTTCTCTGTGCAAAAGCTCTCTCTGTGTAAAAGCGTCTCTGTGAAAGAGCTTCTGTGTCTAACAGCTTCTCTGTGTAATAGCTTGCTGTGTGTAAAAAGCTTCTCTGTGCAAAAGCTCTCTCTGTGTAAAAGCGTCTCTGTGAAAGAGCTTCTGTGTCTAACAGCTTCTCTGTGTAATAGCTTGCTGTGTGTAAAAAGCTTCTCTGTGCAAAAGCTTTCTCTGTGTAAAAGCGTCTCTGTGTAAGAGCTTCTGTGTGTAAAAGCTTTTCTGTGAAAAAGCTTGCTCTGTGTAAAGGCTTCTCTGTGTAAGATCTTGCTGTGTGTAAAACTTCTGTGTCAAAGCTTGCTGTGTGTAAAAGCTTCCCTGTGTGAGTGCATGTGCTCTGTGAAAAAGTTTCTGTGTGTAAAAAGCTTCTCTGTGCAAAAGCTTTCTCTGTGTAAAAGAGTCTCTGTAAAAGAGCTTCTGTGTCTAACAGCTTCTCTGTGTAATAGCTTGCTGTGTGTAAAAGCCTCCCTATTTGAGTGCATGTGGTCTGTGCAAAAGCTTCTATGTATAAAAGCTTGCTTTGTGTAAAAGCGTCTCTGTGAAAGAGCAGCTGTGTCTAACAGCTTCTCTGTGTAAGAGCTTGCTGTGTGTAAAAAGCTTCTCTGTGCAAAAGCTCTCTCTGTGTCAAAGCGTCTCTGTGAAAGAGCTTCTGTGTCTAACAGCTTCTCTGTGTAATAGCTTGCTGTGTGTAAAAAGCTTCTCTGTGCAAAAGCTTTCTCTGTGTAAAAGCGTCTCTGTGTAAGAGCTTCTGTGTGTAAAAGCTTTTCTGTGAAAAAGCTTGCTCTGTGTAAAGGCTTCTCTGTGTAAGATCTTGCTGTGTGTAAAACTTCTGTGTAAAAGCGTGCTGTTTGTAAAAAGCTTCTCTGCGCAAAGGCTTTTTCCATGTAAAACGTTCTGGTTCTTTCGGTCCTATAGTATGACGTTTCTTGCTTTTGGAAATTTCCGCAGCATGCTTCGCGCGGGCTTTACTTGTATCATGGGCGTTTTTTTGGCGGTGAGGAAACAGGGGGTTCAGACCATTCAACTGGATGGATACGGAGGGGTGTATGTGGAGGCTCATGAACCACCATAGGCTTGAGCTCACTACCGAAAAGGATGATATAGGGGTTGTCTGAGAATGGGGCCCCCCAAATTGCTACTTCTTCTGGGGGTAAGCATGGTCAGCTATTGGATGACGGATTCCCCTTTGTTTACCCACGGTTCTTACGGTAAATGTTAAGGCCTGGTGTTCATTCAAGATGGCCTCATGCATGTTCGTTTTTTGGTTGACCTTTACTGCACAAAAGAGTTCCGCGATCTTCCGTTTTCGACGAAAGTCTCGGGCGAAACGGTGGCTCAGAGACCTGTCTTCCGAAGGTCTACTTTTACCGGCGCGCCGTGCTCCTTCTTTGTCCACTGCCCATTTTTCGTGGCGGTGGAACGCTGTTTCTTGTGACAGGTGCAGGACTTCGGACACTTTTTCACCTGCGCGACAGGCGCTGCATTTTCTGCACGTTGCTCAAACATTGGCAGGCGTGGGTCCAAATGAGAGGCGGTTTCGAAGCGCAGTGTTTGGTGAACTTGGACGACTTTTGACAGGCTTGAGAGTCTCGTTCTGTGAAATGGTCGTCGTTATTGATTTGGCGCTTGTTCATGGTCTTGCGCGACAGGCACACTACTTCGAACGCTTCGGTTCATTTTTTGTGGTAGGCGCAGTACTTCAGAGACCTCGACAAAAAACCGAGGTTGAAGCCTGGCTAAACACCTCGTTTTTCATTTTCAATGTTCATTCTTCGTGGCGCACGCTGTATTTGGTGAAAATGAAACATGTGCTGTACAAGCTCTCTACAGAGATCTTGCCAAGGGACTTCTTGTAGAGATCCTGCACAGGGACCTAGAGATTGTCTTGTACAGAGATCTCGTGAAGAGGTCTTTCACGGCGACTTTGCCCAAAGATCTTGTATAAAGATGTCTTGCAGCATCTTGCCAAGAGACCTCTTCCAGAGATCTTGTACAGCAACCTTGCAAAGAGATCTCTTGCAAAGATCTTGCCAAGAAGTCTCTTACAGAGATCTTGCCGCGAGATCTTCTAGTGAGACCATGTAAAGAGATCTCTTGCGGGGGGTCTATTGCATGGCATAGATCTTGCCAAGAGAGACCTTGTAAAGAGCGTGCACACAGATCTCTTGCACAGAAATCTCATTCACACAGAGATCTTGCATGGAGATTTCTGATAGGGCCCTTGTACACAGATCTTGTTTAGGGACTTCTTGTAGGGAGCTTGCACAGAGACCTTGCGCACGGAACAGAAATCTTGCTAAGAGATCTCCTTTAGAGAGTTTGTACAGCGAGCTTGCCAAGAGATCTTTGATAGGGTTCTTTTACACAGATCTTGTATAGAGATCCAGTAGAGGGCCCCTACAGAAGCTCTTACAGGGATCTTGCCAAGAGATCTCTTGCAGAGACATTACGGAGAGATCTCTTTTAGGGATTTCTTACCGAGACCTTGCATGGATCTCTTTTTAGATAGCTTGAACAGACCTTGCTTGGAGATCACTGACAGAGACTCGCCACAAAGATCTCGACGAAGGGAACCTACACAGGATCTCGTGCGCAGGACCTTCTACAGATACCCTTACCCAGGGATCTTGCACAGCAGCTTTTGCAGAGATGCTGTCAAGGAGATCTTGCACATGATCTTTTACTCTTCACCAAGGAAACTTGCGGAAACTAACCTGGCATCTCTTCTTCGCGTTCCTTGCAACACTGTTTGTGGTCTCTTACCGGGACAAAATCGCAAGTCTGCATTTGCTGACAAGAATCGGGGTATGTCCACAACGCACGGGTAGGCACCGGGGAGAGCTTGGAATTATACAGCAAGATGTGCATCCAACTGCCGAAAATATATGCAAGCAGCCACGAAAATGCAGGGCTATAGCCCATAGCGTTGACGGTAGCTACCAGATCTGTTGATGAAAAATTGGCCTGCTGGCATGAGGTACTTCTCAATGGATTTTGCAGTGACGTGCGCCACCCACCATTGGCGATTATACCCCTATTATCCGCAGTTGCCCCTTTTCCTTGCCCCTTTTCTTTGCCCCTTTTATCGCGGCCCCCACGGGGTATAACTCCCGAGATTTCTGGTATTCTAGTAGAGCAACATCATTGAACCACACATCTTCGATGCCAGCGTCATGTAGCCAACCGGGCTCCTTTTCATCAGCACTTCCAACATCTGGGATGCCATGACTTAAGGCTATTATTATCTAAAGCGCCATTCCAATGCTTCAGAACTTCACATGAAGGAAGCGATAGGCCACAGAATTTGGCACACAAGATTGCACATGAAAAGCCATGTCTTTGCACGTTCCGACTTTCCCAGAAAAAAACCCGGCATGCCGCGTTTTTGACCAGGACAAACTCTTTTCGGCAGATGACCCCGAGCCTGCGCTGATGACCGATGATTGACTTAGGCTATCGGGCCACCCTCCAAAGATGGCACCTACTACAGAAGGGGCCCTTATTAACTATAAAGATATATCTGACAAAAACATAGCTATGCTTGATACACCTGTGTTTAAACCAACTCCAGCACAAACAACTTTGATTCAAGCCGGCTCATTCTTTGCAGATGCCGAAAAAATTAATATGGCCCATGCGCGACATGAACAGTCAAGTCTTGTTTCACCCAAGCCGTGTACACTGAAAAGCCAATCCCGGATTAAGATACAGCGGTGTGTTTTCAAAGGGGGGCGCCGTGGTCAAGCAAAGTTGCAATAGTTTCTCATATCAGGACATCCCCCAGCTATGAGCTATGAATCGAAATTGACCTTAAATTCGGTTGAGTTATGAGTTACGATAGGATACAGCGGCTGAAATCGAAATTGAATTCGGTTGCTGATTTCTGGACGCCACTTTTCTCCAATGGCAGCTTCATCAACTTGGCTTTCAGAATCCGGGGTTGGCACCTACAGATTTTACAACCTGCCTGACACGGGCGCGCCGGCGCCCCAACCTCTTTCGGCAGGCGATCATTCAGCCACGGGCTGAAGGAAAAAGTTGTTGCTGGGGCCGTTCACCAAGATAGGATGCTTTACCACGAACACGTTCAGCAGGGTGCTTGGCCACTAACACGTTCAGCACGTTTGGAATAAGTGGTGCTTGGGCCTTTGATTTCTTGCGGGGCAATAGACCTTGTTCTGGGATGGCCCTTTGGGATTAGGACTGCCCAAGTTTCTCCCAAAGCCACAGTCCTGCCCGCTTTTGATGTTGGGTTCTCTTACCGCGGTGGCTTCGGATTCCGCCGGTTTCTACTCCTATATTTTTTGATTGAGGTTTCCTGCAAGGGTTCGCGGTTCTCGCGGCGTCAAGAATTTCACCACATGTTCAGAGAGACGAACCTAAACATCTTTGGTTTCCAGGGAAACATTTTCAAAGGGATTTGGAAGTGGGCAGAGAACTAACTGCACCAATGCCTGATTTGCTATCAAACAAATTCCCATGGAGCAATGCCTCATCTTGTCAGTTTGGTCTCCGGGCGGCTTGAACAGAATTTCTCCATTTCTAGCCTTCTATTTCTTTACTGGTGCACCCATACCATCGGGGCCCACGTCTATACACATAATTACGCAGTTGGTGATTGAACCTCTTTTTTGGCGACCTTCAAAGCACTGGTTTCAATGAACCAATGAATCGACGATTCAGTGAATCAATGAATCAAGGAGTCAAGGAATCGGGAATTCAGTGAACCCATTAATCAATGAATCAGAATCAGTGAATCAATGAATCAAGGAGCCAAGGAATCGAGAATTCAGTGAACCAATGAACCACTGAATCAGAATCGGTGAAACAATGAACCAATGAATGAGTGCGTTTGCGCATCCGAGAACCCATGAATCAGTGAACCAATGATTCAATGCATCAATGAACCAATGAATGAGTGAACTAGTGCGTCTATGACTCATTGAATCAGTGAACCAGTGATTCAATGCATCAATGAATCAGTGAATGAGTGAAGTAGCGCATCGATAAATAGCTGAATCAGTGAATCAATGAACCGATGGCTCACTGAACCAATGAATCAATGATTCATGGAATCAATGAATCAATGCATTTGTGAATTAGTGGGTAAATCAGTCAATGAATCAATGAGTCAGTGATTCGAGGGATGGAACGGGTGGATGAATGGATGGATGGATGAGCTACTTCTTCGTTGAGCTACTTCTTCACTGTGCGACCTCTTCGCTGGAGCACCTCTTCTCTCACTGCTTCTCTGAGCAGCCTCTTATTTCGGCCACTTCTTCTCTGACCTTGCTCTGCGCTGCCTCCCAACTAGCTCTTCTGTAGCTTCTGCAACCCAATTCTTCCCTTCGTGCGATTGCACAGTTGTACAGGGCATTTAGCAACTTCCAGCTGCAATCCCACATAGCACAAGAGCTGCACGATGGTCTAAAACTACCTTCCGCGCAGCTGTTACATTGCGTTTAGCAACCTCCAGCCACAATCCCGCATAGCAGGGGCGTTGCGGCATCACTCATGCTGTCCTGCGCGCGGCTGTGCCAATGCGTTTCGTCAAAACCGGCTGCAAATCCGCGTAGCAGGAGCGTCGCACCTAATCAAGCAACGTTCGAGCACTGTCAACAGCCCGGACCCGACCGCACAAATCCGGCGCTGCTTCAGTGACCCCGGGAACCACCATACCCATCAAAACACAGGGTTTCGCGCGCTTGAGCGTTTCCACCCATGAAGTCACAGGCCCCCAGACTCTTTCACTTCCCGGCTACTTGATGATGACGTTGACATGATGATGTGGCTGACATGATCGCGTGATTTTTTACCATGACCATCGTCCGTACTTCAGAAGTTTTCTCATTAAATTTCCTTTGAAACCCACGGTTCGTTCTTACGCTTACAGCAGGTCTTGAAGCAAGCCTCTCTGTTTAGCAGTTGGGCAGAACCACTTTGGCTGCTTCGACCCCCGTGCTTGTTGCTCAAACCCCATTGTTGCTGGCTGTGGCCACCTTGCTGATTAGTTGCTTGTTGCGCTTGGTTGCTTTGCGGCAAAAAAAAACGGTGCATGCGCCTAACTCACATTGATGGCGGTTTAAATCCTAATTATCTATTGTTGATGATCTTTGTCCAAAACGGAGCATACGTTTGCTGACGGGCATTTCGTCCAGGCCGTGGAGTTCGGCGCAGGCACCGGACACCTGGGGCTGCTGCTGGCGCATCTGCGGCCCGATGCCTCGGTGGTCTTGGTAGAGGCGGCCGGCGGGTTCAACACCCGGGCGGGAATGGTCTAGAGCACGTATTTCAAATCCATGAGTTCAAGTTATTTGATGTTCAAAGCAGAGCAGGTTCTGGCCCTTGAAGTCAGGGTGCGGAGGTGGCCGACCCAATTTCGAATTCACCCAATGTTTGCAGGTCAAACGATTTGCGCAGCATAGGCATGTCTGCTTCTTGAAGGTCTTCAACGAAGGAAGATCTGCCCGGCCATGTAATGACGCCACCGCTACCTGAGGTCAGCCATGAAAATGCGGTTCCAGTTCATGCCCCCGAAAGAAATCACCTGGTGAAGCAAACTGCCCTCATGGCGCCAGGGATTCCGATCAAGGTTGCCTGTTGTGTGCCGGTTGGGCACGGTCGAAAGATGGAACAAGTGCAACTTGTGAATGCCTGTGGCATGGCTCACACTAGTCGCCACCAAACCCCGGACTGCTTTTTAGTTTTGCTTCCTTCCTTCCTTGCTTTCCTTTGTGATACAGTGCCGGGCACTTATAGTTTTTGCAAGGGGCCGCATCCTCGCTGAACTAGAGCTGCTACTTAGGTGACGGAAGGAAAGATTATGCAGGCCCCACATTGTATTCGGAGCCAACAGTGCCCAAAGCGCAACGCGTTGGTATTCAGAATTTACCTGCCCTATACAAAGCAAACAGCAAGAATAGCATTAACAAAGAAGAGAAAGAAAGACTAGAGGAGTCCTTTGATTCCAAACCGCGCAGGACAAGGCAGTATTCACAGTAGGTATGATGGCACCCAGCAGTTGAACGGCAGCTTTACTTCAACAGCACCCGGAAACACGTAATTGGAAATAATTGGATACATGGGCCGTTCTCCCTGGGAATGATTCATCCAGCTGGTGGTTAGTTAGTTCCTCCAACCAACAATCCTTGGAAAGTAGCATGGGCGGATGCCTCAACAATTTGTCAGTCCCTGCATGTTTGTTGGTGGTTCCCCTTGCTCTCCATGAGGCACGCGCCGGCAGCAGCACCGTGGCACGCAGCCGCATCGAGCCCCTCGGCGACAAGGAAAATGGCATGGCCCCCTAACACTAGATCCCGCCCATATGGGCCCGTGGTATAGATCCAATATGAGATCAGGACGCTTTTTTAAGGCTATTGGGTCATTTCCATTTTTTAGGAAAATTTCTGTTTGAAGTTGGAAAACATCTGTTTGAACGGCGGTAAAATCTTGCAAAACCAAGAGGAGCAGTAGTAGTCGCCGTAGTCATCGTATAGCCGTATACATCGTATTCGTATATCAGTCATCATGGTCGCTGCAGTCGCCGTAGTAGTCGGACAGTCGTAGTAGTCCTTGTTGTTATAGTAGCCGCAGTGGAAGCAGTAGAAGTAGTCGTAGAAGAAGTAGAAGTACAGAAGTAGGAGTAGGAGTAGTAGTAGTAGTAGAAGAAGAAGAAGAAGGACTTGTAGTAGCAGTAGTAGCAACAGTAGCAGTAGTAACAGTAGTAGTATAGTAGTGGCAGCAAGCAGTAGCAGTAGCTGCGGCAGCAGTAGCAGGAGCAGCAGCAGTATCAGTAGCAGTAGCAGAGCAGCAGCAGCCGTAGTAGCAGTAGCAGTGGTAGTACGCCGGACGCCTTAGAAAGAGCTGGTCTGTGGTCTGTGTGTTAGAGGTGTTAGTCTGATTGTTGCACGGCCAAAGTCATAGTTTCTGGACATGCGAATCTCTGCCAAGATAGGCCATGGTGCTGGTCCACCGGTTTGCAGAAACGATTCCCGCAGCGCACCAAGGACGATGGGAATCCGAAACTGTGAGGTGTTTCACGGCACCCTGGATGACTTTGCCAACACGGCCCAGGACAAACCAATCGGGTATGCTGGCAGTGACAACGGGTAGCATTCTGACGATCGGGCTGTTGCACGTAAATGATTTTGATGCTGCTCTATCTCTTGCCATTGCCAATACCGTTGCTGCTGATGATGATGACAACAATGATGCTGTTGTTTGTGGTGATGATGTTGTTGATGATGATGGTGATGATGATGATGATGATGGTGAGGGTGATGATGATTATGATTATGATGATGATGATGATGATGGTGATGGTGGTGGTGGTGGTGATGGTGATGATGACGATGATGATGATGATGACGATGATGATGATGTTAATGCTGGTGTTGATGTTGATGTTGTTTTCGATGTTGGCATTGCTGCTTCTCCTTACGGCACATTGGCACCCAATTCTGGGCCCGGCGCGGTGTTTGTTTCTTAAGCTTCCAACTTGGGTTGGCCCGTTGCTTCCTTGTTAGTCTTGGGCGCATCTCAGCGAGCGGCTGCAGCCTCCTGCGTTCTGCATTCCCGTCGGTCAAAATCTGACCCCAACAATTTTTCAAAAAGAAAATCAATATTGTTGCTTCAAACTTTCCGTCCTATCATGTGACCAAGGTTCACTAGGCGCCCCACAAGAGATCACGGCTTTCTCGAAAAATGTTTTTTTGGTGCTTCTTTTGGGGCGCCAATGAATTTTCTCGCAATTTACCCTCCAAGCCAAACCAAATTGACCCCTAAGATTTTTGTTGCCCTCCGCACGCTCCAGGAGTTCGACCTGGCGCTGGGTCTTCATACTTGCGGCCTGTTGGCCGATGCCGTGTTGGCCTTGGCCGTGAGGCGGCGCAGCAGTGTCTGCCTGGTTCCTTGCTGCTACGGCCAGGTGCGGTCGGAGCTGGTGTGATTTTCTGGGTGAAATTCTGGGTGATCTTTTGGAGGGTTCCCTTGGTTTGTGGAGTTTCTTGTCCATCCATCCTGGCTGCAGGGCCGGCCGCCGTCACCAATACAATCTTGAAGAAAACAATCACATGTCCAAAGCCTGCCTGCCAGATATTCTACATGCCAATAGTTTCAGCAACCCGTCATAGATCACTCATGCTTCTTAATTACTCATTGCCATGGGCCGCGTCTTCATCGTTGATAGATTTGCTCTCCACCCAGCTTGTTGGTACCCCAAACGAGGCCAGCCTTCTCCAGTTAGTTCCTCAAATCCGAACCTACCGTCCCTACTTGGAGCGTTGTTTTTTCGATTTTCCCTGCTGGGTTGAATCTGCGGCCAAAAATCTTCATTTGAGGATTTTCCGTTTCAGAAGCAAGCAGACTTGGCAAAAACTAACCTGCGGTTTTTATGATGTCGAATCATAGCACTATTCTTCTTGAAGGCTGCAATCATGTCGCCATATCACGATTTCAGCAGCTCATTTACCGTTACTATTCCAGTATATTGTGAAGCCCCAGAAGCTATTGAATAATTTGTAACCTGCTTGCGCTCTGTTTAATCCATGGGTGCGAGAGCACCCGGGAATCCCCACCATCAGTCCTAACTTTAGTTAAGCCATCCTTGTGGCTGCGCGGGTCAACATCTCACGCTTTTCCGCGCCAGGTTGCCAGTCTGAAGGTGGATCACCAGCGGGGTGAAGGCACTGCGCAGCGGATGCACCCCTGCAGCCAGGCAGGGCCGTGATAGGCACCCGTTGGATTTGTAAGGGCGATAAGCGGTCACCACTAGATGCTGGTGTGTGGTAGGTTGTTATTAGTGGGTCAAAAGTCCGTTCTAACCACCCAAACCCCTGACAATGATGCGTTGCTTCACAAGCAAAGCACCGCCCTGCAGCCACTCATTGCCAAATGTTCGCAGCACACGCAGCACCCATGGATTTCAAAGGGTGCCTTGTGTATTTGCCGCAGGCTTCATCAACATGTGCCATCATCCATACGCAACTTAAATCACAGACACCGGATGATCTGATGGATGAAGACGGCCCATCAATCACCAACCATCACCAACCAATCAATCGGGCGCCGGTCAAAGCTGAGCACCGGAAAATTGCAGATGGCGGCAGACATGCCATTGCCATTCGTGACAACAAGGGGAATATACATCTAACCTTTTTGGGTATTGTTGCTGTCGGTGTACTCGATGCTGTTGGTCTTCCTAGGAAATGGGCGGTCATCTTTCCGTCACTTTCCAACCTGCATCATTAATTACACCATGTCAGAGCGGCAGTTTAAAGATCAGTTTTTTTTGCGCGCGCACAGGCCTCAACTCACTCGTTCTATACCCCATCTTTGCCAGCGCTGCGCATACCCCCAATCCCCTGGCCCCCTTCCGCGAGCGCAGGCCATGCAAGGCGCCACCTCCTCCGAAACTTTTGCGTGGTGTGCCAAAGCCGCCGACTTCACGCCAGGAAAGGTGCCCCCTGGCAGGGATGCAAGGGAAGTGAGGATTGAGGGCTGTGTTGAGAATCAATTCAGCAATTAAAGGACCGGATAACCCACATGTCAACTTCTTCCAACAAGCAGCAAAAGAAAGTAAAGATAGCATGGGGAAAGCAGGAAAGAGAAAAGAGATGGTGAAGGATTGGCGTATGCAACCAGCTAAATTAATTTGCATCCAAATAGAAGGCCAGCTAGACAAACAATACTGAACACACTAATCCAATAACATCAAGTCGCCTCAGACAGCGCCAGCTCTTTCGCAATAACATCCACGTATAGACCGGTATGAGTAAGTTGTGTATGCATGTGCGTATGCATGTATGCATGCATGCATGCATGCATGCATGGTATGTATGTATCCATGTATTGAACAGCAGCATCTGCGCGACGAAGTCAGTGCCTGGCAGAACAATGGAAAACACCGGCTGTCACGAAGACTGTTAGTTTCAGAAGCACAGATTGATAACAGACATATGAGCACCGTCAACTGCAACAGCACTAGCAAAGATCACGACATCGCAGCGTGGTGGACCTGCCAAGCGACGGCGGCAAGTGCAGTAATGTAGCTCCCACTGAAAGCAAGCAACACAAGAATAGCGGCAACCGATTGCACAGAAACTGTTCTGATCTGTCATGAACGTGATTTTTTTCTGTCGCTCACATGGCCGCGTTCAGGCGCTAGATCTTCGCACGGCGCGTCAATCCATGCAAGCTAAAGCTAGCTCCTTTGGCTATAAACGGTATATACTGCACATGGAATCCGGATCAAGTTCAAGACAAGGTAACAGCCACATCGAACAGCACGGACACCTACGGACAACCGCGGACGGTCACAAAGTCCAGAAAGTCTCCTCCAGTTGCACTTCTGCGATACACAGCCAAGCGGCATATGGCAACGACACCTCCGCTGCAGACTCTCACGCGGCACGCAGCATGCCGAGGTCGCCCACAGCAGTTTCAAACTGACTCTTATGGTACCTGCCGACGAAGGCATGAAAGTCACGCCAGGAGGTTCCTTGTGGCACGACCGCTTCCAGCTGCAACACTGCTGCATTATTCTCCAGAACCTTAAGAAGGGACCAGTCGTCCATGGAGGCCACGCAGAGAAGACGTCTGACCCGGGCCAAGATGCTGCAGTCTTCGCCTTCCAAGTCATAGACTCTGCCCTCTGTCTGCTCCAAGCACTCAAGACATGACATCCATGCTTCCTTCCAATTTCCAGCAGAAATCTGACTGTCAATCGTCCTTGGGCTCCCAAACGTTTCTTCCATACATTGGCGAAAGAGGCGCAAGGCGGTCAGAGAAATCGTATAGTGAGTTTCTATTCTAATACCGGCAAAAGAGATCAAAAGAGCAAGACATTTTACACAGCAAGAATGACCAAAACTGAGCCGAGAGCTCCTGGAGCAGAGATCGATTTTTTTTTCAGTTCTTCTAGTGTTACAAATCAGCAAGCAAACTTGGAATTTCTATGTGTATATATATATATCTCTCTCTCTCTCTCTCAACATGCGTATTACATAGTCATTATGATTGGTTGATGTCTACTGCTGAGACCACTGCTTCGAACAGTATGTTCAGAAACGGCAGCATCTGCGCGATGAAGTCGGTACCCGGCAGAACAACACAAAATAACAAGCTGTTATATCTATACAGAAAAGGCGACGTCATCATGAAGTCTGTCAGTTGCAGAAGCAACAGTACTGTCAAAGCTACGTTGACATCGCTTGCTTGGGTGCGATGCAATCATATCCGATGTCCTCTCATGTCACTTCTCCGCGCAGCATGTTAAAGCTTTCAGATGTGATGTGATGTTTGCTGGCTCCAAGCGGTCGTGTCATGTTGTATGTTGTCTGTGCCTCCATGCTTTCGAAGTGTGCTGTTATGTGTCGTGGCCGTTGTGTCATTGCTGTCTGACTGCGTGCTGTCTGTCACTTCTCCACACGGCGTGTTAAAGCTTTCTAAGTGTGATGTTGTGTGTGGTGGCCGTGGTGTCACTGCTGTCTGACTGCGTGGTGTGAAATGTCTACAGCTGCAACATGTACCACCATCTCGTCGAAACGCGCCACCAGAGCCAACCCAGTGCCATAAGTGCCACGCCTGCCACGCAAAGTGACGATCCATGTCATCAAGTGCGACGCCTACCACACAAAGTGAAGGTGGATGTCACAAAGTGCCACGCCTGCCACGCACAACGCCGCGGCGTCCCAGCGCGGCCGTCCCAGCGCGGCCTGGGAACCAAGCGCGCCACCAGAGCCAACCCACTGCCATAAGTGCCACGCCTGCCACGCAAAGTGACGATCCATGTGTTGACAAGTGCCACGCCTGCCACGCAAAGTGACGATCCATGTCATCAAGTGCGACGCCTGCCACACAAAGTGAAGGTGGATGTCACAAAGTGCCACGCCTGCCACGCAAAACGCCGCGGTGTCCCAGCGCGGCCTGGGAACCAAGCGCGCCACCAGAGCCAACCCAGTGCCATAAGTGCCACGCCTGCCACGCAAAGTGACGATCCATGTGTTGACAAGTGCCACGCCTGCAAGTGCCACGCCGGCCACGCAAAGTGACGATCCATGTCATCAAGCGCGACGCCTGCCACACAAAGTGAAGGTGGATGTCACAAAGTGCCACGCCTGCCACGCAAAACGCCGCGGCGTCCCAGCGCGGCCTGGGAACCAAGCGCGCCCCCAGAGCCAACCCAGTGCCATAAGTGCCACGCCTGCCACGCAAAGTGACGATCCATGTGTTGACGAGTGCCACGCCTGCAAGTGCCACGCCTGCCACGCAAAGTGACGATCCATGTCATCAAGTGCGACGCCTGCCACACAAAGTGAAGGTGGATGTCACAAAGTGCCACGCCTGCCACGCAAAACGCCGCGGCGTCCCAGCGCGGCCTGGGAACCAAGCGCGCCACCAGAGCCAACCCAGTGCCATAAGTGCCACGCCTGCCACGCAAAGTGACGATCCATGTGTTGACAAGTGCCACGCCTGCAAGTGCCACGCCTGCCACGCAAAGTGACGATCCATGTCATCAAGCGCGACGCCTGCCACACAAAGTGAAGGTGGATGTCACAAAGTGCCACGCCTGCCACGCAAAACGCCGCGGCGTCCCAGCGCGGCCTGGGAACCAAGCGCGCCACCAGAGCCAACCCAGTGCCATAAGTGCCACGCCTGCCACGCAAAGTGACGATCCATGTGTTGACAAGTGCCACGCCTGCCACGCAAAGTGACGATCCATGTCATCAAGCGCCACGCCTGCCACACAAAGTGAAGGTGGATGTCACAAAGTGCCACGCCTGCCACGCAAAACGCCGCGGCGTCCCAGCGCGGCCTGGGAACCAAGCGCGCCACCAGAGCCAACCCAGTGCCATAAGTGCCACGCCTGCCACGCAAGGTGACGATCCATGTCGCCAAGTGCGACGCCTGCCACACAAAGTGAAGGTGGATGTCACAAAGTGCCACGCCTGCCATGTCATCAAGCGCCACGCCTGCCACACAAAGTGAAGGTGGATGTCACAAAGTGCCACGCCTGCCACGCAAAACGCCGCGGCTGCCCAGCGCGGCCTGGGAACCAAGCGCGCCACCAGAGCCAACCCAGTGCCATAAGCGCCACGCCTGCCACGCAAAGTGACGATCCATGTCTTGACAAGTGCCACGCCTGCAAGTGCCACGCCTGCCACGCAAAGTGACGATCCATGTCATCAAGCGCGACGCCTGCCACACAAAGTGAAGGTGGATGTCACAAAGGGCCACGCCTGCCACGCAAAACGCCGCGGCGTCCCAGCGCGGCCTGGGAACCAAGCGCGCCACCAGAGCCAACCCAGCGCCATAAGTGCCACGCCTGCCACGCAAAGTGACGATCCATGTCCTCAAGTGCGACTAGTGTGAAGACAAGTGGTGTGATGACAAGTTGTGTGATGACAAGTTGTGTGTGGACAAGTTGTGTCAAGACAAGTTGTGTGTGGAGAAGTTGTGTGATGACAAGTTGTGTGTGGACAAGTGGTGTGTGGACAAGTAGTGTGAAGACAAGTTGTGTGTGGACAAGTGGTGTGATGACAAGTTGTGACAAGTGGTGTGTAGACAAGCGGTGTGTAGACAAGTGGTGTGTGGACAAGTAGTGTGAGGACAAGTTGTGTGTGGACAAGTAGTGTGAAGACAAGTGGTGTGATGACAAGTTGTGTGATGACAAGTTGTGTGTGGACAAGTTGTGTCAAGACAAGTTGTGTGTGGAGAAGTAGTGTGAAGACAAGTTGTGTGTGACGGGAGGAGGCGTGTGATGACAAGTGGTGTGTGGACAAGTAGTGTGAAGACAAGTTGTGTGTGGACAAGTCGTGTGAAGACAAGTGGTGTGATGACAAGTTGTGACAAGTGGTGTGTAGACAAGCGGTGTGTAGTCAAGTGGTGTGTGGACAAGTAGTGTGAAGACAAGTGGTGTGATGACAAGTTGTGTGATGACAAGTTGTGTGTGGACAAGTTGTGTCAAGACAAGTTGTGTGTGGAGAAGTAGTGTGAAGACAAGTTGTGTGTGACGGGAGGAGGCGACGGGAGCGGGAGGCGGTGGAGGCGGTGGAGGCGGCGGACGGGATGCAGAACCAAAAACAGGAACCCCACACAAAGATGTGGGGAAAAACCATTGGTGTTTCTAACAGGTGGTGGGAACGGCGCTATTTTATGCAGCGCGGCCGGTGTAGAATGTGGTGTAGGATACGCTGTAGGCCACCACAATTGCCAAAAAAAAATGGCTTACAACCATGGCACCGGCCAGCAATCCAAAATACATAGTGGGTTTACCCCAAAAAGGCCGGAACTTAATGAGCATCATGCTGACACGACCAGACCTAAGCCAGGGCATGAACAGCCATGATGGCCAGTGCAGCAATTGATCCCTAAGGCCGAAATCAAATCCAGTTTTGAGCTGGCTTTTCCACCATCCCTCAAGATCCCACTTGGGCTTAGTTTTGGGTTGTCCACTTCAAACCAGCCCTTGCGGCCGATCATCCAGGGGGGCGCCTTTGACGTTGAGAGCACTGGCTTCCAAACAGATCGAAGCTCAGGATGCGGCGTTTGAGAGGGGGCGTTGGCCCACAAAAGCTGGTGGCTTCAGCGACAAAAATGATGAATTTACCCTTTACAACACCCAACACAAGCGATTTTAACCAGCCAACACCAGGATGCAAACCAACAAAACAGAAGTAACCACTGGAAGCTGGGCAAAACCCGGGGCCGGCTAACACTACAGGCATAGCAGTATCTTACCACGGGTCGGCGCGTTGAATTCCGTTGGTTGGTTCCCGCATCCCCATCATCATATAATATCAAATATTCTAGCAAATGTGCTGCGACGCCAAGTGCTTCAGTTAACCCATGCACTGATTTTTCTAATTTCACCCCTCCGAGAACAACAGGACAGGAAACAGACAGGCGTCCATGCTTCGTGGAGAAAGGGCAAGAAGCACACAGACGTCCATGAACAGTGACCAAGAAACAAACTTTCATAAAGCGTTGCCCAATGCTAGTTCTTAACGTGGTTTCCAACTTGGCTATCTGGGGTTCATGGCGCATGCATCTAGAGTCGGACGGCTGGAAAAAAATAGACGACGGATGGCCCGAGAGCGTAGAGGAGCATAGTGAGGGGCATAAGTATGAAGATCTAATAGCATGAAATTTAAATACCGAAATATACGATGATGCGTAAAATGAGGAGGCATGGTGCAGACATGTTGTGAAAAGTAGGTACACGTGAAGAAATTGAAGGAGAAAGAAAAGAAAGATGAAACAAAGGAGACACAGGAAGATAAATTGAGACAGGCATTTTTACATACAAGCATGCTCATACATACAAGCATGCCTCACACACAGCTGTGATTTATACAGATTCTTTACCGTGCCAACACTTTTACACGCAATCGCTTTTACGCACAAAAACTGTTACACGCAAACATGTTTACACAGACGCCTTTACACAAACGCTTTTGCACAAACGGTTTTACACAGAGACTCTTTTACACACAAACACTTTTTTACACAAACACTTTTTTACACAAACACGTTTACACGCAAGCCCTTTTACACACAAACGCTTTTACACACAAACACTTTTACACAACCCTTTTGCACAGAAACACTTTTACACACAGACGCTTTTAAACACTGACCCTTTCCCGCGCAAACTCATTTACACACAATCGCTTTTACACACAAGAATGTTTACATATAAAAGCTTGTCGAAGGAAGTTTAGAAGTCAAGCTTCCGACAATATGGACAGATGAAAAGCAGAGATTGGAAGAGTCAGAGAGAAGAGAAGAGTAGAAGAGAGAAGAGCAGAAGAGAGAAGATCAGAGAAGAGAAAGAGTCAGAAGAAAGAAGATGCAGGTGCGCGAAAAGGTAGGAGAGTCGCGAAACACTGTGTTTTTCCAATGATTTGTGGCTCCAGACGGTTGAAAAGTAGGCTCGCTAAAGTGGCGGGTGCGGAGCCATCTGGCCAGATGAGAGATGAAAAATTGCACGCGGTTGTGGCGCGAAGCACATTTCCAAGTCAAAATGCACAAAGCACCGCATGCTCAGACCACTTTTGGAAGTTGCGATGTCGAAAAAGTGCACGCCCTTGTGGCGCGAAGCACATTTCACAGTCGAAATGTACAAAACACACCAGTTTCGGACCACTTTTGGAAGTTGAGATATCGAAAAAGTGCACGCCCTTGTGGCGCGAAGCACATTT
>CAMXCT020002762.1:28978-41478 GCA_947184155.2 Cladocopium goreaui | reverse complement strand
TGAGAAGATGAGAAGATGAGAAAATGTGATGAAGATGTGAACATGTGAAGATGTATAACAGGCCCCCGCTTTTAGAAGAACCCTTCGCTCAGATGCTCTCGGGACAAAGCAAAGCACAGCAAACGCCAAACTCGCCAGCCAAATCCAGTCCAACTCGCCAAGGCTTTGCGTTGCATGCGCATCATCGATACCGACCGACTACTTCTTGCACGGGAAGACAGGTCCCTTGCCCCAATTTGATGCCGCTATAGGTCAAGCTTGAAGGTCGCAGCCACACTTGCTGTGGAGCTTAACATGTGTTCATTCCATGAAACAGCGTCTCTGAAACATGTGGTGGGGAGCTGTATCAGAAGTTGCTTCCCAATCTTCTTTTTAGCAATGACGGCATCAACTTGAAACAATGGGCAGATTAAGGTGGGGACGTACTTGCACATTTACAGCTCCAGCTGTGGCCCACCTCCGTCAAGAGAAGCAAACGCCATACTATGGACACGGGCTTCAACATTCATGCGCAATTTTTGGGACTTCCCCTAAAACACGCAAAATTTTAAAAGGATTTTTGCCCCTGGCTGCAAGAGGAAAACCTTGGAACAAAACGGCTTCTCAAATGCCGAGTAAATCCCAGGTCAGAAACTGTCGAGCCGAATCAGCGTCACAGGGCACCGCCCGAAATCAACATCTCAAGGTTCAGAGCAGCGTCGCAGAATCAGTGCTAAAGATGATCCTGGATCAACATCGTGGATGAGTGGTCGGCACGGTCAGGATGGTCGGGACGGTTGGGATGGTCGGGGCCGGAGGGATGGTCGATGGTCGAGGCCGGATAGGGTTTCTTTAGCCATGATTTTGGCTTTCTTTTAATATTTTTTTGAGTTTCTTTAAGGTTTCTTTGTCGGGACTGTCGGGTCAGTCGGGGCGGTCTGGATGGCACGGACGGTCGGGACGGGCGGGACGGTCGAAGCGATTGGGATGGTCGGGACGGTGCGGTCGGGACAGCCCGGGTAGTCCGCAATGTTGCGATCTATGCGGTCCCGATTTAAGTAATGTAGATTCTGATGCCGCCGCGCGGATCCAACCAATCCAACGAACCCAATCCAACTCAAATGCCGTGCTCCACCTGGCACCAGCACCTGCTCAGGTATCATGGAGAGTTGGGCACTGAGCCGGCGGATCAACGTGCCAAGCGCTAACAAATGCTAGTCCTGTTGTACGGGATGGATAAGGCTTGAATATCCCCAAACATGGACCAGCTTCCGGTTTAATCATGCCTAACAATACCAAGTAGGGTGGTCAAGGCTATTACCCGGCCTTGTTGGCCTGAAAGTCTTGGTCCTACTTTGCGGCGCCAAGAAAATGAATTTGCAATTTTCAAGGAGGGAGAGCTTTGTTTTGCACTTTGGCCCATCCATATATCAAACACGCAGATCTTTTCTTTGAGCAAGCCTTTATCCAGGTCGGATCCCGCCCTTGCAGTTGTTCAACGTGGTTCTTTTCCTGATTTGGGCCGATTATAGCCATGGCAGATGCCATCTTGGATCTGGGTGTGTAGCTATCATGTTTTCAGCTGCGGTGGTCCAATCCTTTTCTGACCTGCCATGAACACCCATGTTTAAAGAAGCATTACAACAAGCAGCTTCGCTTTTTCAGTCATACATTTTCGCTTCAACCATGCCTTTAGATTTTTTGCAAGCGGGCATTTGCTGCTGCCGTAGCTGACGCTGTTTCCACCCTTGCGTGAAACCCTTGTGCCATAGACCCTGTGCGCTTCATGACCTGCTGCTGCAGGTTGGGAATCTTGTCCCTGGGCTCTTCACCCAAGTGGCTCGGCGGGAGACAGCCAGGGGACATGGCTGCTTCATCGAGGGGCGATCTCCACTCAAGAACAAGTTCCTGTCCCTCCCTTGCACGCGACCGTGCTCACCATTCCCATCATCATAATCATCACAAGCATCATGATCATCATCATCATCATCATCATCACCGTCACCATCGTCATCGTCATCATCATCACCATCACCACCATCACCATCACCATCTTCATCATCTTCATCCTCTTCATCCTCTTCATCCTCTTCATCTTCATAGTCCAGCCAACAGCAAACTCACAGCAAAACATCAAGTACATGGAGAAGTGCGGGTGAAGAGAATGCTGCAGCATCAATTGCACGTAAAAGCCCAAGTGAATGTAATATAACATTACTGCACTCACCCCAACCCCTTCTATGATGCACCATCCAAGCCATTGCGCCAGTGCAAGCGTATGTTAAATAACTTTTTTGCGCCCCACCCCACCCCACCCCACCCAGCCGTACTTTGATGCTAGCGCAAGTGAACGTTATTGCACCGCAGTGTATATAACTTGGCATCAAAGTCCTTGTTCAAGTGCAACTAAATGTTTACAGCATTTTTGCACCTCACCCCACCCCTTTACGACGTAGCATCAAAGCTTTTGTGCCAGGGCAAGTGAAGGTTACTGCGGCCCGCCTTTTCCCCTTTGTTTACAACGTCGCATCAAAGCCTGTGCGCGATTGCGCCCCCGCTCCCCGGTTTTTATGTGACGCGGCATCAAAGTCCGTGCGCACGTACATGATTTTGCCCTCCCAAAGTGTGGTCTTGCCGGAGGAAGCAGAAAACATTGCAGCCAGTCGGCGAAATACAGATGGGGGAGCAATTCCTTTGGCAGAAGCGACACGGAAGGACGAACCCATATATAGGTAAATCACCAGAAGCGGCGACCCAACGGCTCGGGCTCTTCCCAAAAAGTCGGCGAAGTAACCCTTGAAGATGAGGTGCTCTGTCATTCGCTTGTGGCCAAGCCCTCACAATGAGGCCGGAATGCTTCAATGATGACGGCATGATAGCGATAGCGTTAAGGACAATGTTGGTTTGAATCGGGGGAAAGGTGAAGCATAAAGAAGAGCAGGTACAGCTGAAAATGAACCTCGGAAAGTGTTTTAGCAGTATGACTATGTCATCGGTTTAGCGTTCATGACCCCTCATGGCCAATGAGCACGGGGATTTCTTAAAGATCCGCATTCCATGTTTGGGCAGCCGATTGTGGGCGGAGTGTCAAGCCATGCACAACAGGATGCCCAAAAAGCATTTCACCCTGCTGGGCACATGTGGGATCCCAGTGGCCGATCTGCGCGGGGCAGGCCGAGAAAGGCAGCGAGCCACGCAATGAAAATTGAGCTGCCAAACCAGGGGGCGGGCCCAGGTGAAATGATGGGAGCACCAGCAAACAGCCGGGGACAGACCAAAACTATAGTAATCAGGGCACACGGCCAGTGAAGAAAAGGAGGAAACAGAAAGAATGGCAGAACCACTAACTGGCTGGTATAAGACCACCGGCACTGAGCGATAACAATAGACCGCCATTGGAATTGCATAAGTGCTACATGATGCCGGTTTGGCCCGTATTCGTTGGTTTGGCTTGTGTCTTGCTAAATCTTGGGGCGTTAAAACTATGAAGAATTGCATTTTCCTTCTTCCCGCAGCAAGCCACATTGCGAAGCACCATGGGCTCACATGAAGATTGGGACGTTAATTGATTTACGGTTTTTATCGGTTCAACACCTTGGGCAGCTTTCCTTTTCCATTTCTTGCCACACAGCCATCAGTGGGCCTTAACCTTTCAACTTGGGGTTGACAGTTGTAGCACCGCTTGACGTGGTTACCGGTGCTATAAGGGCCCGTGCACCCAGCCAGCGTGACATCGCAGGATGTCCAGCACGGCATCGGCGTGGAGGAGTGGGAGGGCGGCTCGCGCTACGATGGGCAGTGGCCTGGTGTGGCAGCGAGGGTGCCATGTGGTGACACCTGGGGCTTGCCTCTGTTTGGGTTTGGGGGTAGTAGCGATATGACATAATACTAGTCTTGATCAGGCGAGAGGATTCTTTCTCCGTTTTTGAGGCATGTGGAACTCCTGCCATGCACATCAAAGTAGCCATCCGAAAATGTGATTCTTCAAGGTTTTACCTCTTATGGGATAGCATTAGCTTCAAATACGCAAGCTGGTTGCATGCAGTGTTTTGGGTCATCAATGGTAGTGTGCAATCCACAGTGTCAATCTAGCAGGCGCTGATGTTTAAACAAGTGATCATAGGGGTAATCCATCTTGGATGTGGCTGTGTACCAAGCAGACACGCGACATAGAAGGGGGCAGAGGCAACAAAAAGCAGTCAGGGGCTTTTGCAAAACCCACGATACCGATACCAATACATCAACTTCAAGTCTCGGCAGTTGGGTTCTAGTGTGGAAGCCACTGGGCAATTTTCTCGGCGTAGTGTTGCATGACCAGGTTATAAGTATGGCCAAAAGAACACATTTTTTTGCCGCAGGTACCCTTCTACCCATACCCATAGGATCCATGTATGCCATATATGGTAACATTTACCATCAATATACCCCACACGTTAGCATATATACCATACATGGATCCTATGGGATAGCCAAAAGCATCACGAACACAACCGCAAGACCTTTCCCCAGATCGGCGAAAAATGCCCAGACCGCCTATTTGCCGCACCGCAATCAAATGATACTCAATGGGAATCGTTGACCTGTCAGGCCGACGATGGGATCCATGATATAATCCAACAGTTATGGCCTGAAATAGCAGTTGACGTAGGTTGGGCTGGTGCTCTGCACCCTTTTTTGTTCTGCCCGTGGTCAAGCAGCTGTGGCGTGTAGATCCTTTGCATTTGGTGGGGTGCAGCCACCGGTGGGCTCGCAATATTTCTTCACTGGGAGTTCGGTTTTGCGGGTTAGAACCGGTAAATCTCCGTGTTTCTTCATTTTTTGGACGGCTACCCGTCAGCTCCCTACAGCTGATGAGCGGCCGCACCTTCAGGTTCTATTGGGGAAAGAAGCAGGGCTATGGCTGGGGTGCTCAGTGGCTGCGGGGGCTGCGCGGGTTGAGCAGCAGAAAGGGCGGAAATGATTTGACCAAACAGTGATTGGATCATCGATAGATAGATCGATAGATAGATAGGTAGGTAGGTAGGTTCAGATAGGACATGCTTTTCAAGAACCTTGGAAATCAAAAACCTTGTAGCGAACTAACTCAGGTGTCTACTCCTGGCCTGATGGTTCTTTGCGCCCTTCTTTCTGTTTCTGCACAGAGGGACCGCCAGGGGTTTACTTTCCAAAAAGCATTTGTTGAGAATCAAATTTGAGTTTAGGGCAGCTTGGCACAGATCTGCTGCCGTCCATTTTCAATGCCGCCCATGAATGATGGCTAGGAAGCATCCAGTCAAAATGCGTTGGGCATTGAAGTTTTTGGGCAGGTACATGGGCCAGTGGGACTCCAATGCCATCAACGGGTATGGCCATTACATGGGCAAGGACGGCAGAGAGCCGGGCTTTCCCAGATTGGAAATGGCGGGGAATTTTGATTCCAACGACACCCCATTGAAAATCCATGTTTAGTTACTGGCCCGCGCACACTTTCTTGGATTTTTCTATAGCTTGCCACCTCCATCTAAAGCCCCGGCGCCGAAACAGAATCATGATTATGGGGGATGCCGGTGATATCTGTAGCATTTTTTGTCTACACGCATGCCGGTTGCTTGCAGCCAATTTTCATGGATGCCAACCCCGACCATGACATTTAGCGGGCTTGCCGGTAGCGCGGTTCTGGCATCTTCACCCCCGCCCCCCCAACCATCAACCATCGAAGCCATCCGGTTCTTGTGTGGCCAAATGGATGCGTGCATCTTCACTTGGGTTGCCGTGACAAGACAGGAAAATCAACCCTGTGTATCGCTATGTATGGGCGAGCTGCATTTTCACAGTGGGATGAGTTAAACCCAAAGGGGCATGGTTCCAACACGTTTTTAACTTTGGATTTGAAACCGGAAGAACCATGTGCATTTCCCGGGCTTGCTTTTAACGGGAGTTCAAGTTTGGCCCGTGCACGCATCAGCCCAGCCCGCGCTAAGGTTCCAGGGCTTATGGCACGAGGCCGTGATCCACGGCTGCGGCCGATACACCTGGCCGGACGGCCGCACGCTGCTTGGCAGCACACGTCAACCAATGAGTTAAAGATTACGGATACTGCTCTAAAGTCCCAAATAGCAAAAAGTGTGGTTCCGCGGTGGCGTATCAGGGTTTTCCATTGGAAGGGCCAGTACCTTGCGATACAGAGTTGCAGCGGCAGCCAAGAGCAGCTTGAGCCAAAACACCCATTTCCAAGAAAGACAGAAGAGAGACAAGCTTGGGAGACAAGGCGGTAGATCAAAGGGGGCCAAAGAGGAACCAAAGGGAGACAGCTTGGGAGACAAGGCGGTACCAAGCGCGGCTTAAGATTGAGTTCATTCAAGGGGGCAGGAGGGGAACAGAAGGGAGACAAGCTCGAAAGAGGAGGCGGCAGCGGCTCTTGTCTGCAGCCGAAGACAAGAGGGAGCCTGCAGGGTTATAGAAATAACGATGGCAAACCGGCCCGCTCTCTGAAAGCAGCAACTATTGAGGATAGAAGGGTAAGCATGCACAGGCGCGCGCGTCTATAGCTCTGCATGAAAATTTCCCTTCTAAATGAATGTTCACAAGGGTTTCGCGAGGCCATTGGAGATTCTCGGGATAGATAGGAAGCAGTGGGAGTCAACAGCTGCAGGTGCAAAATCTGTTTCCCCAATGCGTAGCGGAGGGTTCTTGTTTACTTCTGGGAGCTTGGGGGTTGAGACGTGTTCGCTCGAGGCCGCTTTGCCGTTGACGACTGTCCGCAACCGTCCGCAACCATCCGCAACGAAGGCCTTCTGGCCCAAAAGCTGTCACCCGTGACGCCACAGCGGTTTGTGTGGCAGGCATTGCATTTGGTGCCATCGACCTCCATTCTGTGTGGCTGGTGTGGCACTTCGTGACATCGGCTTTGCTTTTGTGTGGCCGGCGTTGCACTTATGGCATTGAGCGGTCGCCCGTGATGCCGCGGCAGGTGTGGCATTTGGTGCCATCGGCCTTCATTCTGTGTGGCAGGCGAGGCACTTGGTGCACTGGGCTGGTTCTGGTGGCACGCTTGGTCGCCCGTGACGCTGCGACTGGTGTGGCATTTGGCGCCATCGACCTCCATTCTGTTTGGCAGGCGTGGCACTTCGTGACACCGGCTGTGCTTTTGTGTGGCGGGCGTCCAACTTATGGCACTGGGCTGGCTCTGCTGGTGCGCTTGCTCGCCCGTCACACCGCCGCTTTGTGTGGCAGGTGTGGCATTTGTTCCGTGCCACAAGAATTGCTTCAGACATATAGCAACTTTTCAGGATGTCAGCTGCAGGTTTTTTCCCCGCGTCATTGTGGGGGGCTCTTGTTTTTCTGTTGTGCCCTTCCGTCCGCTTCTCCTTCTCTCCTTCTCTCCTTCTCCTCGTCCCCGCGCCTTTCACACACAACTTTGTCACAGACACGCAACTCTTTCACGCCCAACTCTCTCACGCACGCAACTTCGTGACACACAACTCTGTCACACACATCACGCATACCTTTGCCCCACACACTTTCCTCTTTCGCCAAGTCCTTTTACAAGCGAATTCTACTACTCCCCCAGGGGCGCACTTCGAATGCTCATATAGTGACGTCCTTACCCTCTATGTTGGGATTCCCCTATCTCGACCCTTGCTTGTCCGAGGTTTCAAGGCCAGTACGCCGACGATCAGAAGCACGGATTCGGCACCTTCACCTGGCAGGCGGGGCGGGCATTGAGGCATGAGGGAGAGAGAGGGAGGGAGAGAGAGAGAGAGAGATCAGAAAACATATTGTTGGGGCAAGTCGGGTAAGCTTCAAAGTTGTGACTCAAAGATTCAACATGACGATGCCCCATTGGAATTGGGAATGCCTCAGTTTCAGGCACAGCAATGGGGCATGGTACTGGCCACGAATTATAGCCGCTGAATTTCATCTAACCAGAAACGCTTGCATAAACACAACCCACAATCCACCAGCTTAATGCGTCGGCTCCCGCCAACCATAACGGGGCAATCTAGCTTCAAGTGACAAACCAAAAAGGACCCGTTTTATTTTTTAATGGTAGACCGGGGTATAACAAACACAATACCGGGCCAGAACCTGTGGCGATCCTTCGAGGGCTTAACATCAGTTGGCGCAACTTTGGTGTACAACACGGCGCACCACAGTATGGTATCGCGGCAAGAGCACCCATTACCTTTTGCAATCACAGCTGCCGACAAAACCATGGTCAGGCAGTATACGCTTTTAGGTTGGATAATGATAATGAGCCGTGAGGTTCGTTTTTTGCCAGATGCGGGGTAACCTTTTGAGCAACCAGGGCGCCCAAAACGCGTTTGGAACACCAGACCATCCGCATCAGTTTGCATTCTGCTGGTTCTGCGAGATATTGGCAGTCTTCATTCACCCCAAATCTCAGCAACAGCAATGACCCTTCGATAGGTTACAGCCGTTCTTGTCTCTGCCCATGATGGCTCATACGGCTGGAAATATCGCAGCGCGGCTTATATCTGTTACCTGGAAAAGAATTTCAATGCGTATGATTAATACATGCCACGATGATGAGGCACAGCTATCGGCAGGCCGGACCAACGATTCTGGCCAGCCGCCACACCACGTTGGTTCATACCGAGATGAATATCTGTAGATAGGCGCCTCACCAGTCCCTCGCGGCCTGCTGCGACAGGACGGCCGGCGCTTCGATGGCTTCTGGCAGCATGGCAAGCAGCACGGCTACGGGGTGCCGCTGCCAGGGGGAATTTCGGAGCATGGAGCCAGAAAATTTGGCGGGGTTACAGAACCATAATTGGGATAGAACCTACAACCTGGCGCCCCCCCGTAAAAGTTAGCTCTTTAAACCCCATTTCAGCATTAGGTACGTTTACCACAAGCCCTGTTTATATTATCTAGAAACAACGTAGTTGAGTATGGCGTGCCAAAAGAGGTAAAAACAAAAGCACAGGGGATGGGAAGAGGAATTGTTCTGATGTCTTGTGTATTATGGGAGTGGCCAATTCGAATGCTTTGGGGCTACCGTGTGACAATATCACTTCAAGCTCCTATGTAGTTACCAGTGGTTTCAACCATGTGGATAATCAATCTCCGGCGGGGCCTTTGTTTGCGGCACCCCCAGCAATAAACATAGCCAAAAGAAGCGGAACTATACCATACCCAGATGAGTGAATTGAAAACCCATGGTACAAGCAAAGCAAGCACAAGGCGGGCGGCGAAAGTTTCCATCAGGAAGATGCATTTCACAAGGGGTGTGGGAAAAGTCTTGCTTGCAGGGGCTGTGGTGATGTTGCAATGCGTCCCAACTTTTTCAACAACCTTTCCGCACCTCTTCCCACCTCTTCTGACCTTCAGCTTTTCTCATGTTCTTTAAACTTTTCTCACCTCTTCTCACCTCTTCTCACCTCTTCTCACCTCTTCTCACCTCTTCTCACCTCTCTCACCTCTTCTCACCTCTTCTCCACATTTCATCTCACTCAACTCTTGTCTCGCCCCTCAGCTTTTCTCACCTTTTCGCACATGCTCTCAACATTTCTCGCCTTCTCTCAACCCTTTTCTCACCCCTTCTTCTCTTGCCTTAGCGCCGCTCAACTTTTCGCACAGGCTCTCGACTTTTCTCGCCTCATCTCAACTCTTTTCTCGCCCCTTCTCGTCTTGCCTCAGCTCTTCTCAACTTCTAGCACATGCGTTCAACTTTACCCACCTTTTCCCACTCTTCTCACCTTTCGTGTCAACTCTTCTCATCTCGCCTCCGCTTTTCTCACCTTTCTCAACTCTTTTCGGCTCTCAACTTTCCTGACTGCAACTCTTCACGCCTCTTCTCCACTCCGTCTATCTGTTTTGAACTCTTGTCAGCACTTTTGTCAACTCCTGTCTGCTTTTCTCAAGTCCCTTTTCACCTCTTCATAAGTCTTTTCACCCCTTCGCCGCAACTCTTCTCACTGATCGCGTCAACTCTTGCCACCTTTCCTCAACTCTGCATCTCAAGTCTTCTCACCTTTCATCCCAACTCTTCTTACCTATTCTCAACTCAGCTCACCCTTACCCAATGTGATGTGCAATTGGTTTTATTCCACACGCTGTCTGTTTTTTTGAGGCAGGACACCAAAGAACCACGCGCACAGCCGCAGCGCCAAGGAGCGCAGCTTCCCCTCTGCGATTTGCAGACGCCGAGTTGCAAAGCACCAAAGAATTACGAATGCGGCTGCAGCACCAGGAAACCTTGCTGCAGCCACTCCCCTGTGATCTGCAGACATTGGCTTGCAAAGCCACGCGCTTGCAAGGCTCGTTTCAACAACAACAACAACAACAACAACAACAACAACAACAACAACAAACCCTGATGAAACCGTTCCAATGTACAAAGTTGCTCAATACCTGCCGAACACCAAAGCAACGCATCAACACATAGAAACAAAAGTCGCCTTGAGACCGAATTTCGGGCAGGCTTCAGCGCTAAACGAACGATGCCCGACCCACCAATCGAGTTTACTTTTGACCCCGATCACTGATGCACGGAAAACATAATGTCTCGCGCAACTTCCAACATTCAAATTTTCATCTTTGGTGCCGCAGGCCAAATTTGATCTGGCATTAGGCCCTTGCATAGCACCATAGAATTGCAAGACATATTTCGACACCTGCCAACCTTGATGCAGCAGTTCCACTGCACAAAGTGCCTTGGCACCTGCAAAATGCCATAGCACAGCATCCGCAGATAGAGACCAAAGTCACCTTGGGATATTGGCACCACTGCTCGCGCATTTTGAACAGGTTTCGGCACTAAACCGACAATGCATGACTCCGTCGCGCATTTGAACCTATATTTTTGCCTCCGATCACTGAGGTATGTTTGGCCGGAAAACACCATGTCTCGCGCAACTTCGAACAGTCAAACCTCATCCTGGATGCAGAAGTTCGCTGTTCTACGCTACTCCACTCTACTTATCTACTCGACATTTTTCTTCTCTGCGCTTCTCTACGTTGCCCTTCTTTATTCTCCTCTATGAATTATGTTTGTCTAGGTTGGCCGACGCTAATTTCCACTGCTCCTCCGCTATACTTTTCCCTACTCTCTGCTTTGCACTGCTCTGCTTTACCCCTCTTCTCTGTTCTAGTCCATTTTACGCTTCTCTACTCTACTGTATTCTGCTCTACTCACTCTTGAGGCAATATGACTTGGTGCTATTTTCCGCGCCTCGGGCTTTCTCTACGAAATTTCTTTTGGCTGAGGGGGGAATCCAAATTCCACGGCATTCTTTTTTTTGGTGTCCGCAAACGGGCACCTGGGCAGTTGAAGTTGACCACCAGCCCCCCCCCCAGCTGTCAATCACAGCTCCATCGCTTCGCAGATCACGAGCAAAACCGACGGAACGCAGGGCCCCAAGATCCATGAGACCTTTTCTTGTGCTATCTTGTGTGACAAGACAGATTCGGTGGTTCATATTTAGTCCTGCCTGATTTCGGTTGACGGCCATTCTGCAGCGATCCTTTGCACTTAGGGTCCTGAAAGAGGGACACTGGGTCCGTGGGCTCGGGATCTCAGTGGCCACGCTGCAGTTGAGAATATAATTTTGGCACGAAAGCAAGCATTTGTTTACGCATTTGCTTTCGGCCCCGGTGTTTAGCGGTTTGACTTTCTCATCCTGCGAAGAGCCTTGGGGAACTGAGTCTGCATGAGACAGGGTGGAAAGTTCAGTGGAATTGAAACAGATTAAGCAGGACCACGGAAGCCAGGCTTGTCTGGAGGAATGAGGGTCCTTATCCCAGCACACCCCTGCCATCGCAATTCAAAATCGACCCTCATCCTTCATCCCTTGTCATTCACTCATCATCATCATCATCATCATCAGCAGCAGCAGCATCATCACCATCAGCAGCATCAGCATCATCGGCATCAGCAGCATCATCAACACCAGCATCGTCACCGCTGTCACCACCATCACCATCGTCATCACCATCGCTATCCTCATCGTCATGACTACCAACATGCTTTACTGCCACTACTACTACTACTACTACTACTACTACTACCACTACTACCACTACTCCTCCTACTACTACTCCTACTACTACTCCTACTACTACTCCTGCTACTACTACTACTACTACTACTACTACTACTATTAGTACTAGTACTAGTACTAGTACTAGTACTACTACTACTACTACTACTACTACTACTACTACTACTACTATTAGTACTAGTACTAGTACTAGTACTAGTACTAGTACTACTACTACTACTACTACTACTACTACTACTAGGACTACGACTACGACTATGACTACGACTATGACTACTACGACTATGACTACTACGACTACTACTACGACTACGACGACGACTACTACTACTTCTTCTACTACTACTACTACTTCTACTACTACTACTACTTCTACTTCTACTTCTCCTTCTACTACTTCTACGACTACTTCTATGACTACTTCTACGACTACTTCTACGACTACTTCTACGACTACTTCTACGACTACGACGACTACTACTACTACTACTACTGCTACTACTACTACTACTACTA
>CAMXCT020002762.1:0-20363 GCA_947184155.2 Cladocopium goreaui | reverse complement strand
GTTGTCAATGCAACTATGGAAGACAAGTACAATATATCTAGTCACAGAGCGCATGCCTGTCAAGTCACGATACAGTCACAGTGGCAAGCACCATGGTTATGACGCTAACTGTGCCACGCCTGCCACGCAAAACGACTGTAGATGTGAGTTTGCGCCACGCCTGCCACGCAAAGTGCCGCGGCGTCACGGGCGACCAAATCAGACCAAGCGCACCACCCAGTGCCATCAGTGCCACGCCTGCCACGCAAAACGACTGTAGATGTGAGTTTGTGCCACGCCTGCCACGCAAAGTGCCGCGGCGTCACGGGCGACCAAATCAGACCAAGCGCACCACCCAGTGCCATCAGCGCCACGCCTGCCACGCAAAACGACTGTAGATGTGAGTTTGCGCCACGCCTGCCACGCAAAGTGCCGCGGCGTCACGGGCGACCAAATCAGACCAAGCGCGCCACCCAGCGCCATCAGTGCCACGCCTGCCACGCAAAACGATGGTAGATGTGAGTTTGTGCCACGCCTGCGGCGCAAAGTGCCGCGGCGTCACGGGCGACCAAATCAGACCAAGCGCACCACCCAGTGCCATCAGTGCCACGCCTGCCACGCAAAACGATGGTAGATGTGAGTTTGCGCCACACCTGCCACGCAAAGCGATTGTAGGTGTGAGTTTGTGCCACGCCTGCCACGCAAAGTGCCGCGGCGTCACGGGCGACCAAATCAGACCAAGCGCGCCACCCAGTGCCATCAGTGCCACGCCTGCCACGCAAAACGATGGTAGATGTGAGTTTGTGCCACGCCTGGCACGCAAAACGACTGTAGATATCATTTTTCGCCACGCCTGCCACGCAAAACGATGGTAGATGTGAGTTTGTGGCACACCTGCCACGCAAAACGACTGTAGATGTGGTTTGTGCCACGCCTGCCACGCAAAGTGCCGCGCCGTCACAAGCGACCAAATCAGACCAAGCGCGCCACCCAGTGCCATCAGTGCCACGCCTGCCACGCAAAACGATGGTAGATGTGTGACAAAGTTGTGTGTGCGTGAGTGTGTCTGAAGTTTTTGTACGATGGTAGATGTGTGACAAAGTTGTGTGTGTGAGTGTGTGTGAAGTTATTGTATGTTAAGTTTGTGTGTGTGTGAAGTGATAGTATGTGAGAGTTTGTATGTGACAAAGTTGTGTGCGTGTGTGTGTGTGAAGTTATTGTATGTTAAGTTTGTGTTTGTGAAGTGATAGTATGTGAGAGATGGTATGTGACAAAGTTGTGTGAAGTTATTGTATGTTAAGGTTTGTGTGTGTGTGAAGTTATAGTATGTGAGAGATGGTAGATGGTATGTGACAAAGTTGTGTGTGTGAGTGTGTGTGAAGTTATTGTATGTTAAGTTTGTGCTTGTGAAGTTATAGTATGTGAGAGATGGTATGTGACAAAGTTGTGTGTGTGAGTGTGTGTGAAGTTATTGTATGTTAAGTTTGTGTGTGTGTGAAGTTATAGTATGTGAGAGATGGTATGTGACAAAGTTGTGTGTGTGAGCGTGTTGGAAGTTATTGTGAAGTTATGGTATGTGAGATGGTATGTGACAAAGTTGTGTGTGTGTGTGAGTGTGTGTGAATTTTTAGTATGTGAGAGATGGTATGTGACAAAGTTGTGTGTGTGTGAGTGTGTTGGAAGTTTGTGTGAAGTTATGGTATGTGAGATGGTATGTGACAAAGTTGTGTGTGTGAGTGTGTGTGAAGTTATTGTTTGTTAAATTTGTGTGTTGTGTGTATGTGAGGGTGTGTGTGTGAGTGTGTGGAGGCGGCAGGCGGGAGGAGGCGGAGCAGAGCCGGGATACAGAATCAAAAACAAGAACCCCACACAAAGTTGTGGGAAAAAGACGATTTTGAAGCACTGCTTTAAAAGGGTTTTAAAGGAAAATCACCCGTGCCAAAATTGAGAAAATCTGCTGACAAATCACTATCGCAGCCTTGATGCAGCCACACCAATACGATCTATGATGCCCAGCTGCAAAAGACGATAGTATTGCGCACCGCAGCCGCGGCCCCAAGCAACCTTGACGCAGCCATTACAATGCGATATCGGCATATTGACGTGCGAAACATTATGAAACTACGCGCAACGGCGTGAGAAATTGCAGCTCCAAAACCGGATCTCGGGGCCAAAGAAAAAAACGGATTTTGAACTTTGAGGCGCTTTTTAAAAGGAATTTTCAAAAGAAATTCACAAGGTACTTTTCATCGCAGGCTGCAGCCACTTTACACGGAAAAAAAACAGGTTTCTTGCCCCGGCTTCCTCCCCAACACAGCCCCCATGCAACATTCATGCTATGATAACAATGCGCTTTCCAGCACCAAACGACTAACCGACATCTCTCTACGCACATGACGACAAAACATGACAAGAATCATGCAGCCATTGCTTTGCAATCTGCAACCAGAGATTCGAGACGCGTAAAATTACGCACACGTGAACAACCACACGTTGCACAGCCGCAACCTCCGCACACAGGAGGCACCTTTCATTGCCGGCTGCAGCCACTTTACACGGAAAAACACAAGGTTTCGTGCTCCAGCTTCCTCCCCACAACAAGCCCCATGCAACATTCATGCAGCCATTACATTCTGTTTTGCAGCATGACGTGGCTAACCCAACCCGCATCTCTCTACGCACCTGACGACAAAACATGACAACATTCATGCAGCCATTACACGGCGATCTGCATCCACAGATTCCAAAACACCCAAGAACTACGCACATATGAACAACCACACGTTGCAGAACACCAAGGGTGAACCGATTCGACGTTGAAACCATCCCAGCCGCAACCGCCGCACACAGGAGGTACCTTTCATCGCCGGCTGCAGCCGCTTTACACGGAAAGACACAAAGTTTCGTGCTCCGGCTTCCTCCCCATAAACAAAGCCCATGCAACATTCATACAGCGATCACATCGTCACCACACGCCCTTCGTCACCTTCTCCCTAGGTCACCACACCCCTTTCGTCACCGCTTCCCTAGGTCACCGCACACGCCCCGCCACCACACCCCCTGCGTCACCACTTCCTAAGGTCACCACACTCCCTTCGACACCACTTCCCTAGGTCACCACACTCCCTTCCTCACCGCTTCCCTAGGTCACCACGCCCCCTTCGTCACCACACCCCCTAGGTCACCACTTCCCAAAGTCACCACACCCCCTTCCTCACCACTTCCCTAGGTCACCACGCTCCCTCCGTCACCACATACCTGGGGTCATCACTTCCAGTAGTCATCACTTCCCTCAGTCACAGGCCTTCGTCACGAGCCTTCGTCAAAACCCTCACAGCCACCACTTCTCTTGATGTATTGTTCTGTGATGTGTTGCTGTGTGATGTGATGTTTTGTGATGTATTGTTACGTGATGTAATGTTATGTGATGTAAGTCTCACACCCCCCTTCCTTGGTGTATTGTTATTTGATGTGATGTACTGTTTTGTGATGTATCGTTTTGTAATGTATTGTTATGTGATGTGCCGTTATGTGACGTATTGTTGTGCGATGTATTGTTAAGATATGATCTTGGTATGGTTTCAGTTGTGACTCTTGGTGTGGGTCGAAATTGTGATTTGAAGCCAACCTATCCAAAATCGCATCAAAACCATATCAAAACCGTATCAAAATCGTATCAAAACCATATCAAAATCATATCAAAACCACAAAAACCATCGAAAAAAATCGGCCCCTGGGCTGTTTCCGTTTCCTTTTCTTGAAGCCAACTCACTGGAACCGTATCAAAATCGTATCAAAGCCGTATCAAAATCACATCAAAGCCGTATCAAAATCACATCAAAAACCGTATCAAGATCTTATCAAAACCATTTCAAAATGATATCAAAACCACAAAAACCATCCAAAAATCGATCCTCTGAGCTGTTTCTGCTTCCTTTTTCTGAAGCCAACTCACTGGAACAATATCAAAATCGTATCAAAACCATAGCAGAATCATATCAAAACCACAAAAAGGCTGTCCCGGTGCTGTTTCTGTTTCTTGGAGCCAACCCGTCGGGAACCCTGAAAAAGGCGCTCCGTTCCCCAAACCATATCAAAACCACATCCAAAACATTCCGGAACCATATCTAAACCAAAACCCAAACCACATCAAAAACATATCAAAACCATATCGGAATCATAACCCCAAATTCAAAGCGTATCAAATTCATATCCTCCAATCGCATCGAAAACTATATTAAAACCGTTAAAAAAATTGAATTTAGCATCCTAGAGGGATTCCGGGGTTTTAAACCTACTAACTACTAACTACTTACTATCACCTTGCTGGTCACCTCAACGACTGTCACCATCACGGTCATAATCAACACTGCATGCCGAAGCTGCAAGTCGCAAGCCATGATCCAGATCGCTATTGTCATTATGACCGTCCTGTTGTTGCCATTATCGGCTGTTTGTCCTTGGTCTGCTTGCGCGTAGCTGAGTTTCTCATCGCCGACTTTCCCCTGAGGCAATACTTCCAAGATCCTTCGCCGACCCTTGGATGGGAAAAAGTTTGGGATCGCGGCAGCAATGAAAATAACTTGAGCCGCGCAAGCAGTTTGCGGGGTATGTAGGATAATGTGCTCTGATAAATGTGGTGGGACGGCAATTAGAAGCAAAGCCGCGTGTTTTCAGCGCGCGACCATCATTGGAGGGGCCGGCCCCCACCAAGAATGCAGATAGAGCTGGTAACATTGTTGCAGCGACAAAAGATGGAGCATCAAGCAACGACAGGTGGAGCTCCGCTTTTTTCAAATAACCTTCTAAAAGCTTGGCGGATCGAAACTCCGTATAGTTTCAAGTTCAGAATGGCATTTAAGCTTTTTGTTGGGGGCAGGATGAAGCTGCCTGAACAAGGAAGGTTTCATGATCCGAAGTGGGCACCCTCTTGGTTTTCATTGTGCGGCAGGACATGGTGTGAGCCTGCTGCAGTTTCTTTTCAAATTTGTACAGGTAAGCACTATTGTTTTCTATGGAAGGACATTTCCAAAATCCTCACTTGTCGAATGTCATTGCTTGTTTTTGCAAGACAGCCGAATATGGCTCCCAGGCTTTCTGCGGACAACAACCCGCCGGTGCCGGACTCTTGACATGCGTGCCCCTGGCGATGGAGTTGCTAGCCGCTGATTGAATAAAAAACTAAATGAGCACTTGCAACATCGCCGAACTTTCGCTGCTGAGCGGCTTAAATCGATATAGCTTTTTTTGCGTTTACTGAATTCCCCAAACAGCGCTGCCACACACTTCGAGCTCTCACAGGTGCTTAGGCTAGGTCCAATTCAGGGGTTCCCATCAGCGTGTCCGGCAAATTTGGTGGCGCAACACAAAAGTTCCTTGGTCTTCCGTTTCGACGGACGTCTCGCGCAAAATGGTGACTGGGAGGTGTCTCTCGCGGAGGTCGGTTTTTTTTGTTGCAGGCTAGCACAATGTGAGCTGCGCGGCTTTGTTTCTTCTGAAGGTCTACTTCTACCGACGCGCCGCGCTGATTTTTACTTCAATGCACTGTCCATGACAAGCGCGGGGCTTCGGGTCATTTTGCGGTCTGGAATGCCGCTTTGCGTGACAGGTGCAGGACATCGGACGCTTTTTCACCCATGCGGCAGGCGTTGCATTTTTGCACGTTGTGGCTCAACTGTTGGCAGGCGTGAGTCAAAATGAGGGATGGTTTCGGAGGTCTTCTCCACGGCAGGCGCAGTGTTTGGAACATGGAACATGCTTTGAAACGGTCGAACTCTCGTTTTGTGAAATCGTTATCGTTTTTGGTTTGGCACAAGAGGCAGGCCCAGTACTTCGGATACTTCAAATTAATTTTCGTGGTGGGCGCAGTATTTCAGAGACTTTCTGGCCCACCCAAAAAAAAAGTCTGCCAAACCTAGGTGCAACATCTGCTTTTTTCACGTTCAATGTTCATTTTCCGTGGCACGCGCAGTAACTGCTGAAAATCTACCATGTGCTCGCGCAACCCTCTTGTCACATTGCGCGCGTCAAATCGCTCGCGTTGTGGCGCGTTGCGAATTTTGATCTCGCTCGCCCAACCTCCTCGGCACTTTGCGCATCAGATCGTTCTTGTTGTGGCCAAGTGCTAATTTTGATTCTCGCTCGCGACTCGCGCAACCATCTCGGCGCTTTCTGCGCGCCAGCTCTTTTCCTTTTTGATGCGGTGCTCATTTTGAGATCGCTCGTGCAACCTTCTCGGCACTTTGGGCGTGTCAGATCGCACTTGTTGCGGCACAGTGTTCATGCGAGATCGCTTCGTGCAACCATCTCGGCGCTTGTGCGTGTCAGATTGCTTTCGCCGCGGCGCAGTGCTGAATCCGTCAAGGGTTTTTGCACACAGATTTTGACAAGGAGATTTTCTAGAGACCTCGTACAAGATCTTGTAAGCAGGTCTCTTGCGGAGATCTTGCCAAATGACCTCCTAAATTTACAGATTTTTGCAAAGAGGCTTTGAATAGGTATTTTTTTGCGGGGGCCGGGCCGGGTACAGCGATCTTATTTAGAGATCTCTGACCGGGATCTTGCGCGTATCTCTGACCCGGACCTTGGGCAGAGATCTTTTTTAGAGATGTCCGACACAGATGTTGTACAGAGACGTTGCATAAAGATCTCTTGTAGGGATCTCTGGTGGCTGTCTTGCCAAGAAAAATTGCGCATATATCTCGAGTATAGATCTCTTAGAGGGATCTTGCCGATCTTTTGGTGGAGGCTTTGTACAGAGAGGTCTTGTACAGAGACCTTGTAAAATGTAAAGAGATCCCTTGCAGAGATCTTGCCAAGAGGTATTTTACAGAGATCTTGCTCAAAGATCTCTTTTAGTCATTCCTCTTGTTCAGAGGTCTTTCACGGCCGCCTTGTACAGAGATCTTGTACAAATATCTCCGGCAGCGATCTTGCCAAGAGACCTCCTCCAGAGACCTTGTTCCGAGCCCTTGCATAGAGATCTCTTGCAGAGATCTTGCCAAGAGTAGAGAGTAGAGAGGCTCATACAAACCTTGTACAGAGAACTCTTGCAGGGATCTTGCCGATCTTTTGCCAAGACCTTGTGCAGGGATCTTGTAAAGATATCTCTTGCAGAGATTTTGCCCGGAGTCCTCTAAGAGAGATCGTGCACAGATGATTTCCAATATATAGATTTCTTGTGTACAAACGTCGTCTAGAGATCTCTTGCAGAGATCTTGCCAAGAGGTCTCTCACAGAGATCTTGCTAAGAGATCTATTTGAGAGAGCTTGAACTCAGTCCTTGCGCAGAAATCTTAGTAAGGGCTCCCTCACAGAGATCTTGCACGGTGATTTTTGGAAGATACCTTGTACGGAGATCTTGTAGTAAGATTCTTACAGATCTCTTGCCGGGAGATGTTTTTCCCCAAACAGTGTCTTCGAGGGGTTCTTATTGAAGGCCGGGGCTCGGTCAGGGTTCTCCATCTGGCCCCCCGGCATTTGCTGTAAGTCATCGCATAAACATGGCTTGTGCCATGTCCATATGCACGCAGGCTCGCACAGAGCCTACGCCGCCTGTTTTTCCGGATCTTGGCCCCCCGCTATTCTTGCGTAAAATTGCTATTGCACAATGCCCATGTGCATTTCGATTGTACAGGCCCGCACAAAACGGAGTCCCGTTCTCGGGCCCCGGCATTTTTCCTGTAAATTTTCCTGTGAAGTTGTTTTCGCGGCGTGTCCATGTGCATTTCGGCTGCGCCGGCTCGCGCAAAGTCTGCGCCGCGAGTTACTCCGAATCTTAGTCCCCTAGTCTTTGCCTTGTTGTAAAGATCTTGGAAAATCAGTTAGAGGTCCTTGCATGATTTTGTACAGGTCCTGATGAGAAGCTCTTGTGCAGATCTTGCTGACCAGTCCTTAAGAGAAGGCGTTGTGGAGATCCTGGCGCGATCCTTTAAGAGGTCCTTGCATGAAGATCTTGCAGATGCCATGTCTTAGAGGGGCTTGTGTGAAAGCTCTTGCTTTTGGGAGGTTCTTGTACCAAGATCTTGCAAGGCCCCTCCCAGCAGAAGGCAGATTCTTTTTTGACGGTCTTGCCCGCTTCTCTTATAGAGGTCCCGGCATGAAGATCTTGGTCAAAGTCTTTTACAAGTCCTTGGGATCCTGGTGCAATGCTGTCAGAGACCTTTGCCTGAGGTCCTCGTGGGAAGCGCTTGAAGAGGCGCTGGTGAAATCCTGTAGGTGGCCTTACATGTTCCCGTACAGGTCCTTGTGAGAAGATCTTGTGGGGTCCTGCTGAAATCCTCTTCGAGAGGTCCGTGCATTAAGATCCTGCAGATCCTCCGCATTGCTTGTATGAAAGTTCTTTTGGAATGTTATAAAAAGTTCGTGCATGAAGATCTTGTGGGCTGCGCTTTACAGATCGATATAGAAGGTCCTGCCGTTGCAGCTGATCATGTCTAACCTCATCTGGTTCTGTTCCATAGCAGCTGCTGCTGCTTGTATCTGGTACACAGACTTCCTACCCCCCACACTGTTTCGGGCCTCTTGCAGGTGTAATTAGAAAGCTTGCACAGAGATCTGCCAAGATCTTGTACAGAGCCCGGGCAAAGAGAACAGAGATCTTGCCAAGAGATGTCTTGCAGAGAGCTTGAGCAGAGACCTTTTCAGAGATTTCTTGCCGAGATCTTGCAGGGGATCTCTTTAAGGCATATGAACAGAGATCTTGTACATAGATCAGTGACGGAGATCAGTGACAGAAACCCACCACAAAAATCCCAACAAAGGGAACCTACACAGGATCTCTTGCACAGGACAGGGTACACATATCCTTGCAAGGGGATCTTGCACAGCAGTTTCTACAGAGATCCTGGCAGGGAGATCGTGCACACGACCTTCTACTCTTCACACAGGCAGGTTCCAGAAGCTACCATGGTATTTCTTCGCGGTGCTCCTCCAATGGCCGCTTCCATCACATCTTCTGGGAGTGTGCGTCCCGCCCTCACTTAGCTCCCGTTCGTCCATCTTCCTCCTTCCTTGCTCGCTTCGGCTGGCTGCTGGTGAAGACTCTGAAACTGTCCAATCCGTCCGTCTTTGGCTTTTTTTGTTCAATCCCAACTTTGGAAGGTTCAAAATGGTGAGGCCACCTGTTGTCCTTCCTCTCTGTGGTTGGCTGACCGAGTCATATCCATGCCGACTAAGGTTTGCATGGTTCAACCCTCGTTTCGCCAAGGAACAAGGTCTCACCTAGGTCTCTTTGTCCAACGGTGTTCCTCATCTGGCTTAGCCACGATGGGGGCATTCTTGCGTCATCGACCTCGCGGTGATGCATGCTAAAGATTTCCCCCTTTTTTTAAGGCATTTCTTCGTCATGTTCCTTGCAACACTGTTCAGGGTCTCTTGCCAGAGTATTTTTTTGTTCCCCACAACTTTGTGTGGGGTTCTTGTTTTGATTCTGTATCCCGAGCCTCCTCCTCCTTCTCCGCCTCCTCCGCCTCCTCCGCCCCTTCTCCGCCGCCACTTTGTCACACAACAACTTTCACACATCACTTTGTCGCACACCAACTTTGTACGCACTATCTTTGACACACAACTTTGTCACACACTAACTTTCACACCTTTGTCACACACAACTTTGTCACACAACAACTTTCACACACCACTTTGTCACACACCAACTTTGTACGCACTATCTTTGACACACAACTTTGTCGCACACTAACTTTCACACACAACTCTGTCACACAACAATCCTCCGCCAACACAACTTTGTCACACGTCATCTTTGACCACAACAGTCCTCCACCAACACAACTTTGTCACACGCCATCTTTGGCACAACTTTGTCACACACTATCTTTGTCACACACACTTTGTCACACACCAACTTTCCACTTTGTCACACACCAACTTTTTCACACACTATCTTTGACACGCGGCATGTTGCGTCACTTTGCGTGGCAGGCATGGCACTTGGCGACATCCACCTTCGTTTCACGTGGCAGGCGTGGCACTTGGAGACATTCTTCTTCGTTTTGCGTGGCAGGCGTGGCACTTGGCGGCACTTATGGCACTGGGCTGGCTCTGGTGGCGCGCTTGGGCGGGCTTGGTCGCCGGTGACGCCGCGGCACTTTGCGTGGCAGGCGTGGCACTTGGCGACCTCCACCTTCGTTTCACGTGGCAGGCGTGGCACTTGGAGACATTCACCTTCGTTTTGCGTGGCAGGCGTGGCACTTATGGCACTGGGTCGCCCGTGACGCCGCGGCACTTTGCGTGGCAGGCGTGGCGCAATGTCATATCCACCTTCGTTTCACGTCGCAGGCGTGGCGCAATGTCACATCCACCTTCGTTTTGCGTGGCAGGCGTGGCACTTATGGCACTGGGCGGCGCGCTTGTGCTGGTTTTAGTCGCCCGTGACGCGGCGGCACTTTGCGTGGCAGGCGTGGCGCAATGTCATATCCACCTTCGTTTCACGTGGCAGGCCTGGCGTACTGTCACATCCACCTTCGTTTTGCGTGGCAGGCGTGGCACTTATGGCACTGGGTGGCGCGCTTGGGCTGGTTTTAGTCGCCCGTAATGTCCTCGTATGAATCGTTGCGGCCAGGTCCTGTCTGATCGTTCATGGAGACAGGCCAGGCTTGTCAGTGCCTAGCTTCAAGTCCTTTGATGTTTTCTGGCATTTGACATTCTCTTCCTACAGCAATGAACGTTTCTTTTTGTGTAGCCGCATTCGCTTGGCGGCCAGGTACTTTTCTGATTTCACATGCCAAGCAAATGACATTGGAGCGCTGGCGCAAAAAAGAAATCCGCAGTGATGCCGCATACTTGTCGGTCCTCCACCGCATCTTTTGTCTTTCCTTCTGTCCCCGGCCCCGCTACCATCTGTGCTGCTCATTTTTGGAAAAGTTAACACACATGCATACACACATACATACATACATGCATGCATGCATACATACATACATACACATATACACATATACACATATACACATACACATACACATACCACTTTGTCACACACAACTGTTTCACCACTTCCTTTGTCATTCCTTCCTTCCCCGTCCCCGCTACAACCTTTGGTGCTCATTATTGGAAGAAGTTGACTTGTGGGGTTATCCAGTCCTTTAATTGCTTTTGAAGTTGAAGCCGATGCTGGCCAAGCAGAGCATGGCAATGGACGTCCATGTGGGCTTTGGTAGCAGCTTTCTTGGTATGGTTCCAGTTCTCATGCGCCAAAAAGATTGGGGGTCTCAAGCGGTCGAGGTGTTGTGCAGGCGCGTCCTTGCCACAAAGGTTCACAACCAAGTTTCGATTTTAAAGCATTTTGACCGCCCGACAGATTGTCATGCTGTTATGTGGTGCGAAGATAGCCGCCCGTAAGTACTGAATCGGGTTTTGCCGCCAGGTACACAGCTGCAGCTGAAGCGCGCAGTTGACGGATCACACGGTCCGAGAAATTGCCAGCAGGTTGGTCCTTGAGCGAACGGAAACAAAGCCCCATAGCAAGAATACTGCGTATGCCGACTTGCCCTGAAGTCGCCCATGTTCGGGGTTCTCGGGTGGTTTTTGGACCGCAGATCAATTTTGTTTTCGAACCCTGTCATACCAATCCTAAATTTCACACATTGGCCCTTTTTGCAAGCAGCCAGAATCCAATTATTTTTCAGGCAAGGCGGCCAATTTCAATCACCGGGATCGGGGCGCCATTGCGAGCCGAAACGCGGCTAAGCGCGGAGAGAAGCAGATGTTTCACCCGTTGAAAAGGCGGCATTGGCCGCCAGCATCATCTCCATCTTCAAGTTTTTGGTGTGATGCCAAATTAGCGGCAATAATTAGCGGTTGAGAAATCCATCTTTCAGGCACCAACTATCTCAAGCACCTGCTGTCGCAACTTCCAATCTGTCGGCCGTTGCTCAAGGCTGGACGCTGCTATTGGCAGCCAAGGGAGCGCATTCCCGATTTTTTTTGGCCAAGCATTTCGAAGGGAGGGTTTCTATGACAATTGATGACCGCGCCACATAGAACTTATTCCAGCTGGCGCTTTTTTTTTGCGCTGTAAAAGAATGGCTACACAGCTGAACAGGCATAGCTGGCGCATCTAAAGGAGGGTTGTCTTGCCGGGCGCGGTGCCATGCTGCGCTGGCCTTTCCGATGCAGCCTTTGCACTTACTAAGATCAAAGTACGGCAGCCCTGCCCGAGGAGATTTGGTGATCAGGATTGCTTTCAAACAAAAATCAGGGAGAATGGATCGCGGGTAAACAAGAGACAGCAACGACGATTCATGAGATATTAAAGCCTTTGGTTTTACATCGGGACAAAGAATCCGCAACAAGCCCGCGCACGCACATTTCAAATAGCTTGGTTCAAAGACATGTTTTTCCAGTGCGAACTAATTTTCAAGGTGAAGTTGTTTGAAGCCGGTACGCTTCACAGGGCTTGTCCCGCAGTCCCGTACAGCATGGGCCATGCCACAGCACAGCATAGCCGGAAGCCTTCAAGCCGCTTAGAATGTACAAGGATCCACGCGGTTAGGATTGCTTGCAAGAATTTGACCCCTCTTGGCTGTTTCGTCCGCGCCAGATCAAACACACGTACCTGTGCCCACAAGCGAGTTGCCTGCGGCTTGTTTGAAAAATGGGGCAAACCCATAATCCAATGGCCCACACTAGGTTTCCCACATCATTACCGCAATTACGGGCGCACCTTATGTCAAATAAACAACATTATTAACGTACATATTGCCCATGCATTATGTACCAGTAGTGCCCGGCCCTTGCGGGGGCGGAAGTTTCGGAAAAAATAGATTACTATAGGAAGAAGATGGCCTACAGGAAACATTTTGAGATGCAGAAACAACAAACGTTAAAGTTGTGAGGTGCACCAACGAATGAGCAAATGGTTGTTGAGATGCCAATGAAAGGACAGGAAAGAATCCATGCACCACTGACTGAATAAATCAAGGAATCAATCAACTGATGAATCCATGAATGAATCAGTGAAGCGATGGAGGAACAGAGCAATCTGTAAATTTCCGTATGGGGTGGTTCTTTTGCAATTTGCAAGCGCATTTCGACTGCACAGGCTCGCACAAAGTGTGTGTCGGGGTCTTGGTCCATAGCTGGTCCCCGGCATTTTACCTGTAAATTTCCGTAAAAAGTGGCTCTTCTTGTGAAATGTCCACCTGCACTTCGCCTGGGCAGGCTTGCACAAAGTGTGGGTCTCGGTCTTGGGATCGGTCCTCCTCCTCAACATCATCAGCCTCCACCCCATCTTCCAAAACATCATCATCCTCCACCTCACCTTCCGCAAGATTACCCGTAGCACCGCACAAGGCGGTGGCGGAAGTTTCAAATAGGAAACCTATAGGAGAGGTTGGTTATTGTGAATCACGGATGGCACAGCGAAGCCACTGATGGACCGAAAGGTGCTTGAGGTCTCCTCTCTTTCTCTGTTTCTCTCTCTTTCTCTGATTGTCTACCTACCTACCTACCTATCTATATGTCTATCTACCTACCTGCCTACCCACCTACCTATCTATCTATCTATCTAACTCTCTCTCTCTCTCTACCTCTCTACCTCTCTACCTCTCTACCTAGCTTTCTTTCTTTATGTTCTTTCTTTCTTTCTTTTCTTTCTTTCTTTTCTTTCTTTCTTTCTTTTCTTTCTTTCTTTCTTTCTTGCTTTCTTTCTTTCTTTCTATCTATCTATCTTTCTATCTATCTATCTATCTCTCTCTCTCTATCTCTATCTATCTCTATCTATCTCCATCTATCTCTTTCTCTATCTATCTATCTATCTATCTATCTATCTATCTATCCATCCATCGATCTATCTATCTTTCGATCTCTCTATCTATCTCTCTCTCTCTCTTTCTCTCTCTCTCTCTCTGTCTGTCTGTCTGTCTGTCTATTTGTCTGCAAGCTTCAAAACGAAGCTATTCTGCGAGACCTCCTCAATTTTTGAACTTACCATCGAAAACGGAGCAATTCTGCGAGACTTCCCAATTTTTTGAACTTAACGTCAAAAACGAGGCAATTCTGCGAGACTTCCTCAATCTTTCCCGTTGACGGCATCAAAAACGAAGCAATTGTGCGAGACGGCCTTCAAAAATGGAAAGTTGAGTGCAGAGCTGACGGCCTCGTACCAATGCGTTTTGCGATTTTTCCAGTCCACCTGTCTAAAGTACTGCACTTGCCGCGAAAAAGTGACGCCAGGTCGTACGAAGTGCTGCACCTGTCACGCAAAATCATCTCAGCAAACATGAAGATCTCAGGAAATCAGCGCTCGGACCTCCTAATATCTCTGATAAACATGTCTCTTGTACTGCCTGCCACGGAAAATGCATCTTTGCAGATCCTCTTCAAATGCCCAACGCCTGCCATCGTTTTTGGAAATGCGACAAAACCCTCACGTTTTGCTCACTTTTGACAAGGTGCACAATCCCTTGCGCCTGCCACGCGACATGACATCTGAACGTCAAAAAGTGGTCCAGAGCTGGTGTGTTTTGAACATTTTGACTTCGAAATGTGCTTCGCACCACAACGGCGTACACTTTTTCGGCATCTCAACTTCCAAAAGTGGTCCGGAGCCGGTGTGCTTTGTACATTTTGACTTCGGGTTGTGCTTCGCGGCACAACGGCGTGCACTTTTCCGCCATCTCAACTTCCAAAAGTGGTCCGGAGCTGGTGTGTTTTGTGCATTTTGACTTCGAGTTGTGCTTCGCATCACAACGGCGTGCACTTTTCCGCCATCTCAACTTCCAAAAGTGGTCCGGAGCTGGTGTGCTTTGTGCATTTTGACTTCGGGCTGTGCTTCGCATCACAACGGCGTGCAATTTTTCATCTCTCATCTGCCAAGCGGGCTCCGCACCCGCCGCTTTAGCGAGCTTAGTTTTCGACCCTCCGGAGCCACAAATCATTGGAAAAACAAAGTGTTTCGCGACTTTCCTACTCTTTCGCGCGCCTGGATCTTCTTTCTTCTGAGACTATCTCTTTTTTGATCTTCCTTCTTCTTCTCTTCTCTTCTGTGACTCTTCCCACCTCTGCTTTTCAGTTGTCCATATTGTCGGAAGTTTGACTTCTGAACTTCCTTCGATCATCCTTTTCATCATCCTCCTCAACATTTTCATCGTCAACATCATCATCTTCTTCCTTCTCGACGACATTATTCTCCACCTTATCATCCTCCACTTCACCTTCCGCATTATCACACTCATCCTCATCCTCCACATCATCCTCAACATCATCCTCCTGCACATCATCCTCAATATCATCATCCTCAATATCATCGTCCCCAATATCATCATCCTCATCATCATCATCCTCATCATCAACATCATCATCAACCTCACAATCATCATCATCGTCAATATTATCATACATTCCCCTCCCGTTCCCCCACACTGTTTGGGGCCTCTTGCCGGGATAAGTTTTGATTCATTGATTCGTTGACTCACTAATTCAACAATTCATTGCTTAGTTGATTCACTGATTCATTTGTTCATTGATTGGTTGATTCACTGACTCATTGGTTCATTGGTTGGCCGATTTGCCGGTTCCTTGATTCACTTGCTCATTGGTTCACGGGGTGGCTGATTCACTTATTCGTCGGCTCATTGTTTCACTGGAATCTTGGGTCATTGATTCATCGCTTCATTACTTCATTGATTCGTTGCTTCATTGCTGCATTGATTTCTTGATTCATCTGCTCATTACTTCACTCTTTCATTGATTCGTAGGTTCTCTGCTTCATTGACTCACTGATTCCTTGATTCATCTGCGCAGTCGAAATCCACTTGGGAACTTCACAGGGGCCACTTTTTTAACCAAAATTTACCAGTAAAACGCCGCCGACCAGCTGGAGCACCCTGATCAAGCACCGGCCTTTTCGACTGCACAAATCCGGGAATGCCCCAACCCCTGACCTTCAGTTTTTGCGATTTTTATATGAAATCGAGCTCGTGGTAGGGTCTCGAGCAGATTTTGCCGACATCGTCTTCCAAAAGCGCTCCGAGCCCGACAGGTTTTAAACATTTTGACGTGGAAATCGAGCTCGTGCTACTGTCCTGTGCACTTTTTGTCGGCAACTCTCGCAGATCGAGGCCCGCAGAAACAGATACCCTATACTTTGGCGACCCCGGATGCCACACTAGCAGAAAAACATAGGGTTTCGGGCCCGGGAGTGTTTACACCCGTGAACGCCCACGCTTCCGACTTGTTACATTTCCCCACTACTTGATGATGGGTGGTTGACATGATGATGGGAATGCTAACCGTGACAATCGTCCATAACTCGGAAGTTTTCTAACTAAACTTCCTTTGACAAGCACTGCCCGGCAAAGCAGGCGGAAGTTTCAGGAGGTAAGGACCTCTAGAAGCCCCGCAAGTCTACCCTTCTCTTCTGTCCCTTCCTCTCTTCTTCCCTTTTCTTCAATCTTCTCTCTTGTCTCTTCTCTTTCTCTTCTCTATTCTCTGCTTTGCTCGGTGCATTCCATCCGCGCTTTTCCTCTTTGCGCATATTATTCTCAGCTGCGCTTGTCTGCTCTTCCCTACCCCCGCCTTCTTTGCGAAACCTTTTACAACTTTTCGCTACCCGCCCTTGCCCCTGTCTAGTTTAGCCAAGCCCATCTTCCTCATTATTCCAGGATGCTCTTTCTCCGTTCTACTGCCCGCCCTCTATTCTCCTGTGCTGTTTCCATTGCTTCTGCCCTCCTACCAACCGCTCCTACCCGTCTTTGGGATTTGTTGGTCCCTATTCTTTTCTTTGCTCTCCGCTCTTGTCCACTGCTTTCTTCATTGGCTTCTTCAATCTTCACGTCATGGGGCTTTGACGTCTAAAATGCTTCCCATGCATTTTCCTAAAGCTCAGTAGGTTCATGGCACGACACAAGGTTTGGAACCCGCCGCGACACCAGGCTGAGCTGCAGATATTTGATCAGCAGCTGTAGGATTGAAAGCCCGGTAGATGCTGATAATTTTGTGCTTTTGCATCCCCAAACGGGCCTTGCTTGGAACGAGGCCTTCCGCTCCCCGGCTTGGGGCGCCCAGGGGTGGTGTGGGCTGACGGGCAGCTGAGCTTAGCAATGCGAAAATGCAGACAAGCTGCTTACATTCTGTCTTCATTAGGCTTCGTGGGCGGTAACAGGGCAACAGGATTTCATCCCGGAATTCCTTATTGTTTGGTTGGAATAATTTTCTTGCGTTCTGACAACGCCAGCCTACCCGTCCAATTTTCCAACCACAATTTCTTCGAGTTGCCCCTTTAAAGTAAAGGGTGGCGTTGCCTCACCAGTATGGATAGATTGAGGCCCAGGTCAGCCATGCGGCCGGCGCAAAACCCAGTGCTGCGAATTGACGGGCGCCGGGCGCGGGTGCGGGAATACGGCTGTAGCTATGCCTGGCCCCCCAAGTAGCAACAGGTTCCATACTTTTTTTGGGTGTCTAGTTCAATCAAGCCCAGAAGCAGCAGCAAAAATGCCATTCATCTTCAGTGGCGCAGTAGGCGTTCCAGCGGCCCAGCTGTAAGGCGGCCAGCCATGCGCCTACGATACGCGCACCACATGTGGACGAATAGTATGATTTAATACCCGGTTTTACATACGCTGACCAAGCGCGTGGAAACCCCCGTGGGACTACGTCAAGCATCGACAGGGGGAATATTCTTTTCAGCGCGCATGTAGAGAGCGCGGGCGCTTCTGAAGACATTTAACCAAATCGGAGTCCCAATACCTTGCCGCCGGCTCCCAAACTCAGTCCGCCGACCCTGATGATATGGAAGATCTTCTGCGGCACGTGCGCCGTGGCGTCGAGGCCGGCGTCTCCTGGTCCTTGCCGGCCCAAAATTTGAAGCTAAGTATTTCAAGACCGTTTTAGGCCCAACATCCATGTTTACCTGTTTCTTTCAATGGGAACGGGGGTCCGGTTTAGTGACGAGTTGGCCCAGCAATCAGCAGGGCCAAGGCTTTAAGGCTTCATGATGATGAAGGAAGCACCATAAGCTAGGCTAGCCATCAAAATTTAGCCATGCGCGCCTGACAAGGGCCCCTTTGGAAACCCATGTCAAAGGTTGCTACTAGTTGCGGCCTCCCCATGCATTTTATGCAAGATTATTCGTGAGGAACCACGGCCTCAGAGTATAGATCGCGGCTTGTCTGCCACGGTGCTTGGGGCCAGGCTCGCACACAGACGCAGCTCGACCAGGCAATGGCCACAAAGATCAAATAGAAAAGGCGGCGTCTTAAAAGATTATTCTTCATTGTTTATGCGCAGCTATTTGCACTTGCACCAGTGGGAAATCCCTGGGTCAATCAGCTACACAATATGGTTGCATCACTTGCGCTTGGAATGTTTGGCAGTGAGAAATGCTCAACACTAGTTTGGTGGGTGGTTTTGAAAACTGACGATGCTTATATAGATGGGAACGGGCTGCCGGGTCAAGATGATGGCAGAAAACGCTCTTAATTTGATTTTGCTCCGCGTGTGTCGATTTGACTTTGCGCTTGACAGGACAGCGGCGCGGGAGCTCAGCAAGGATGCCTGTAGGTTACTAGGGGTTTTATTTTGAGAGCGGAGAAGCTAGACTTGTCATTGACCTTGGTTTCATGAAGGCTTCACCCTTCGTTCCGCTGGGCCTCAGGTCTCAAAAGTAGCTCGAAGCCGCAAGGAGCTTAGGGTAGTTTTGAGGTGGCAACACCTGGTTTAGCTTGCACGCAGCAACTTCGCATTGCTCATCGGCGGGGGGGAAGCATGACCTGTCAGCTTGTTCCTATCCTGGCCTGGGGACATTTTCTTTGGCGAAGACGTGTTGATTCTCAAACTATGTAGCTGCCACGCAACCCTCTGCTACACAGCAGTCGGTGAAAATCCGTTCGGTCCAAAACCAGAACCCCCACCTTGTCTGTATGGTTTGGAGCTTGGGCTCATTTGGGGCAGCTCTGGCCAAATCAGAACTGAAGAACAGAAAGCTTTAGCGCTTGGCTGTTTGAGATTTTCGGGTATTGCAGTGAGTGCTGCTTCCATTGCAAGATTTGGGTCCCACAGGACCGGCCTTTGAACCAGGTCTGCTTCGTCCATGGCAAGATGTCAGTCAGACGCGACTGTCGCGCAGGACGGCGGGGTACTGGCAAGCTGGGCTGCTTGCAGTTTGATGCATGCAGATTACATGACATGCATTTTCATGCAGCCGCGCGCCTTTTTGACCGCGGGGGCAATTGCAAGGTAAACATCGCAGTGCCTCCTCGCAAATATCGTTTTGTAGCTCCATTGGCTTCCGGCCTGCATTAACAGTAGTACCGCAGAAGGAGGTGGTGGAAGTTTCACAGATAGGAAACTATAGGACAGGTGGGTTGTTGTGATGTATGCATGGCAGAGTGAATCCACTGATGAACCGAAAGGTGGTTGTGATTTTTGGAGCGGTGACAAGCTTGTACACACGGAGGCTTTTACAGAGAGAAACCCTTTACGCAGAGAAGTCTTTACACAGCGGAGCTTTTACACAGAGAAGTCTTTCTTACACAAAGGAGATTCACACACAGGAAGTTTTACACAGAAGTGTTTACGGTGCACTGAAACTTTTACACAGCGCAGCATTTACACACAGAGGCTTTTACACAAAAAATGCCTTTACACAGAAGTTTTTACACGCAGGGGCTTTTGCCAAGGAAACTTTTACACAGGAAAGCTTTTACACGCAGAAGCTTTTACACAGAGAAGCTTGTTACACCGAGAAGTCTTACACAGCGGAGCTTTTACGCACAGACGGGTTTGCACAGATAAGTCTTTACACGGAGGAGTTTTTGCACACAATTTTTTTCACACGCAACAAGATGAAGCCCACGAACCCGAATGCTCACACGTATGTTAATGGTACAGATGTCAAAACGCTTGGTTATGCAGTCACGCACAATACCTTTCTGCAATCGTTTATTTAAACAGTCTTGTGCATGTTTCCCTTGTTACCAGTCTGCAGTGTGAAGTGGAAAGTGGAGAGTGTGGAGTGTGGAGTGTGAAGTAAGGAGTGCACAGTGTAAAGTGTGGAGTGGGGAGTGTAGAGTGTGTAAAGTGTAAAATGCAGAGTGTAAAGTGTAGAGTGTGGAGTATGGAGTGTAAAGTGTAGAGTGTGGAGTGTAGAGTGTGGAGTGTAGAGTGTAGAGTGTGGAGTGAGGAGTGGAAAGTGCAAAGTGTGGAGTGTGGAGTGTGGAGTGTAAAGTGAGGAGTGTAAAGTGTGGAGTGAGGAGTGTAAAGTATAAAGTGTGGAGTGTAAAGTGTGAAGTGTGGAGTGTGGAGTGGAAAGTGTGGAGTGTGGAGTGGAAAGTGTGGAGTGTGAAGTGTGGAGTGTAAAGTAAGGAGTGTGGAGTGTAAAGTGTGGAGTGTAAAGTGTGGAGTGAGGAGTGTAAAGTGTGGAGTGT
>CAMXCT020002761.1:0-87789 GCA_947184155.2 Cladocopium goreaui | reverse complement strand
CCTTCAGGTGTCTGTGAAGGTTGTGCAGGTGGTTTAGCAAACTTGGAAGCTGCAGTATGTCCAACTGCTTTGAATACTTCACCCACCACTTCGTCGCCAAGGGTTGGAGCCATCTTCGTTTTCATCTCGGTCTTCCCCCTCTGCGCCTCGGCCTCGGCCAGCTGAATAGCATAAGCCATCTTGCTAACAAAGTTTTGAGGCAAAGGAATGCCACACTGTTGGGCGGCGAAGAGCAACTCTACTCTCTGTTCTTTCTCCCTCAGGCTCAGATATACTGAGAATGCTGGGAGTTCGATGCAGTTGGGGAAGCCGTGGCTCCCAGAGCGAAAGAAGGTATACGACTCGTGCTCCGGAAATGTTCCTTTGAGCAGTCGTCGAAGGAAATTGCTGATGGTTACTCGCATCTCCTGTTTCCCTTGGGCATCAGCCTGCATTCGGTTCATGGGCATGAGGAAACCCAATGATTCGGGAGTGTACCCGGCGCAGACCAGAAATTCCATCATCTTTTCATAGATCTCCAAATTCTTGATGACAGGCATCATCATGTTTCTTGGTCGTCCTGAGTACATCTTCTCCCCCTCTGACCAGGAGTTCCTTTTCCCTTTCTCCTGAAAGAGTTCATCCAATTCCAGCTCCGTCGGCCGCTTGAGGTTGCCGTCCGGGTCTTCGCCTGTGTAGGGGCAGAAGTCGTCCAGGTCCAGTCGGACTCGCCTGGTTTCCGTCATCAGCACATGGTACGCCTCAGGGGTCATAGTGACTCTCTGGTTGTAGTAGTGCCTGAACATTGTGATGACCTTTGACATGACAGCATTGTCATACAAGTGAGCCGCGGCCTCGGAGACATCATTGTTGATAAGACCGTCTTCTGGCATACCCTTGCTGCCGCTCTCAAGATTCTTGGTCCATGCTGGAAGTTTGGTAGAGGGCTCATCATCAGGTTCGACGTCCATTTCATCATCGTCTTCTTCAATGATTTCGTCTTCTTCCTGTTGAGCTTCCTCCTCCTGGTTCATTTCCTCATCGTCGCCTTCATTGTAGTCGACCTCGTCAGGATTGAAACCATAATCATTGGATTCGGATACGTTTTCTTGTGCTTGATTGACCGTATCCTTGAACAATGACTCTTCTTGTCGACGAACTTCCTCATCGAGCTCTTTCTTTGTGGCCTCATCTTCATCGTCTTCAGGAGCTTGTAGCCGATATGGACGAATCCCGCAACTCTCGAGTTCTGTCCAGCAAACTATGCACACTGCTAGTTTTGTCGGCGTCTCATTGATACAGTGAGGACAGTGGCGGCAACCTGAAGTTTGCACCCTTTTGCGTTCGACTATGTAGTCAATCAGCTTGATGCGGGCCAGGTATTGTTCTTGTCCGCCAGGCTCGATGAGGTTGTTCTTGAATTGGTTGACGATGTTCATGGCATCCATGGCAATCTCGTCAAACGGTTGGTCTTCGGCGTCGATGCACTGACTTGCAACTCTCAGGATGGACTCCTTGGTGGCTACCGTTCTTGATTTGATAGTTCCAGACCGGACTACCTGGTCGTCGCCCGAAGGGACGAACAACCGGAGCCATGTCTTGTTATACTGATCCCTGGGGTCCTGAATCCATCCACCTTTGATTGCCGAGAATGGGATGATCCTTGGTGAAACGATCTGTCCCGAGTCAGTTAGTCGACCGCCATATTCCACCATCAAGGTCTCGGTCGGGATGAACAAGCATATGTAGTCACCCTTACGCGTATCAACGCTCTTCGTGATGGTCCATGATCTGTGATCCCATGGGACGTACGGGTTGAAGAACGTGAACATCCGATGACCTTCTCCAAGACCTCCTGGAATTAATCCCTGCCTCCAAATGCTTCGAAGGTTGGTCTTCTTGGTGATGTGGAAACAAACCGGTAATGACAAAACAGTGTTGGGTGCGATTGGATGTGAAAGCAGCGAGGACAGCAATGAAACGTCGTCTCTTGAAGATCCTTCTTTGTGCCCCGTAGGAGCACGAACTGCCACTGGATAGAGCAGTAGACCTTCATCAGGAATGTGCGTATCCGCGTCGACATTGTTGTCAATGCACGTCAGGCTGCGGCGATCAATATCCTTGTTGATCCCAAATGCCAAAACTTGTTCACGCACACGACGTCCATACCTGGCACAGTGGAACATGATCTTGAAGAGCAATGTCATGCGAAAGTTCGCCTCGTCGACATTCCATGCCCTCTGATCATTTGCTCTTCCCTTTGGGGCAAGGAATACATGTGGCCAGCGTGCATAATCGTGCCTCCAGATGGACTCACATTTGAGCACTTCCTCGATGGGCACCCAGCCGGCGTCATCACAGGGCAGACTCTGTTGCTCTGATACCTTCCCCACATTGTGCCGTAGGATCCTGTTCAGTGATGCACTCACCTTGTCCTCGTAGGCATCGAGTCGGTTGCCAGTCTCGAAGCGGTAGTTGGTCGCATATTCCACGCCGCCAAAGTAGGAGCAATTGAAGAAATGGGCCCCTGTGGTTGGGATGATTTTCAAGAAACCATCTTGCGGCGCCTCGACACGTTTGTAGAAGGTCTTCCTGATGTTGTTGTCAGAGTAGCTTGCCATGAAGTCTGGCACTGACCAAGTGTCACCTCCTCCTCTGACGATAGCGTCTCGGATCACTTCGTTGAGGTCAACAACGTTCTGTGGTCCCAGCTTTGTAACATCACGCCCTTCAATGCAGAATTTACCATACTCATCGAGGTCACCAACTTCAGACATAGTTCTGATGCTGTCATACCATTGGTGTTCGCTAAACCTCGATTTTGTAGGTTCATCTGTTTGCCCCGACCCTGCAGTAGCACCTGAACCGTCCTTCTTGTGCTCAGGAGGCTCCATATCGACGTCATCAGATGTGGGACTATCAGCCTCGAGCGAAGCTCGGACGGCCTTTAGCACTTTTCTGACTTCATCTCTCTTCTCATGTTCACATTCCAGATGGCCATGTTTGGTGCTACCACAATACAAGCACACGTTGACATCCTCAGAGACAGTGAAGAGTTTTCCCAACGCATCCAAAAGTTGTTGTCTCCCCGACATCTCTGATTCCCTGACCACATCAGTGGGATCGTTTGCTGGCTCATCAGCTTCCTCCTCCCCAGGGTGAGCCGAAGGCTCGTCACCTGGCTTGGCATCGGCATCAGTGCCCATGCTGGCGTCATTCCCTGTGATGTTGTTCTTCCTGCGATAATGAGAGAATACCTGATCCTTCTCCCATTCCGTGAGGCAGCTGAAATTGGCCAGAGTCTCATATCCGGGGATTGCGTGGATGATCTTCATGACCCTCTCGGCTTCTGCGGTTTGCAGTGTGCAGTCGAAGGATCCCCGTCTCTTGTCATTGATGGTGCTTGAGGTTCTTGATGTCGATGTGAACTGAGCCAATGCCTTTTCCAATCCATTGAGATATTCAGCTGGATCAACACTGGCATTGAAAACATCAACAACTCCTTTGGCCATGTTGGCCACATCCAAGACACCAAGCCAGAATTCGATGATATCTCCAGTTTTCTCGGCAGATGCTCGGGAGAATCCAAAGATCTCGTTCCTCTCCTTCACCTCGGGAACGGCGACCTTCTCGAAGAAGTCTTTGTATGCGACATTTCCGCAATCCTTTGTGACTCTGTAGATCAATAGCCACTTCTTCGCGACTTCATCAAAAGTTCTTTCGCGATAGATGCTGAATTGCTTGCCGCGTCCATTCCGGAAAATTTCCAGAGCTTGCCTCTTCGAAATCCTGACTCCTCCCATGTGAGATAGAGATTTCATCAAATGCTCCCCATACGCCAACGATGCATTTGAAATCAACGAAGACGCAGTAAAGGTAAGCCAAGTCTGAAATCCTTGATTGATGTCAACAATGTCAACACCAAGATCCTCAAATGCAACCTTCAATCTGGCCGCAAGGAGCAGGACGGACTTTCTGGCCTCCAATGTTGGAGCTGAACGCTTGTAGTGGTCCTGGGTATTGGCGGAGCAATTAATGCAGTGGGATGGTCTCGACTGGCATGTCTCGACCTCATCCATCGTCACCGCATTTCTGCAGCTTGTGCATAAGATGTCGGAATTCTCCGTGTCGATGGTGAACCACATGCATCGATCGGAAACAACTGGTTCCAACTCATGGGTGCCGACTACTGGTTCGACCCAACTGGTCTTGAACCTCTTGTCCTTTGTGAATCGGTTGACGGCGGTTCCAGGGCCTCGCTGGAAGATTGTTGTGTCATCATTTGCATAGTCACCTGGGGTCATCTCGCCACTGGCAATCTTGAACGCCTCAGTCGGTCCAGTCATATCCTCCAGAACTTTGGTGTTAATGCCAGATTCATCGGGTTTGAACGCCCCCTCGTTGAGGACTGAAACGTGTTCCCGGTTCGTGGCACACATGAGGAATACTCTTTGGCGAAATAGGTTCTTCTCAATCACAGACCAAATTGCCGTCTTCCCCAAAGTCCCCTTCTTGGTCGTACTCAATATTGGATATTGTTTCCCAAATTGTGAATACATTGATCGCCACATTCTTTGGTCAGATGTCACCAAGATCCCTTGGAGCCTCATCTTCTCGATCAGCTCATCTGCGAGTCTTGACGTGACAGAGTCCATACCGTTGAACATGGAGTCATTGTTGATGGCGACCATCAGAGGTCGGGACGTAACTTGATCAAGATCGAGCACCCCTTTGACAAACTTGTTCTTGAAGTCATTTTCAAGCATGACACAATGAGGTGGTTTCTGGGCATGAAGGAATTGCAATGACAACCAAAGATGCACAGTTATCAAACCATCGTCGACGGTATCCGTGCTGAGGTACTGCTTGACTTTGTCAAGGGTTTCGAGGAATTGTTGAAGTGGTCGTTCTGCATCGGAATCATGGATCTTGAATACTTCAACACTTTCCCATCCCATGTCAGCTAATCCCATTTGGATGCCATGCGTCCCACTTTGGGTTCCCACGCGGAACATCAAGTCGGTGATAAGGATGGTAGTTCCAGCCCTAAAGTCACCTGCCAACATGTCGTGATCTCTTGGACCATTTGGTGCTTCGATGATCCTGCAAGCAAGTGGGTTGGTGATCATCTTCTTGATGCGGCCCAAGTCAGATTGGTTGGCGACATTCACGTCGTGCTGCCCTAGCATCATGAGCATTCCTGCAGTCGACAAATAGCACCCTGTCCGCGTCAGCATGTACTTGCGGACGATGTGGCTGTAGCACCTCAGCCAGTCCTTCTCGGAGATGGTGGACGCGGTGTCCTCCGTCACGACCGCCGGATTGCAGATCCCGAAGACCATGCATGCATATGCGGTCACTCTCCTCAAATATTGTGCCCAAGGTGCTGAACCTGAAGTGCTGGCAGCTTGAGCTGCTGGGCCTTGGATGATTGATAGTAGGAAGTGATCCCGCTCGTCCATCCATGCCGATGTGATGAACTCTGAGTTCCTTTGGTCGGGCATTGAGGATGTCCTGAAAAGATATCCGGTTGGTACCCGAGGAATCACCCAGTCCTTCTTCGCGGGAGGTGTAGATGGTCTTGCCTTCGATGGTGGTGCTTTTGGTGGTGGTGCACTCCCAGCCGCAGAGCTGGAACCATCGTGTCCACCGAAGGTGGAACCACTAGGCCCAGTCTGCTGTTGTTGCTGTTGTGCCCGCTGCGCATCGGCTTCCCTCTGTTGCTTGTCATCCATCATTCTGATAGGTGAGGGATCCCAACCTGGATGATCCGGTTGACTTGGAGGGTTTCTGCCGTCTTTCGGCATCAGCGGAATGTCCCAGCCATCGATATGGGAGACCTCTGTGGCTCCCTGGCCCATCTGTGTGGTGGCAGTGGTCGTCACATAGTCGCGAATACAGGAAAATGTCCTGTTTCGTTTCTCCACCTCCTCGAACATGCCCTGATCGGCCTTCTCGATGTTGTAGCCCCCCAACTCCCATATGTCGTCGCGGAGGTCAATGGCCTTCTTCATTCTGACCAGATCGGCTCTGATGATCTCGCTCAGGTGCGACATGGATTTGAAGTTTTCCAGTCGCGCCATCCACTCATGTAGCATCTTGGAGACCATGAGGATGGTTTGTAAGTGGACGACGGCCGCCGTCCGCTCTAAGCTGAGCTCATAGTTCATCGACATCCAGTCTTCCAGGACATTCTGGACAATGATGGTCTTACCCTGGCTGCTTGTCGCCCTGGCATTGTGGCGACGGAGCGCATAGCCTAAGCTGTAGCTCTCCTCGTACATGATGTTAACCAGGTATTTGATGCGGTCTTCAACTTCATCCGGGGCAGGTGCCTCTCGCTGCATCACTTCAAATGACCATTGTTCCCACTTTCGACGGGCAATCTCCTCGAAGTTCGTCCTCTTCCGGATTTGGTAACATGAACTTCCATATGGAGGGTACGTCTGATTCAAGGATCCGAGGTGTGTTGGACTCGTATTTGCAATCTTGTCACGTAGTCCCTTAACCGTGATTTCCTTGTTGATCATACTATTTTGCCCGGTGTAGTGGTCCTTGAGGGTGTCCCATAGTTCATCTATTCTAATCGCACACTCAAAGGTGCACAAGAGCTTCATGATGCCCTTCTCCTCTGGGTTTCTGGCAGCCCCTTCCACCAACTTTGATAATCGGGCCCCTTTGTCGATGAAACTGATGGCAGACATGTTCAACTCATTCTCATTGGTCACTTTTGACAGCATCTTCATTAGCAACCTGATTGCATGAGTTACGAATATTCTGCCACTTCTATTCATGACAAAGGCTAAGGCCACAACGACAGGAGGAGAAATCTTTACTCGATCCAACCATTCGTCGAGGTCCTTGTCCTTGTACCCCCTGAAGTTTGCCTCCTCATAGGTTGAGAATGGAGCAGGAAGGTTGTGCTCTTGTTTCTTCTCCTGAATGAGGGACAGGGTCGACTTCAGTAAGCTGATCCCCTTGGCCGCTGATGGGATTACAAGGTCAGTTCCAGCCATTGCGAAGACCGAAATGAGGCGAGGAGAATCCGGATCCGTCAAGGCGCACCAACGACGCAGGTAACAGCCTGACTTCACCTTCAATCTACCTTCAACGGGATCCGGATCCACCAAGAGTGATCCACGAAGTGGATACAGCCTCAGCTTCACCTTCACACCGCCTCGTCGGGTGATGAAGTTAATAAATAACTGTTCATTGATGGTCTTCACGTTGGTGTTGCGTTCATAGTCATTCATGATGACACATGCACATGACTTCGACTTATAGTAATCTTCTTCTTCCATAACCTTTGGTCGAAATCTCCTTCCATAAACGTTGTTAATCAACATTTGATTTGTGACACCACGAAGGATGCATCTGACAATCTTCTCGGTATATAATTGTGTTGCACGTGTTTCTCTACCCGCACATTGACCATGAGTGTGTGAGCCATCACATTTCACATGCAAGTCAAAGAACTCAACCCCCCATGATACGATCCTCCACGGTTTCTTGATTGCGGTCCCAACATCTTTGAATTGTGACTTCAAACCATACATGCATCCATCAAAGTCATGCACAGTTGATTGGGTTCCACTGATCAGAAACTTCATTCTCTCGTCATTCCAATAGTCGCATCCTCGAGGTAGTTCCAACAATGCCATTGCATGCAAAACATGTACACGCTGCAAACACAATGTGAACTCTTCCCATAGCTCCCAATATAGAATTGCTTTCATTCTGATGTTGTGTGCTGTGACCTCACTCACATTTTTGTTTAACCGATTCCACGGCGAACCACCGGTGCAAGGTCCCGCAAAGAACACGCAGTCACTAGGCCCCCTGATGCAACGTCTCCATTTTGCCCTTCCGTAGTTGGACATGAGGTTGTCATCTTCGGTTATTGTGACCACATGCATCATCTTAAACCGACTTTGTTGATGAATCTTGGTGATGATACTTTGCGTTTCGGCACACATAAGGAGCAGGCATGGGACATCATCTTTCATCTCATAGACGTTGAGAGATATGGTAACGTCATTGAGTATCTTCCCGAGAAAATCAGCATAAGATTGCTTGAAGTGATATGTCAGAATCTTCCCATTCTTTCGATGTAGTGTCATCTGAATATCCCAATCATTTTGTTTTCTGGTCTCATGCTTCAACTTGTAATGATGGGCAATAAACATGTCATCCAATGGAATGATTTTCATGTTCCCATCAAGGATACAGGTGACCACAGTGTCCTGGCACGATGCCCTGTCCTCCACGTCAGATCCGCTGTCCATCACATCTTTGATGTCTGCATTGGATATGATCTTGAAGGTAGTGGTCCCTGTCCAAAATTCATTTCTTTTGTTGGTCTTCTCGATGTTATTCCCCGCCAATCTCCATGAATCATGGATCAATCTCCCACTTGACTGAAACACTTGGTTGGTTTCCCGTTCATCTCTAAACCGTCTCAGCTTACATGGCAGAAAGTCAGCCTCTTTGGGGGTAAACATCTTTCTTCTTGGTACTTTGTGCACTCTCGTCAATGTCGTTTCATCCTTCCATATCCATTCATCTTGATCACATTCATTTTTGGATATCTTCTTTCCCTTTCTTGACGACGTTGAGGGGTTATATGCTTTGTCTTTTGATACCCTACCAGCAATCACATCACCACCGGCAAGTACAATTCGTCGTCGATTGGGATCTCTGTTTTCTGTGGGATATGGATCATCATCGGAGTCCCCCGAAGGAGGAAATCCCATTGGAAGACTACCCCATCCAGAACTCCCCCCATGAACAACTCGAAGGAGCGTGTTGATCACCCGAGCAGTACCACATGGAGCTGCATGAATGGTTGTGGGTTCATTTCCATGGGATTGATGACAAAGTAGTTGATCTACCCCCACAGTTAACTGAGGATACTTCAGGACTGGAGTCTGACGAGTCGGCACCGCAGCAGCATGGAGCCCTTGTCGTGCTGTTGACGCCAGGTGTCCCGGTGAGACAACACCAGCTGATTGCCTAGTAATCACCGAAGGTGATATACTAAATTTACACGGATGGTATTGGAAACAAGCTCGTTCTACCCATTGATCAAGACGGTCTTGTTGTTGAACAGGTGGAACTCGATCCTCAACCTTGATCCATTTGCCATGAGAAAGTATCCAGGTACTTCTCAAACAATCATGAGGCAATGATACACCAGATGGTCGCTTTCGAAAGAAAGTCGGCGTCTTAACAACCAATATGGGATCCATACCAGGTAGTTGTTGTAATTGTTCTTTACCAGAAAGACCCTTCTGATACACCTCAGGTGGTAGAATAGGTATTTCGGTATACGGAAAATTTGGAACATCTTGAGTTTTGGTTTGAAACACTTGTCGGACAGTGGTATCAACATCCGTGGTGGGTGAGACCATATCGAGCAGATCTTTCGTACCGATGTCACCAGGGTCCAACAGGTTGATGAGCATACATGCTCTTTTCCATGCCAACGGATTCTTGAAACCTTTGGTGTGAATGTCAGCGGCCATTTTCGAGGTCACCTCATACATAAGTACGTAGTTCTCCCGAGTAAAATGTTCATGGAGGGAAGTAATGGCTATGCCATGGGTCCTCTCAAGATGCCGCATAGTGGGGTTACGACCCGACCTGACTACACCGATCATGCCCTGATTGTCATCATGGAACAATAATTTGGGCGATTTTCCCGTCAGCGTTTCCCAGATGCTCATTGCGGGCAAACCCATAGTACGGAGGGTGACATCGGCTGCCACGATTTCAGCCTCAGGCGTCGAATGGCTTACGCATCCTTGCCGTTTGCTGCCCCCGGACAAAGGAAACCGTGTGTGGTTGCCCTGGATATGCATATGAGACCCTGAAGTTGATCTCAAAGACTGTGCACACCCTGCAAAATCAGCATCAGCAAATAAAGACAATGTCAATTCATTGAACTTGTCCCCAACCCATCCGGTCATTCTTTTAGATAGGCTGGAATTCACGTAGCACATTAAGTGATACAACTTTGCATCGTCATCAATGGTCCACTTTGTTACATTCCTGGCCAGGGAATTGATGGAACGAAGCAGATCAAAACGAGCAATCCTCGCCGCGTACAGCAGCTTCATCAACACGCTGGCAGCGTGTGGCGCTAATGCACCTCTCTCAGCAGACTCCCCAGGCGAGACGTCTTCCCCTTGGGTTCCTTGTTCATAAAACAATGGAGCGTCCGGATCAAATTCATGAGTACACCATGGACATACCTTCTTGTTCTTGGGGTTCCCGGGACATGGTGCTCTAGACTTGTGTTTCTTTGTTTCTTCAGGTAGACTTGGAGTAGATACTTGTTTCAACTTCGTATCTTTTCCAACAATGTCCAAGTATTTCTCAACTGACAGCTTCAACAAACCTTCCATGTCATAGGTCATGGTTGACACCGGGGTCCCATCATGAAGTTTGGTAGATCCCTTTCTCAAAATGCAACCAAGGTAGAGTCCTAAGTCAGTCTCGGGCTCGATGTTGAGTTTTGATCGAAGCATCTCCCAACCCTTAGTCAGGTTCTCTTCCGGTCCTGCCAGCTTTAAGTCGTCTACATAGATGACAAGAAGTAACTTTAGTTTCTTGTGAAAATACATTGAAGGCCATTCTTCTCCAACAGGAACGAAGTCGAGTTCTCGAACTTTCTGATCACAGTGTTGTTCCCACATCGTTCCCGAATCGGGGTGACCATACAAAGCTTTAACCAATCTTACAACTGGTCTACGGAACTTTCGAAAATCGACATCGTCTGGCCATGCATCTTCAGGTAGCTCAACCCAACATGGTGGTCCGGTTAGTTTTGCTTGAATGTACGCCTGAATAGCGTCGGCAAGTTTTACATTATGGCCTGGAAGACACCCATAGAAATCAGCCCATCTCGATGCCTCAAAAGTAGCTGGAGAATTGCCCAAGTCCTGGAAGAAAGCAGCCTCCCAGAATTGGTTCTTCACCTGGTTACCAAGCAAGACACCTCGGCCTTTGAATTTTCTACTGGGACTTCCTGCAGGCAACTGATAGTTTTTCTCAACACAGATACCATGTACTCTGGCCATGTGAACCTCTGTCTTGTTTGTCTTTGCTTCACGAACAACGTCATCATATTCTCTAACGACACTGAAATCATAAACTCCAGCAGCATGTTGACCCAACCATTCCTTCCTCATAGCCTTACGTGCATCATCGTTTTCCATCATTTCTTTTCGACCAACAGGTCTAGCCACTGCAGTGTTGAACATCTTGTTGATATTGATTCCATCATCATTTGAAGCTAGCTTTTCTCGATGATCACCACAATGATTAATACATGGCATACATGGAAATGGAAGGAAAACATCACTGAGGCCACGAGCGTCTTGGGGTACTTCGTCGGTGTTGTGCAACGTCGCAGCAGCCACCACTTTCCCCTGGTTGAAGTCATACACTTTGTCGTTGTTCCAAGTGGCTTTCGGCCCCTTGCCCTTCTCGATCTCAGACCATTCGTCCCACTCCATTAAGAAGTCATCATCATCAGGTACATCAGTGTCTGATAAGTCTGAATAGCATGGAGCAGAGGCAACGGTCCCTCTCCCGAAGGGAGAATTAGACCTCTTTCCATATTGAAAAACTTTGCCTCTTCGAACATGGTCTTGGGACGTGGCCACTCCGGAAACATGATCGTCTTTGTCGTCTTTCTTGGAGGATTTGGCTTTCTTTGCCTCTTTCTCTTTCTTCTTTTCTTCTTTTCTCTTTGCTCGCTCTTCACTCTCCTTGATTTTCGCATCACTCTTCTTCTTCTCCTTTTCTGCTTCAAGCTTCTTCTCTTCGGCCTTGGCAATCCCTTTCCTGACAGTAGGTGACATCTTCCTCCACTCGTCAGGGGTATATTTTGAAGGCCTTGGAGTAGTAGATATTCTGCGAAAACCACGTTCATCAATACGATATGGATGACCGCGAGCATTGAGTTTCACCCATTCACCATCGTCATTCAGGTATACGATCCCATCCCCGGCCTTCCCAACGGAGTAATGATCTGGCCCTCCTTCTGGAATGTGAAGGTCTGGATGTGCTGGTCTATCGATACCTGGCGGTCCCAATCTTTCTGACATAGCGTTCAGGTGTCTTTCGGCTTCCAACTCTCCTGCAGTTGGCTCCCGTGGGACCTTCGACGAAGGTACACCACCACCATCGTGACCATCGTCATCATCTCCATCATCATCGTCATCATCTGGTGGAGGTGGTGGTAGGATTTCTGGGTTTCCTTCAAGACGATCTTTCACTTTTAATCCCTCAATGGAAACATTAATTCTCTCATATTCTAACTTACATGGGAATTCAAGGGGTTCCTTTAGCTCGACCCTTTCGGTATAGTGTGGAGTCCTCAGCTTGGCAATGGGCTTCTCCGCATCATAAGCCAAGTTCTGTTTGCTCCAATCACATAGTGCCCATACCCTGTACTTTCTTGACCAGTGGAGCCCGGGACCGATGGAGTATCCGGCGAACACTCCCGGGATTCCCATAGGGTCAAACTTGTGTTGTTGTTCTCGTTCACGTGAGCCACTGGGCTTGAAGTACACAAGGGCGCCAAAGGGTATCATCTTCCCTTTGAATTCTTCTCCATGAAGTTTGCACCAGGAACTTACCTCATCGTCGTTGGGCTCGATGTTAAGCAAATGGCTCACGCATCTGATGGCATACATCCAAAAGCATGGTGGAATTCCTGCCTCAAGTAGACAAGTTGTTGTTGCTACGAGCACGAATTGGTTAGTTCTCTCTGCGAGTGAATTGTGCTTGGTCTTTCCGGCCAAGGAAGTATCCATTGGGATCTTCAGAATCTTCATTGCCTTGTCGAACTGCGGGGCATCATCAGAATATGCTTCTCGAATTTTACGACGGCCCATGAACTGTTTGACCGCCCGAATAACGGCGTCTGTGTCCTTTCTGGCAGAAGGATAAGACGGAAGCATTCCCGTGTATCTATCCCTGATGACAAAGATGGTTTTGTCGTCGCCATAGTCCTGTTCAGCAATACGACGGTTGTCAACGTAGTCGAATGTGATCAGGTCCCCAAACTTTGTGAGCTTACGTTGAAACGCACCTCTGAACGTTTTCCTGTGCTTCATCTTGGCACGCACGCAAGACTCACAGTAAGGGTTCTTGTAGCGATGAGTCACAAGGTGAACCTTCGACCGTGCTTCATTCTTCAAAGTTCCCCTCTTACTCAATCGGACTCCTCCATCTTCCTCATCAACATCAATGACATCATCGTCGTCTTCACCTACTCCATCTTCAGGGATTTCTTCAACTTCAATTGGATGATCTTCATGGATGTCGTCAGGTGCGATGCTTGGATCGTATCCGTCGTCCTCAAACTCGGCATACTCGCCAGCATAGCATGACATTTCCTCAGCATCACCTGCATCACTTCCAACAGCCACTTCATGTTGATCATCTCTTACCTTAGCTTTCTTACGTTTCTTCATTGATCTCTTGGGTGACTTAATCTTGGATCCTCCAACGGAGTCGGAAAGATCTTCAAGTTCATCCCCACTTTCTCCATCAATGACCAAAAGACCTTCACCTTCCGATGTTGAGCATCCGTCATCAAGAACCGCCATGATCTTCTCAACACAAGATGATTTCAACTTGATCTTTTCTTGATCGACGCTCACATAGGGAATATAGTCTTTAACAGTCATTTCGATGATGTTGCCATTTGGATCCAACATGAATGGAGTTCTTCCGGTCGGCCATACAAAAGAGTAACCAAGATCAACGCATCGCTTTCCCATGGAGAGCACGGAAGGTGTGTCCTCCAAGATGTGGGCTTCTGCTGGTTCGCTAAATGCCTCGAACTTGATGCTTGAACGTTTGGTCGAACACGTTACCCCATTTGCTGTATGGAAGTTGACGACCTTGTCATCGTATGTTGGGAGATCCATTCTACTTATTCTTGTGGATGAAATGAGATCATGACCACTTCCAGAATCCAATATGAATCTCTTATCTCTCTCTTCAACAGGAACAGTGATACACATTGTGTTGCCCCTTTTACCATAGCGACCCTCAATATGCTGAACATAGTTTTCCACAAAAACTTCCCTGGACACCTCACCGTCCTCGACGTCGAGTCTGATTAGGATGTCCATGCTAGGGCCGACTATGACCAGGACTTCATCAATGTCACTGTATTCACCCTTCTCATCAATCAGAATAGCCATTGCTTTTCCTCGGCTCGAAGCTAACCTGCATGAATAAGACCATTGCTCATCTTTCCTTATCTGATCAGTGGGCTTACCAACTTTACCATGACCTTTGGAGACAGTCTGAGATTTCCGATTGCACTTCACGAAGTCCTTCTTTACGTAAGTCTGAACGTGAGTCTTAGACTCATCAAATCTGACCTTCTTCTTGACCACGTTCGATGCAATCTTATGGAATGTCTCTTCGTCATCGCTCCAATCATGGACAAGTGCAGGAGTAGCCTTTGAGCTTGGTGCTTCGGTGTTGGGAGCAGTGTTAAATAGATGAGGATCGTGGCGTTTGTTGCATTTGTCTCCATACCGACACTTGCCCTTAGCCCAATGCCAGCATGGTTCATCAATCTTCTTTGTCTTGTTTGCCGGAGATTGACTTCTTGGAGTTCCTGGCTTCCGACCATTCCCTTTTGCGTTCTTATTCGCCTCGAACACCTTCTGATCATGACTGTATTCACAATCTTTGCCTTTTCTGCATGACTTCTTGATGAAATGGAAATGGCATGGGATCTTCTTCTTGGATCTGGGGCTGGTACTTCGGCTGTTTGCTCGATCCTTCCCTTTTCCTTTTCCTTTTCCTTTTGCATGCTGTTTAGGCTGAGGTGATGGTAGAACTGGAGCTGCATCGGCCTTGGCCTTCGCCTTGGGCGCTGCCTTCTCCTTGGGAGTAGCTTTAGGCTTCGCTTTTGGATTTGCATCCGGTGCAGCGGCAGTTGGGTTCGAAGCAGGAGCTGAAGGTTTGCCGCCACCTGCAAATTCTCTCGCATACTTCTCTCTGGCGGCCACGTGCTTGTCCTCTCTGATTCTGGAGATGTGTCTTTCGATGACGTCCAACAAGTAGCGATAATTTCGTCTTTGGTCTCCCTCCATCCATGACTCGTACTGCTTGATGTCGAACAACATAAGACTCGAATTTCGAATCTTCTTGTATAGAGCGTCAACGAAGCCAATCATCAGGAGGTACGTCATCCGGCATCATATTTGATACCATCTCCATCCATTTCTCGTAGAACACTTCTAGGTTCGAGTCACCGAGATACTTCATCGATACGATGTGCTCCATGGTGAAGGATGTTTCTCGTTGACCTGGGGTTCTGAAGTGCTCCAGAATCATAGCCAAGATCTCCCGTCCCATGACATAGGTTCCTCTTCGGCTATGACTTTGTGTTCTCAATCTCAATTTGATCGCTACATGACGAGCAACATCACCGGCTTGGGCTATCACGTTTGACAATGCAATTGACAACTTGGCGTCAATGGACTGATACCGTTGCCCCCCACTGTCATTCAATAGCTCGATGTCAGGATTTGGTCGAATAGCCGGCTGTAGCCATGCTTCCCATGCGGCTTTGTCTCCGTCATTTGCCGAAAGAACAACACTCTTGATGAGATCTGATTGCCAAACCCCAAGATTCTGTTGCTTTGGCCATGGGCTAACATAGACTTTGTCAGCCTCTCTTCTTGACATTCTCGGTACTTCTTCTGCAGTGTAAGCCGCTGTGGAGACATCATCTGCTGAATCGCGTTGCGATCCTCGAACTGAAGGCAAACCTGGTGGTTCTGGAGGTGGTCCTGGTCCGTTAGGCCCGTAAGGGTCCGGAGGTCCATCAGGGTCAGGCGGACCGCTCCATCCACTCGGCGGCTTGTAATAGTCCCTCTCAGTTCCGCCAGCGATCTTGTTGTCAACCTCTTTCAGCAGATCAGCGATTCTTTTGTTTGATTGAGAATGTTGTTGTTGTTGAGAAGGTACAGCATGTCCACGATAAGAATGAGCCACATTTGTCTCATAGGTCAACTCCTTGTCGATCTGCGAAACCCAAGATTTCAGAATGGCGTTTTCACAGTTAGCCTCACTCACGTCATTCTCCAGTTTGTCGATGACCAGTCTGGATGCGAGATCGGTGTTGGGAATGCCTGCAGAATAGGGAAGTGTGTCAGGGCTGACCCTGGATATGGACATTTCAGAATCCTTGAGACTCTTTCTCATTTCATCTACTTGACGTTTCATGTCAACAATCTCAGAATTCTTGATGCCAATCTTTTCATCCCTATCCTGGATTTCCCCCATGAACATGCATGATCTCTCATATTGTTGAACACCACTAGCCAATTTCAATTTTCGCTCACTCTCTAGTTCTGATCTTAGAGTTCGGACCTCAGCATTGGTGAGGGACGAAGCCCCTACATCCGCAACTTCAGCCAATCTTTCTTTCAATAACATGTTTTCTTGTAAACATTCATGAACTTCATGATCAAGATCCTGAACCCTAATTTGAGCGATTTTGGCTTGATTACGTAGATCTTCAACAAGCATCTCATCTGGGCCACGACCGTCGGTCGTAGAACCCTGAGTCAACGATCTCCGCAACTTCGTGTTCTGCAACTTGATCTCATCCTTTAACTCGCAGTTCATCTCCTGCTCATTGGTGTAGAGCTCTTCATAATGCTCGGCCCTCGCGATCGAATTCAAGCTGGCCTGTGATTCAAGCCTCAGGTGTGATATCGCTTCGGCCTCTTGGTTCCTGTATGATGCAATTCTTTTGACGGTATCATGTTCGGTGTTTCGATGCTTCAGATCACTTTCTAATTTGGCCTGATTTGCCTCGAAAACCTTCTTCCTAGATTCTCTAGTGATCTCGTCAATACTGCCTTCATACAGCTCGGCCTGTTTACGAGATTGAACCAAAGCTTCACTCAATAGTTGATTCCGTTCAGATAGTTCATGAACTGCAATCGATTGTTGTTGGCTAATCACTTCAAGTTGATTGCTAGAGAAGGATGCCATTTCGGATCGATTACGATATTCCATGATTGAGTTCTGGAAATCATTTTGCATTTCTTGACCTTCATTGTAGAGTCGATTGGCAATATCGGTGGTTAAGACATTGGTTTGATGAAGTTGTTGAATCTTGCCTCCGTATTACCCAATAGTCCTTGAAGGTGATGTACTTCATCCTTGTACTCCTCCTGGATCTCCATACCACGTTGATGGATCCGTCGTGCACCATGTTCCATTAGGGCACCTCGGCGTTCAAGGTCTTGGATGCGCATTGTTGCACCTTCATCTTCTTGAGATGCTACCATTAACTCTGCTTGATATTCTGCAACTTCATTCGCGGAACGTGACAATCTACGATTGAGTGCACTGACTTCATCAAATACGTTCTGGTTGTGTTCCTGAAGATACTCGGTGAATCTAATCTCGATGTCATGAATCAGTTGATCTCTAGATGCAGCGTATGCTTCCATGTTGTTCAGCTGATTACGTAGGGATTGACATTGTGCCCGTAGTTCTTCTATCATGGCGATAGGTTCACTAGCCACAGAAGTATCCGTTGATCTCCTCTTAACACGACTATCCCCGGTCCTCTCACCAACTCGGTCGGTCACGGCCCTGGTGGATCTGTCCCTAGGAGTAGTTCGCCCTCGAGATTGTCGATGCCCTTGGCGGACAACATCACTCCGAGGACTGTTTCGAGAAGATCTTGGTGTACTTTGGGTGGATATCCTTCGTCTGTTCGTCGTTACTTGCCATCCGGACTGTGTAGTTCGGGTAGAGCGTATCCCACCACTGTCTGCCGTGTCGCCAGGGGAAGACTGATTGACCTCCTCGACCGGCATGGCAGTGTTCTCGTTGAAGGTAAACTGCGTGGTGCGCGAATCTCCGCTGCCGCCATGCATCTTTGCGATGATGAGCTGATTGGTCCTTTGCGTCCTCAATCAATTGCTCAGAAGGCCCGGCTACCAGCACGCAGGTACCACTCTCCCGGAGGGAGAAGTGAGCCCTACGGCTGATAACCTGTGAACAAATCGATCCTTGTTCTGGATGTTATAGTTCAAGTGGTACCCGCTTCACTGGTAGTTCCCGGACCCGTTAATCATGGCGGACGGCGAACACTTATTTTGCACACGCGTGGGGTCTTGAGCCAAGATGGCGTCCCATGCATGAATTGTTTGTGTGCTGTTACTACGTTCCCTTTGACATATATATATATAGTATATATGTATAGTATATATATATATATCTACTATATATATATATATACACACTATAATCCATGCATAAACTATATACACACTATAATCCATGCATAAACACCAATTGGTTCAAGCGGTTGAAGCGGTTCAAGCGGCCTAGTGCTGGATAAACTCCTCTTCAAAGCAGGGTGGAATCGGGCATTTGACCCGCATTTCTGGTGAAATATCTCCATTCGGTTTTGTCCAAACTAGGCAAAAAAACAAAGCGAAAATTGCAGCGTGACTTAGACAATGATGATATTGATCATTAAGACTGCAAAAATAGGGCAATCTATTTACTGATATACCTCCAATATAGCCATTTAATGCCATTTCTATAAGAGGGATAATGATGATAAATCAATATAAATCATTGGATCTTTGGGCACCCTATGTTTGGACAACTCCCATTTCTCACGGTCTGTACACGTCCACTGTGCCCTAACCAAGGTCTCGGCCAAAATGAATCGAAGAACGTCACGCGAACGTGTAATGTTTACACGGAGGATAGAACACTAAGAGCTGCGATAGCGGCGTTCACGGTTTAAACCTGGGATATCCTGGGATGTTGTGCCACTAAAAAATCGTGGATCCTACACATATCACCAGAATTGGCTGGTTTTTGACTGTTTTACTACATGCTGAAACGTGTTTGTGGATCTGGACAAAGGTCACCAGTGGATGGAAACACACCAATCTTTAAGTTACCAGTCGTGGGATTCAGATGGTATGCCAGAAACATACGAAGAGTTCTGAAAAAAATGTTGTGCACACTGTGACACTGAAGAACTTTATCATCTGAGACATGAATTTTGCCTTTCTTTCGCTGGGAAAATGATCGAACTACATAGGTATAAAATCCAGCCATGCCATGTTGGATTTCTGGAGGGGACATGTCGAACCTCATTCATTGGAACATTTTCCCTTAACAAAAACATCCATTTGCCATGGTGCGGGGACAACTCCCTGCTAGCCACGTTTAATTTGTTTTCCAATTCTTCATCCACTAGAACCATGATCAACCACAAAAAAAACGTGACAACACATGTCCTCCCATTCTGATTCCTCCAAATGATCCTGTTGTGTTTGTTTCCTCCAAATGTTCCAGATGTATTTTGCTTAACCATTAGATATAGCGTTCTTAAGCTTTATGAATCACATTTATAGAATATCATAGATTATCAATGTCCTCCCATTTAGTTTAAAGATTTTCCATGATTTTCCAATCATAGATTATCAGTGTTCTCCCATTTCGTTTATAAATTTTCGCTATAACAACCTCCATGGCCAGTGCTTGGATTTTCCAATGGCCGTATTTGATGACACCAGAGGGTATTCCATTAAATATCCCATTATTACCCTCTGGTAAACAAACATAGCTATTGAAAATTGCCATTTATAATGGATTTACCCAGCTAGAAAATGCTGGTTATCTTTCCATAGATTTTTTTGTAAACGTTTACCAGGCCGGGTACAAATGGGATGAACCATTCTGAACACCAGTAGAAAAAACCACGAATTTTCATGTGTTAGGCCACATTTAAAAGCCATGGTTAGAACATGTTCCAGGGGATATCCAGAGGGATTTCATGGGATTTCATGGTTCCTCCCATCCATCCCCCTTTTTTCTCCACCCAAATGACCCTTGGCTCTTTGGCTCGACACTTTGGCCATGCCGCCCGACACCGAAGACACGTTGCACACGTTGCGCTTGGGAGACCTGGCCGTGCGGAGAGAAATCTCTCACAAAGACATGGGGAAATCGTGGCTATAACATGTTATAACCATGGCTTAATAGTGGCTAACACATTAATTAGTGGTTAATACTGGTGAAGAATGGTTCATACTTGTTAATAGTGGGATATTGAATAGGATATCATACCCTCTGGTGTCATCAAATATGACAATTAGAACATCCCGACACCGGCCATGGAGGTTTCTAGCTGGGAAAATCATCGAACTAAATGATGGATTTTTCAGCAAGCCACGTATGACTACTGTAGGGTAAATGGAGTATGTTCCATTTCATGGGGACTGAAGCGTTGAGGAAAATGGAGGTAAATGGGATAAATGCTGAATTCACCAGCAAAAATTGGGACTTACGCTGCACTGAGGGAAATTGAACTGGAAGATGGAAGCGATGGGGAAGAAATTGGAAAAAATACTGGGGATCTCCAGTCGTAATGGGAAGCAACAAGTGATACTCCTTATACTCCTGATGACATGTTGTGACGCAACAAAGATGACCATGAAAAAAAATGATGTTTGATCTCCAGCCAACTTATATATATCCCCAAAAAGTGGGGAATTCAACAGCAATAATTAATAATGAGGACCTAAGTAAATAACTTCATTAAACAAGTGAGACTTGAGAATGGTACGTCAATTTATGTGCAATTTTCTTCATCCAAATTTCATTGGCATGAAAAAGAAGGGAACATGGTGTAAACCCATTTAGGGGACTTGTTAACCAGGCTTGTTGACAAGTTGCCAGCTGCGACTATCCTCTAAGTAAAATTTACACTTGACCCTCTATAGAGGTGAGGCATTGTTCTTACGAGACGGGTCCAAAGATGGGGTCGGGTAGGAAATGGGGCAACCCGGGTCCGTGTAAACCTAAAAACCTAAATTTAAATTCAACCAACCTTTAAAGTTTCAGTACACAACGGCTCGAGATACATCCAAATATCGCTGTGTAACCTGTATTTGGACGACAACTTCTTCACTGGCAAATTGTGTGATGACTCCCAATTTCTTGGAAGACTTATTCATTTCCAAAAAGTTACCAAAAAAAAGTGTTTTTTTTTTAAACGTCTTAAATCCAGGTCCCATATGCTCCCAATGTAAAAATACATTCATAGTCTTCCAAGTGAAGGTACAGCAACCAATATTTCTCAATATCCCATATCATCCCATCTTATCCCATTATTCTCCCAATATTCTCCCAATATCTCCTGGTTGGTGGTTGACCTACCCCTCTGAAAAATCCTGGAGTTCGTCAGTTGGGATTATGAAATTCCCAATATGATGGGAAAGTCATAAAATCCATGTTCCAAACCACCAACCAGATATATTGTTATTCCAATTATTAACCATAGATTAACCATAGATTAACCATAGATTTAACCCAAGCAATACCTCATCTTATCCCATCTTATCCCATCTATCTCCATTCTCCTCTCGGTTTCTCCCATGTCTCCCACCTCGAGCTCGTGCGCCCCGCAAACACTGGGCGGCCTGCCAATTCGGGGCCCCGTAGCTACCAACACTTTGCGACATAGAAAATGGCCCAGTCGAAATAGTTGATCTACCCAGCTATAAAATGGTGATTTTCCATAGTTACGTTCGTTTACTATAATCCAACACTCATGGAAGAAGATATAGTGGCTCAAATACCACTATCACAGGTATAAAAAATAGCCGTTGAGTTGTAATTTCATCTTGGTGGTTTCCATTTGAACATCTCCAAAATTACAGCAAGTGTATTCATCATTTCCCCAATGGACAATCCCACTCAAATCAGGGGATCTGGGTCCATCATCTTGGATATATATATATATATATATGATGGATACAAAGTGAGGCCCCCGTTCGATAGCTAAGTTGGTGCACATAACTCCAATAACTATGGTTTATGGTACTTATAACTATAGTTACTGGGGCTTATAAACCAACTTATAACTGGGGGGCCTCACATTGTATATGTACATTTACTCCAATCTTACTCTGTGGTAATTTAGCAGTTTGTTATGGAAACTCACTTTTCTGAATAGGTGAATCCTCAAACTAATTGGGCCACAGCTTCGCTATATTCAATTACTGGAGGGTACTCCATGATTAATCCAATTATTAATCATTATTCATCATATATGTATACAAATCATTATGATGGAGTATGGGGTATTTCATCTATTTATGATATATGGTATATCATCCATAAATATGTTCATATGACTATTCATTTAATATAGATATGATATATCATATATCCCCCATGGTATTGCCATAATTCACCATCCAAAAGCTACTTTCTTCCGTGGCCTCCAAGGTCTGCAGGACCTCGGCTTTCCCACCACCAAGGCCCACCAAGTGGATGCACTGGTACCAGGGAAAGCATCAACTAAACACAAAAAAACAGCGATTGAATAGAAACAGCCATCATCATCATCATCATCATCGTCATCATCATCATCATCATCGTCATCATCATCATCATCATCATCGTCATCATCATCATCATCGTCATCATCATCATCGTCGTCGTCATCGTCGTCGTCGTCGTCATCTTCGTCGTCATCATGAACATGTATTTTTGTGTGTGCGTGATTGTATCACAATTTACGTTACAAGTACAGTATATTAGTATTATAATGATTCCGTTTGTTACTTGTATGCCCATTTTCCACATCATTGCTGTTATTGCAATTATTAGCATTATTTCTTTGTTATTATTATGACACATATTACGAGTATCACTATTATTTTCAGTCTCCTTCTTATTCTTATTGTTTTTCTTACTGGTGCTTAGTAGTTGCTGGGATTATTATTACTAGTGATTATGGATCATTCCCTCATTCCCTACTAAGCACCAGTAAGAAGATGGATTATTATTCCTATAAGATTATGAACAGCTACTATTATCACTATCATTATCACTATTATTATCAGCTATTATTATCAGTAGTCTTATTGTTTTAATTTTGTGTTCCTTATATACATATGTGACATGTATCCCAAGACAGTGGCATGCCATGAGTCCAGGGCAATGCTCGGCCCCCGAGCCATGCGCGCCACGGGGGAAGCGTTGACCCGACACACTTCTCTGGCCTCAAAGAAACCCTCATGGAGCATGTGAGGAATATATATAATTATATATGATATATATATAAATATATATATATATAAATATTTGATATATATATATATATATATTTGATATATATATATATTTGATATATACATATATATTATTTACTTACCTTTCACCGAACAAATTGCCCAAATGCAGGGATTCATGTATCCCTATGGAGCAAAATATTCAGGATTCACGGTTTTAAGTTTTTGTCCACAGAATCACTCTCCCAAACTCTGGGGCCCTGGCATTGTCCAGTGGGGTAAATCCTGGCCCCAAGGCGGGGAATCCTCCTTTCATTCCCAATTTTAGATAAGCTGCAGACAAAAAAAGAGCTGGTTTGATCTGGTTAGTATGTTCGAATATGTTATTATATATATATATATTATATTACATCCCCAACTATATATACTACCACCCCTGGAAAAAGAAATGGCCAAAATCATCACGATTTTAGGATAGATTTGTTTTTCTGCAACTTCCATCTTTCAGAGATAAACAAACAGAAAGTAGTTTTGAACTATTTTAGAAGAATGTTACTGTTCTTTCTGTAGGATTGCTGGCCAAACTTGAAGTACTGGCCATTTCAGGTACCCAAGCTGGAGGCACCTACCATATATAGTATATATATATAACTATATATATATATTACGCCTATATTTGAAGGCTGTAGTAAGCGGTTCTGCCGCCCTATGACTTTCTATGGCAGCTGTACTTGAAATTCCCACCTCAAGGATCCAGTCGACCCAGGCCTGCGCAGGCACCCTGCAGCAAGCGCTGTTCCAACGATGCACCGCGACGGAGGAGAAGATCAGCAACCTGAACGCTACCAGGTCGCTGGGAGTGTCATCACGTGTTGTTTTTATTGACCAAGAAACGCAAAGAGATACACAGTTTGTAAATTCAAATCAATATGGACATTAAGATATGTTAGCTATGTATAACTATGTCAAGTAGTGTCCAGTCATACGTCATAATCAGAAACTGGATAGACTGGATGTGATCAATTTAAACCACTCAGTATCCCAACCAGGGAAGTAATGGACACTTCCAGCAATTCTCCTGGTCAGGCCCCAGCTGCTTGCGCCAAAATGAGTCAATGGGTTGGTGTAAGGGAAAATCAAACTGGGAACCATGGGTGTTGCCCATCAAATACAGAGCTTTCCTGTAGATTTTCCCATACAACAGAATAATATGGGGTTGTCCCAAATCCACTGCTTCAGCAGCAGCATCATTTTCCTTCTTATCTTATAGCCATCCAGGAGTGTTGAATTTCAGACAGACCAAAGAAGTTGACCAGATCAAACGCAACAAAAGGATTTCTCCATTTCGGATAGTCTTAGAAGAGATACAGTTTTGACATACTGCTATTGATCTCTGGAACATTGCAAGCACTTGCACAGTAACACCATGTTCTTGAGATACCCAGGTATGACCCTGAGCATAGCCATACTAACAGGAATCGTTACAATGACAGCCAGCAGTTATACAAATACAATCCCTCTCGACTCTTGTATCTCCAGCTCTTGTTCTGTCCAACCAGGCTGCAAGTTCTTTCCTAGAAACATGGTTAACCTGGCCTTGAATAACCAGCAAAAACATATATTATTTATAGATGATTTATATTGATTTATGATGACTTCCCTATTAAATCATGGTGGATTAACAATTCACCCACCATTCCCCTACTAGGGACCAACCGTTTGGTCCAAAACGGGCCTCCAACTTGGACAATTGCGCAGCATAGTGCAGGGGTGTCGTGGCATTCCTGAAGCAGCACAGGTCACCCAGTGAGCTCCTTGGTGACTGGAAGAAAGCTTCATGAAGTTCGAACATGTTCCATAGCAACCCTAGTTGAAATCTAGTTCTAGAATGTCAAACCCACTTGTGAACCTAGTCATAAAATGATGTTAGAAATAACCAATGCGGCACCTCAGTCATTGGTCCAATCGTTGACGATTTTGATCGATTTTGTACAACCTTGGAATTGGATGTTGTATAGCAGCCCATGTATATTGATGAAGATGCACACATTTCCAATGAATAATTGCCATAATTCTGGGTAAAATAAAAAAAACACACAAACCTGAATTAAGACCATCTGGGGATGATTCCCCTTACTTACCATGATTCCAGTGAGGTCACAGTGAGGTCAGTATAAATTTACACAAGCGTGTGTCAATGAGATGGGTAAATGACTGTCCCATCAACATCCATCATTCCAAAAACACATATCCATCATATCCGTGAAGGATGAACATAGAAAAACGCCAGAAATCTCCAGAAATCCTCCAGAAATCGTTGATTCCCCTGGCGATCCTGTCACTGGCAGAGACATCTGCACGCAAAGTAGCCAAGAGTTCCACCTCTGACAGCGACCAACAGAGATTCCCCTATCGATTTCCCTGGAAAAATACCGAAGAACTCAGCAAATCCCGGTGTTATGATGATGGGCTTGTGTCAAGAGTTGTAATTCTATGATGGCTTACGGTAGTTATGTTATGATAATAGTGTCATGGTGAATTATCTATTGCTGATTCTCCAAATAAAAAAGGGCGCTGTACTGTAACTGTAAGCCAGAGTTTGCCATTTCAATGGAGGGAACAAACCACTATGACAATCCTTTGGTATGAAAATCGCTCTGGACCCAAACCCTTGGTACTCTGGTGTTCGCGTCAAAAAAGAAATGGTGCCTTCAACGTTCAGGCCACATTCATAGAATCAGAGGGTTTTGATATGTTTTGACCTATCCCCAAAAAGCCACCAGATGCTTTAGAACCACATTTTCGTTGGTAAACACATTCAAAACCTGTTTTTCTGGTCAACCCCCATCCCCACATCACCCCTTGACACCCAATGCATAATCATCCTTATCCGCATTGAAAAAACAAAATTTAACAGGGTCTCCCCCCAGTTTCACACAAGAAATTGACTAAACCAGTTATTAACTGATTGTGTACCATTTTTATATACCATTCTTTTCCTGCTTAATACAGCACCATCAAGCATTGCAACCACTCCTTGTTGGAGGAGCCGCGCAAATGTGCCGGCACTTTGGGCTCCCGGCCATCTGTGGGTCACCACGGATCCTGGGCGGCTCCGGTTGGCGCGAGTTCATCCATAGGAATTGCAATCATGTTAGATTAATGGTTAATTTATTGGTTAATAACATCTAACATGGTGTATGATTAATCATCCAACAAGGTGGTTAGCCTCCTCAGCTGTAAATTGGTGTATAAACTCCATTATCTATAGATTTCTATCTGGTTGGTGGTGCAAGAACCATCTTGAAAAATATGAGTTCGTCAATGGGAAGGATTATCCCATATATTACATATGGAAAGTAAACAATGTTCCAAACCACCACCCAGTAATAATGGTCAATAACATGGTTAGCCCATTAATATTTCATCCCCAGATGAACAATGATGAACATGCTTTGATCCAACTAGTTTCAGAGTTCTATGATGTTCTATGTATCATATAGTTGGATATATAATCCAGAATTATGTGTGTATTTATATGTATAGAAACAAACACAATCAATTTTCATGCCTCACCGGATCAACATCTTGGGAAAAAAAAGCTGTCCGGCTTGCACGGCTATGATGGGCTGCTGCTTCAAAAAAAATGGGCTGCTCGTTTTTTTCGGCGAGCCAATCATCCACCCAACAAGTCCTGACTCAAGGCAGGGAAGGAGGTTTTTAACTCACCAATCAATGGATTGGTTCAAGGGAAAATCTACAGGAAACCATGGTTTTTAAGGGTTTTCCGGTTAACATTTTCCCATCATCCAATTCTGTGAACCAAACTGGCAACCAAGGGGCGCTGCATGATGCAAAGGCGTCAAGCCCGCATAGTCGCCTCATGTTCGAGCCATGGCAGCCAGCGGCGAAAAAAAAAGGGCCAAGCCGTTGGCCAAAACATGAGGCTTGGAAGAGTCAATCTTCATATCATTCATATCCATTCATATCCCTCATACCTAGAAAATCTGTTGGGCTACAATTTCAGACTGAGCTGGGTCCGTCTAAAATTCCAGACTGAGGATTTCGTAGGTATATTCATGTTTCGATTCATTTTCAAAACCAAAACTGGACTGCACAATGAACTTGAGGCCCTGAGGGGCATATACCGAACATGACCGAAATAGGAGTAGAGGCTGGACCAAGCAACTGAGTCACGCTTCATTTTCCTTCACTTCATACATATGTCAACACCGAGTCAACACCATGTTTTAAAGATAGGGTTCCTTCTATTTTTGCTCCAACAACATCACATGCGGGCATCATATTTTGGAGGGGTTAAACGATTAGCCACTACTCATCTGCCATCAACTCCACGTGTGCTGGTTTACCACACCTTGAACTCCATCCTGGGTACCCTCTGGTAATTGAACATGGCTGGCTGGAAAATCTCTATACATAGAGGTTTAAAATGAAAATTGTCCACATATTGTGGATTTCCACTTGCTAGGTTTGATTACCAGAGGGTAAATGAAATCATTCACAAACCAAACAATGAACAACAACAACAACAACAACAACAACGACAACAACGACAACAACATGTTTGAGATGATTCACATCCTGCTTGGGTTAGTGCATCCCAGTTGGTACGTAATTCTTTTTCAAACTATATAAGTTCGCCCAGTCAAAAAGGACATATCCCCAGATAGAGTAGTGCTTTTTTTTGCTCAGCAAGGACTCCGGTGATGCACTCCAATCGTATAAATATGTAGATACATATGTGTGCCAAATATCCCATAATAATCCCATATATATATATATATATACTTATTTAAATTGTTGGTTTGTCATCATTTTTCCCCATTTAAGCCATTTAATCAATGGCCATTTCAGGAACCTAAATTGGAGGTACCTACCATATATAAGGCCTATTGTTCAGGCCTAAATTTCAGGGAATATCCCCACAAAATATGGCCAAAAATATGGTACTAACGTACCTCCATTTTAGGATCCTGGAATGCCCATTGATTCCATGTTTTTTTCTTCGCCAATAGCCACCAACCATCGTTCCCACTGGGTCCAGGTGGCGACAGTGAAGATCCGCTCGCGCAGCCACGGCACTCTTCACCTGATCCCAAGCCCCGACGGTAAAATGACATGAAGTGGCCACTATGAACATATTAAGACACCATAAAAACCCCCATTTTTGATAGGTAATACCTAGTCTATGTATGTTTCCGTCATTGACAATGGCCATACAAATAGTTGATTTATACCTATCAAAAATGATCATTTTCCATAGCTACGTAGAATGTTGCCTTGGTAAATGTGTCATCATCACATGGGGCACGTCTCTCAAAGTAGCCGCCCCAAGGTCGTTGCCAATGGCCGCGTTGCAACGCCATTTTTCCATGTAGGATCCACCTTCCGTGGCACGCGTAGCACCAGAGATCTGCTGGCTGAAACACTGCCAAGATTTGTACCTTGCCAGCAACGGTGCTCCTCCCGCCGTAGATCGTCTCTGCATGCCTCATCCGAGATAAAGACCCAAAACATGACCGCCAGCAAATCTAGCCATATTGTCCTGGCTGCCTTCGAGGTCTGCTTTGTTCGTCTGTAGCAGAGGCTGCGGCGGCATCGCCGGTGCAACCTTCTCCCAAGGCAGTTTCTGGCTGCTATGCGCCGACAGAACCCACAAGGCTTCCTTCCAGCTTCTTACAGAGCACAGCTCACTCAATAGAAACGCAGCTGGTGGGATGCTCTTTGGACACGTATATCTTATTTATATATATATACACAAATTGTATACATATATATATATATATGTTTATTTTATATGATAGGCTTAATGGGTTTCACCAAACCTATATTCTATGATATGTTTAATGGTGTTGACCCACCTTTGGGTACACTACCTGCCATTTTATTGAAAAAACATGGAATGAATTGGGATGTATAAACAGCTGGTATTATATCCCAATTGTTTATGGGTGTTTAATGGGGATTAATTAATGGGGTTTGATAGGGCTTGCTTTAGATTAGACTGGTCGAAACATGCATGGATTACAATGTTTGAACTTGATATATGATGAGTGTATCTCAGAATGGGATATACCCCCAAGCAAACCATTCAAAATTATTTTGCGTAACGGGGAAGCAAATGATGAACCAGGGGATTTTGGGGTACAATAGCTGACATCCATCAGGTAAGCCTCAGTGTTTCTTCTCGACCAGCAGTTTGCCAAACCATTTCCAAGTTCCAAGTTTTACGTAATCTGGTTGGTGTTTCAACCCCCAGAAAAAAAATACAAAGAAACACGTATTTCAAACCACCAGATATTGTTGTTTATATGATTCGATTATATTTGATTGTTAATCCCAATCAAAATCAATAAAACATCTGATTCGATTATATTTGATTATATAATCAATTATTAAATCCAATAAAAATCAATATCTTTGATCATCTTTGTTATACTTGGACAAATTCCATGGTTTTTTCGCAGCCGCCTCGTTCCGGTCACCTCCACGCACGGCTTGGTACAAGCGCATGCTGTTGGTGTCCATGTCGTGGGTCCAGACCTCGGGCCGCAGTACCCGCAGCGGCAACGTTGCCGAAAGAAAGGGGGGTTCTTGCAGGGATATGACATGGGTATGCCATGGGTAGCACCTGTCTTCACCAACATTCAGCAGCTGCTTCGAACTTCAGGGCATCTACAGAATATGAAGAAACATACTTGTGCCGAGGTTGCAACAAAAAAATGGTACCGAACTGATCCTGAAACTCACGCTAGCGACCGTTTTCCAGCAATTTGAATTTTAAATCCCAAACCCAATCAAAGATCAACTTACGAATTGTATCCAAAAATATCAACCCTTTTCCTGATTTGTTCATATTTCCATATATATTTCCCATGATTTCCCAGTGTTGGCCATGATTCACCAATCTGAACAGCGGGGCCCGGGGTGCCAAGATGCACTGGTGCAGAAGTGTCGAGTGACGATCCTCACGATTTCGCTGGAAGGTCACAGGAAAATGGAGCTAGCGGCTAGCCCAAAGCTCGGGAAAAACAAGCAAGAAAAAACTGACATAGTTGAACAACAAATCGGGATAGATGATTTTCTCAACAATATGATAGGTAAATATATATATCCCATCAATATACTCCCTTTGTGTTAGCATTAATATACCAGCACCATGGATCCGTCATGGGTTTGATTGGGCCATCTATATAGTGGGGAAAATGATTACCACAGCGGAGGATCCAATGGAAGATCATCAAACACTTACGGAAGATGTTGGCAATGATTATCCATCAATCATCATCAAAATCATCATATTTGCAACATTTTGCAACGCAATTCGTGTTTATATTAAATATATGTTTATATAAGTATGTCTGAAGATAGGGTTTGGTCCTTATGTATGTCTAGCTGAATGAACATGATGATTGGTGGATGGAATGGGGTACTCTATTTCATGTGCGGATGAGTCAAAACAGCTGAGATTCATGGATGTTCACTCCTAAACATGGGCAATTATAGCTTCTGATCCGTAGCCGTATATGTAGATATAGTATACCCTCAGGTAAAATAGAAAATCCATCATTTTATATAATATACCCAAAATTGCCTAAATAATCCTATATATCCTCTGGTAGATCAACATAAACCCTTCAAAAATCCACCCATTTTTCGTGGAAACTCAGAAAAAACCCGATCTGGCCTATCTGGCCAAGAGACTTCGATGAGGTGAAGTCGGGGGATTGCATGGCCTTGTCCGTGACGGAACATATCTACACGAAAAACAATGGGGATGTGTCATGAGGATGTGACATAAACCATTTATTAACCATAGATTAACCATAGATTATCCATAGATTATCCATATATAGTATTGATATGTATTGATATTATCAAAATATAGTATTACATTGTTTTCCAACTTCATACTAGGATGATTTTGAACATCCCACGTCCAACAATCATAGAGATTTTATGCATGTAATGGGGATGTAATGGGGATGTAATGGGGATGTAATGGGGATGTAATGGAGATATGTAGTCGATATCAAATGATATTTGGGTGCTGAGAGAATATGGTTGGGAAACCATCAAATATGGTGAGGAATACTGGTTTAACCAACTAGATTTGCGATTCAACTTGATTTAATCAAGTGACTAATGGAGGTGGATGTGATTAAACATAGTTGCCAACAACATGGGGGTATCAATCAACAATAATAGGGATACATTGGAATAGAACCAATTATTACATTTCTGGATGTGTCTGGATTGGGAAATGGGGAAATGGAGAGAGGAACTGGGGAAACTTTGGGTTGAAACAGGAATATGATGGGAAAGAGTGGTGACATAATGGGATTTTGCCGGATATGTTGGGAATATATGAATATATTAAAATAGGCAACACTGTGATAATTGGGGGACTATGCAGCCAATCTATGGCCATTGAATGGTGAACAAAAAGGACTTCAAATCTAAATTCAAAAACACATTAAACCATCATTTTTTGGGTACACACCCGTCTTTGTTGGCTGAACCCGGGGGAGTTTACACCCTATTTTGTGATAAAACCATCATAGGTGTAGACATCCCCAAATAACGTAAGTTATGTTTGAATCTGTTTGTGAAACACCTAATTCTTCGCTTACCGTATTACACATGGTTTTGTTGCCAAAGTCCCTTTCACTGTTGCTGTTTAATACCTGCTTTTGGTCCTTTAAATCTAGCCTGTTGAGCAAGCCCATTCCCCAATCCCCTGGTTGAATAGTTCTGGGGTTGGAATCCCAATGTTTTGTCGCATCCCAAAATACAGTTGTGATTAAAATATCTTATCAAACCGTTTCTTGAACCACCCCCTGTGCTGTTTCTTAGCTTAAAGATCCGAATTTGTAATTATAGATGGTGATATATATATATATATATCACAAAAGCTGTCCGCACAGAATGCTCCTTTGGCCTCTGCACACCCACGCACGGCCCGCTGATAGGCATTCAGCGCTGCTTGCCCCACGCTGAAAAGCCGGTGAACACAAGGCTCCTCGGGATCCCTTCAAGCGCTTGATGCTCTGGGACCCAGCCATGAATGCGGCCAGGCTGTCCGTGGATGTGAGTAGAGTGTCTAGAGGAACCGCGTTTGTTCGTCTCCAGGCGAACGTCTGGTTGCTGCACGCCTCCAACGCTGCCTCCACGGCCTGAGACAGCGCTCGACCGTGCCCGACTGGAGAGTCGACAGGGAGTCGGACAGATAAGGCCTCGAGACCCATGGCACCACGGTGTCAACTCCGACGGTTGACGGCCACGCTAGAATCACAGTGTGATCTAGCGGCCTAGCGAGCGCAATGCACGGTGGACAATGAGGTTCTGGGTCCTCTCCACAGACAAGCCACACACAGCTGCCACTGCGTTCCACTCGCCTGGACCGGCATGGCTTTATGGTCGATCATTTCGGCCCCACATGTTTTTCCCTTTTTATCGTTGAAAGCAAGTTTCTTTTCATGGGAAAATCCATTCCATCAATATAACTACGAGTACAATTAATAAATATATATATATATATTATGTATATGGATATAGTTGGTGAACTATTCCAGTATATGTGTTCCAGTTTTGATTGTTAAATCCAAGTTGTTAGGTTAAACATAATTCCAATTAATATTAATCGATATGAATCGCATATATATATATATCGCGTAGTAGGTTGAGAATAATTCCCATTACAGTATATATCCCATTGTGTATCTAAGTATATCCCCTTTGTTGATGTTTAAATCCAAGTTTATATCACAAAATATCAAATTACATCCCATTCTAAGCTATTCCCTTGTATCACGACCAGTACATCACCATCAATAAGTATAAAATGTATCAAATAATAATGATTCCCAAACCTGAGATTAGGCTATATTGGAATGATTCCTCTTACTACCCATTATTCCCGTGAAGTCGCACTTAAGTCGTTATCATTTATCCAAAATATTTCCAGAATAATATATCTACCATTAATCATCACAAAGCTACAGGGTGGTGCCCCGCGGTTAGGTTTGTTGGTTCATAAAGCCCCATGATATTCCAACTTATATCACAATCAATGGGGAAACTACATCAAAATCCTCACTATTATCCATATGTTTATATTCACTTATTAGTTATTATGCCACTAAATGTTTTTGGGAGATGTAATGGGAAAATGAGAGTGGTATGATATAAATATACCAGTAAGATATAGTTATATGGTTATTCACTATATAAATGTATATCATATTAAATCCATACCAATACCATAAAACCCACTATAGAAATGGTATGGTTATCCCCTATATATACACATATATATATATATATATCTGTGATTATCTGTGTATATATATATTATATGTCTATATATGCCTATCCACTATTAAAAATCCCACTTTTCAACGGGCAAAATCGACCACCAAAAAAGCCAGGCCACAGGATTAAAGCGCTCCGCAGGCAGCACGTGCACCGCGTCCGCGTTTTCTGCAGCTTCGATGCAGAAATCCAAGAGCTGGGGCCCGGTCCTTGGCGCTTCAGAGCTAGGGCAGCACGAAAAACCTGGAAAAAGTGAAGGGTTGAAGCAACGAAGCAACGAACATGGGGCTTTTAACATGTTTTAACCTTCAAAACAATTAGGAGATGGGGCTTGAAGCAATGAACATGATGGTTTTAAGATTCAAAAACATGGGATTTGACACAGACATGCAGGATTTAAAGGGACGAACAAAAAAAAACATTCAAAACATTGGATTTTAAACAAACAAGTTGGTCATTCATCAACAAGGGGAAATTGAAACAATAACAAACGGGCAGCGTTGGTTTGAACCATCCAACATGGGCCTTTAATTCACCAACAGCAGTGTCTTTGACCAACCAAAACTATCAAAGAGTGGGTTTGAATCAGTGTATTAAACCTGAGGTGGCAGTTTGACAAAAAACAAAAAAGGTGACCTCACAAGCATTGCATCTATCCCACAAAAAGCCTACAGAACTAAACATAGCCATGGCCTCCCCCCTTTGATTGGCATGTGATTCAAGCAACATGGCGGTATGGGGTCTTTCAACGAAGACAGCAGGCTTGTTGGCAACACACAATTTTTGGTCTCTTCACAACAGAAAACGAATCCGGAGACAATGCAAAACTGGATTGTTTTGCCGAAGTTGGTCTTAACCTGGCCAAAAAAAAAGGGTTTGAACAACCAAAAGGCTGCTTCAATCAACCAGAATACATCTTGCAGCAACTCAAGTGCAATTGGTCGTTGACCAACTAACAGGTCGGACAAGACCAGTCAATGGGTCTTCCGCAACAAGACGTTTCGCACGTTTCTCACCAAGGTATGGCACAGATTTCAACCAACTGATCCCACAAAGGTTCACATTGGACAAGTGGATGGGTCGAATATCAACTTCACCCAACCTGATATTTAAATATATTTAACACAAGCAAATGGTAAAGATTTAACCATTTAACATCATTTACCCTCTGGTAATTTAACATAGCTATTGAAAATGGCCATTTATAGTGGATTTTCCCATTAGAAATAGTGATTTTCCATAGTTCTGTTAGTTTACCAGAGGGTAACCTAGATTTAACAAGCATCAACTGCCAGGTGGTCTTGTACTTCTCCGGTTCAGAGAAACCTTGAGGCAGGTCGTCATGGGTGGCGACTGACCGACTGACCCTCCGAAGAAACTGTGCAGAATGCGTTTTGGAAAATCACTACTGTACTGTTGAATATGTGGGGATGGGTCAAAACCCTGGTACCTAGTGAACCCCAAAATAGCTGGTAAATGGATGTTCATCCCATTAAAAATGTATCTATAGGTATTGACCCATACCCATGTACCCTCTGGTTATTTAACGGTTTGCCATGGAAAATAAAACACCCATGCTATTAACTTCGGTATGGCCCATCTATTTCGATGGCTGGGCCATCGAAAAACCATGGCGAAGTGTTAGTCATAACCAGGTTGGGTAAATCATCTTAATATTCATCGCACTAAATGGATCATGGTTTCCTCTTTTAGCTATGTGCAATCGCCTGCCAGACTCTGGCCTATTGGATATGGGGAAAAAGTCACACTGGGGCATCTCAGAATCCGTTTGGGTTATTTTCTTTGACCATCCCCATATTGAAAAACAAAAAAAATCTGGGGAAATTCACCGAAAGTGTTCAAACACTCAAAAACCATTTAACCATCATTTGTATCATTTTTCATGGCACGTTTTCCACTGTTTAAAAAAACTGACATGTTTTTTTCACAAGTGATAACTGTTGATATGAAGGTTTCCATAGCAAAACATGGGGGTCCCCAAAAAGTTCAGGATGGTTTATTTCATGGAAAATCCATGACTATAAAAATTGCATGATGATTTTTTTTGGGGTGCCCCCATGACTTAGGAAAGCCCCATATGATCAAGTGGATATCATGGGGGTCAAAGGCATCGACAGTGGGAGACCAGCTGAAAACAAGCTTCTCCTTGGGTACGCCCAAAAAACGGATTACACTCTCTATGTATATATATATATAACGTAATATTATAAATGTCATTTATATAATATATATATATATATACATATATAATAATTATAGTACACATATTACAGGATATATTACATGTCTATAATGAAATATACTACAGTATATTTTTAAAAAAAGCGAAGAACTTCACGGTGAAGACACAGGGAAACTGCCAAATTTCGGCCCACCGCGACTCACCAATTTCGACAGAATTTCGGCCCAGCGACGCCGCTGCGCTTCCCGTACCAGCGACAGCCAAAACGGATGCCTCGCGGCGTGTTGTCCAAGCCATATGCTCCATGGCTGGTTGGTGGTAGACCTAGCCTCTGAAAAATGATGGAGTGAACGTCCGTTGGGATTATGAAATTCCCAACTGGATGGAAAAATAAAAAATGTTCCAAACCACCAACCAGATGGTATATTTACCTACATTTGGGTGATTTTTAGGGTAAATGTGGCACATATTCCATACATGGAGCATTTGTCCAAGCCATGATATCGGTATATCATCTTGGATTTGCGACGGCGGAACCCCCCCCCAAAAAAAAAACATATTCTCGAGATTCCCCTAAAGAGTGGTGTGTTTTTTGTCCATTAGAAAACAAACAAATCATCAGCACATCCAAGTAATGGGAACCCATTTTCGATGCAATCAACTTTGCTACTTGGCGTGTGTCCCATGCATCGTAAGTAGGCAATAAGCATATCATAGTCCTGTTTTGTTCTGTTAAATCAATGGCTGATAAACCACCTGTACCTTTTCCTTGGGATGCACAAAAAAAAATAGGACCAAGTAAAACTAAAATCGGTTCCAAAAGAAAATACGTGACGCACTTGGGCATGTTGATCCTACAAGCTGGACCAAAACTGGCACTTTCTCAGCATGATTCCTGCAAACTATCGGAGGATCATGCCACTTAGTGGTTTGTGATCATATTTATAGCATTTTCAAAACTATTTAAAACCCATTTATGACCCATTTAAAACCCATTGAAAAGCCATTTATAACTCGTTAATTGACATCTGGTGATTTAACATACCTATTGAAAATCACCATGTTTGACAGGTAAATCATCTATCAATGGGCCATTTCAATAGTTATGAGAATCATCGAATATAGGTAAACTACCAGGTACATTATCAAAGGGTATGTTAAAATACCGGTTGTTCCAGGTACCCATGATTTCAATTATCAGAGGCTACCTGGAATAACCCTCCGGTAAACATACGCATAACTATGAAAAATCAGCATTTTTCATTGGTAAATCCACTATTTCTATGGCCATTCCATTTTCAATAGCTTTTTGTATGTTTACCAGAGGGTAAATTCCATTAAGTCACCATAAAATCCCATAAAATTCCATTATGTCACCATAAAACTCCATTAAGTCACCATAAAATCCCATAAAATCCCATTATGTCACCATAAAACCCCATGAAGTTACCATAAACCCCGTTAAGTTACCATTAATCCAATTAAGTCACTCATCTGGAATCGGGGACTGTCCCTTCACCTGGGCGGTGAGGCCATCAAGGAGTTCTGATGCCGCTCATTCTGCAGGTAGGGCGAGGCCACCACACCTGGGTGCGAGCACGGCGCGGCGAGGCTATGGGAAAAGCGACGGAGAATGGGAAACTACGCAGGGGGGGCAATTCTGAAATACCATGCAAATTGGCAAACAGTTTTTCAGGTTTTCGAGATAGTTAGGTCAAGATAATCAAGATATATCAAGATCACCAAATTTGTATCTTCCACCCAAAAACAGCATGAAACCATGGATTGGACCAGCCACGTAATAATGTGGATCTGATTTAATCTTTCACCCTTCCATGCGAGCCATAGTATCCTGACAGTAATGACTTTGGCACAGTGCCCATGGCTAACTATTACCCACAGAAATGGCTCTGACAAACATGTCCATACTTTGGAAAACAAACACACACACACATATACTAACATTCCCAATCTTAAGTAAAAGTACCCTACATGTTTCTGTCTTGGCTTGTTAGTATCCCTATTTATAGGCGTCCAATATCCATCAATCTCAATCTGAGTGGAACAGTTTTCAACGGCCGATCTTCGATACCCTCTCGACAAAATGCTGTCTATGCTTCCATGGCCAAAGACAGAATGTAAACCCAACCAAGGTTTGCAAAACTGGAAATCTCACAGAACAAAATGGCACCTGACGGGTCCGAACTTTCTCGATGATTTACCTAAAACATCTCTGAAAATGGTGGTTTAGCCCTTGGCCAAAGGAGAGGGTATGCCACTCGGACTGTCCAAGGCACTTACACGGCCTGGTGGAAAGTGAGGAAAGGGACCTCGGCTGAGACGACAACAGGTCGAAGTCGGCATCACTACCAGAAAATACGAATGGATGCCGCAAATTGGCCATAACATTTCAAACATGAATGATAATCTAATAATTCTATTGTTAACCAGATATATCATGATATATCTGGTTAACAATAGAATATCAATCGCTGGTTGGTGGTTTGAACCCCTCTGAAAAATGATGGAGTTCGTCAGTTGGGATGATGAAATTCCCAACTGGATGGAAAGTCATAAAATTCATGTTCCAAACCACCAACCAGATATATTGTTATTCCAATGAATTCACCATAGATTAACCATAGATTAACCATAGATTAAGGTTTTTAACAATGAAAATGGTGATATAGGCATAAACACCAATTCTATCCAATTCTTATTTCATCCCAGGTCCACTCTTTTCCATGACATGGACAGGGATCCCAGGCTCTCTTGGCCAGTCATAATATTGGGATCTTCCGGGTCTAGCGCTTCAGCTCCCATCTGAACGGGAACAAACATGATATTTCTAGCTACCGTTCTTAAAAAGCGTGATTTTCTATAGCTATATGTTAAATCCCAGAGGGCGGTAAGTTGTCTATCTAGAAATCAGTTTCCCCCCAAAAATATGGTTTAAAACCTCATTTTTTTGCAGAAAACGTGGCCATGAAATGTGGGTAAAATATGGTAAAATGGTCATTTTCAGACACACTGGCGACATCTACACACATGGGTATCTTCTAAAAATCGGGACTCCAAAACCATGTGATTCCTTACTTCAAATGACAATTGCTATGTTTTGACGGGGTCCCCAATATTCAAGAACCCCCAAAATGAGACAATGACAATCCTTTCACAGAAAGTGTTGCACGACATGCTTCCCACCTCGCCATTCCGTGCAAAAGTGATTGCGAAACGTGATTCCTATCATCTGGCCACAAATGTCCATTCCTTTCATTCGTTCATGATTGTAACACATATTCTTCCCCTTGCTAAGCGAATGCTGGGCCTGGCTACAGCACTTAGTCTTTCAGGGTCGGCCAGAGAAGATAAAACATGTGCCATCATCTATCTTTAATCTGATCTTTGCGACTATTTTTTTCTTGCCATGTGCCATCATGTTCGCAGAACGGTCGTGAACACTGGGGGTGTTGCCAGTGTTGCGCCAGCTAGCCATCCTGGAAATACACATCATATTTAATATTGGGTCGCTATGGTAAGTTGGAGTTCCCACTGATTGGGGAAACATTGCTTGTCCTATATCCCAGGATATAATTAAAAGGGAAAACACATGGAAAACAATACATAAAATCGGTTCATCAATCATGATTGGTTCCACACACACACACACCATAAATCCCCTAGTAAACATCCACAGTTTTGATGATTGAATACTTTTTTGTGCATTGTTTTTCCTGCGTTAATGTGGCCATTTGTGGAACAAAAACCGTGATATCCCAGTATATCATATTCCGCTATATCACATCAAATAACATATTAGCATGCTTATTGGTAAGTCCCAACCATATATATATATATCCCATTATACATCATATCCACCAAACATAAAACATATATTATATGTCCTTTTCCCTAATATTGAAGACCCCCAATGAAATTATCGCTACTAGTAAGAAAGGAAACTTAAACATGTTTGGGGCCAGACAATGGGGTGTTTTTCATGTCAGGGGGATGGGATTCATCTTCCAATTGTTCTCATTGTTCTCCCATGATCAATCCCATAGGATCCATGTATGGTATATATATATGCTAACATTTGGGGTATATTGATGGTAAATGTTACCATATATAGCATACATGGATCCTATGGGAATCATGGTTACTTCCCTATGAAAAAAACCTATGATGGTTAAATCTTCATATGGAGGGTTTCCAAACAACATAGGGGTACCCCAATACTTTGATTTTTTAATCATAGAAAATCCCAATCTAAAATATGGATGATAAATGGATGGTTTATGATGCTTTGTTCGTGGAAATTCCTTTATAAAAATGGATGCTTTGGGGGTACCCCCATGACTTACCCTCTGGTTCTTTAACATAGCCATGGAAAATCACCATTTTTAATAGGTAAACCATCTATTTCTATGGGCCATTTTCCATAGCTATGTTAAATAGCCAGCGGGTAGGAAAGCGAAACATCTTGAGCTCATGATGGCCCACCATCCTTCAGCAGTGTGGCAGGAGAGCGCCTCCACATCCATATCCTCAGCGCCAATGGCCATGGCCTAAAGGCCTAAATCAATGGCCATGGCTTAAGGGAACATTTACAGGAAAACCCCATGAGTTGCCATATTTTTTATGGGGAAAATCTCTATGGAAATCTCGGTTTTCTGATTTTCCCTTGAAATCCATTGACTAAATGGGACGATGGAGATTTTGGGGGGTACCCCCAAAACTTTCCAAAACCACGGGATACTAAAATGGTCTGGTCTGACTTGGATGATTTAGGGGTACCCCCCATGACTCAGGAAACCTCCAAGTGGGGATAATATGAGGATATTCTTGCTGAAAATTGTGATGAGTATGAATGAGTATCATTGAGTAGAACTATTGTTATGATTATGATTTGATTGTGATAACTTTTTTTATGATGATGAGAACGAGGAGATTTATGAGCACGAGCACCTGAGCTGAGACAGCCATGTTTGAGTGAAAATCCTAATATCATAGATCATGGAACCTCACTTTCCGATACCTTCCGAGTGAATGGATTTTACAATTTTCACTTCCGTGATTGTTGAGTTGAGTACACATACTACACAGCCACAATTCCAACATACATGTAAAAAAAGGCACATGCGCCGGAAATCGTCTTCCAAAACCAGTTCTGGAAGTTCACAAGGCACATAGGATGTACGCTGGAGTTAGCGCATAATAGAGAATGAATCAAAAACACATAGCACATGACTATACATGACCTGAGCCTCAGCACACTTGACAAACCTTGTGCAGATTGCGTCTCGGGGGTCATAGTGTGACAAATTCATCCAAATTTGTGGTTTCGACAGTCCCAAGGTGTGTCTTGACGTCACCCCTGAAATTGTTGTTGTTTGTTTGGTTTGTTTTTTGACTCATGATGACAATCATTGCTGGGGATTTCGCGCGTAGCTGGTTGTCTCTACCGCTGTCAAACAGCACTAAGGTCAAGGGCGGAACAAATCCTGCTTTAGTGGTCTCGCTTTCGAGAAACCACCAAAAATTGAATTTCAAAGACCGGTGGAGTCCGCCTGGCAATGGAAACATAACCATGTGGGTCATCCACCATTCATCATGCTTTGCGCAACATTCCAATGTATTTGTATGTATATATATATATATTAATATCTAATATATTAATCTGGTTGGTGGTTTCAACCCCTCTGAAAAATATTCGTCAGTTGGGATGATTATTCCCAATATATGGAACCATAAAAAAATGTTCCAAACCACCAACCAGTAATATATCCCAACACAAAAAAATTGCCTGCTCCTTTCTCAAGCGTTCCAAAAACAATGTCGTGTCATCCACAAAGCTGCTGGAATTCACCAAATGCTGCAATCATGGACCTGATGGAACCATGCACATGGTCAATGGATTAGGTTAGGGGACTATATTACATGTTTTTTTGCAGGAAACCATGTTTGTTTCCCCGAAAATAGGTAATTATGGAGTTTCCTCAATGAACTCACTTTGGGATCTGATGGTTTCCGAAAATAAGGCTACCTCCAAATCATCCAAGTCAGATCATTTTAGTATTGAAACCCATGGTTTTTGGGATCCACCATAGAGGCAATCAGACAGAAAACCAAGGATCCACGTAAAGGCCTCCATGAAGGTATAACGTGGCAGCCCGCGCGAAATCCACACGTTGGATATGCTGCTCGTAGTTGTCGTACCTTGGATGATTGGATGATGAAGCATGACCTTCCAAGAAAAATATGGACGTGGGGGATCATTGGGACCGTCCCACTTAGTGGTTGATAACCCTGGGTAGTAAGTCCCCTAAGTAGCTTACCCCATCAATGGATAACTTATTGCTATCGTTAGCCACTGGCGAAGTGGGATGATCCACTCGATCCACCACAAAATCACTGGATCCAGGAACCAATTACTGCGATTTTTACTACAGTTACTACAGAAAACAATTGGCACTGTGTGGCTGTGTGGTTGTTGTAACTGTTATCATCCCTTTGAAGAGCCGCAGAAGAAGCACAAATACTTGAAGTACCCTCTGGTTATTTAACGTAGCTATGCAAAATAGCATGTGTTTTTTCAGTAAATCAACATGTTCATCATCTGTGTCTATGGGCCATGGTTTCCATAGCAAACTGTTAGATAACCAGAGGCTCCAACGACCCATCTTCTCGGTCGAAAATAAGTTTATTCGGCACGGCTTAGCCAAGTATCAATGGTTATAAGATGTTATAAGTGATAGTTAATGGTTATCATTATAAATGATTAGTGATAGTTAATGTTATAACCAGTGGAATATCATTAATGATTATGATTATCGTTGTGAATGGTGATTGATGATTCTTACAATGAAACATGACTATTAATGAACAAAAACCATTCTTACATATCCATTAATCAAATCATCCATTTATAGATGGATTTTCGCAAAAACAAACCATCCAGTTGGGGTACCCCCATTCCAGGAACCCCCCAGTTCTCATTCTCAGTCAGCTCCCCCACTCCATCCCCAGTTACCACGGCCACGGCGCATCTCCAAGCACTGCGGAAAGACCTCCTTCACCAGTTCACGCAACTGCGGATCCTCCCAGAAGATGTGTTGAAACTCTTCAGGCGGACAGACCTGGATCCTGAGACGTCTAAAAGACAGTCTGCAGGGAGAGTTTTCTTTGAGCATGTCGAATAAAGAGAGGATAACATGGCTATTCAATGGGGGTTTCCATAAATGAATCATCCCCAAAATGGATAGTTTATAATGGAACATCCTATTAAAATGGATGATTTGTAGGAACATGATTGTGATTAACAATAGTTAAACATGATTATGGATGAGTATGGAAGATCATTGATGATTATGATTGTGGTGTTTGATGGCTACTAATGATTGTCAATATAATTGTTTATGGCTATTAATGAACATGACTATGCGTCGTTGCGTGTATTAATGGCTATCAATGATCATCAATGGTGATCAATGATTTTGATGATAAATGATTATCAATGAGTGTTATAGTTGGTATCATGAATATTAACAGCTCTTACTGAAATGAAAACGATTATGATATTATAATTAATGGTGATCAGTGAGTATGATGATGATGATTATTCATGTTTATGAATGGTTATTAATAATTGTTGCCGATAATTTATGACTGTTAGTTATATTACGATTATGATGGTCAAATGGCTATGAATGACTTTGATATTCAATGACTATTCATGGCTGTTACTGTTACTGATAACTGATAAGTAATACTTTTTGATGATTATGATTATCCAATGGTTATTAATGCAGCACGATGCGGCTGAAAGCTGTGAACTCCCAGGGCAAATGCAGACCCTTGCGATGGCCGTGCATGAGGCTGCATCCATTCACCCTAATACTTAACGTCCCGTGCTCCCTAAACAGTAAAACCTGGGGTAGTTTCTATTGTCATGGGGGTAATAATATTGAGGGCAGAAACTGTCCCCCAATAAAAACAAATCCTTTTACCAAACACATAAACCTCTCCAGTCAGAAATCCCCAGTTGAAAAGTCCGCTATTAACAACGACCCCAGTCGACAGGGTGTCGAGTGGAGGAGTGCTAACTCGGCAAAAACTGACGGGCACCCCCTAAGGTGTGCCTGGACAGCGGTATACCTCCTTTGATGCTCCTACAAGTCTACAGCTGAACCTTTCGATAGATTCGTACCCAGTCCCCCATGCCGCAGCTGACTGACGCTCCAGCCAGAGAAGTCTATCCCCAAACGCTTTGATGCTCTCAATCTTTCACCGCCGCTTGATGCTGGACTAACTGACGGGACAAGTTTCAGAACCCAATATACAAATTATGTCGCAGTCGATGATGAGTATTTGGCACTCTGGCTAACACATAAATTACTTTACTTCGTGTGATCCCCACCATGACATTTATACATTTTCTTACTGGCAAATCTTCTGGCATTCTATCTGACATATCTTCTGACATTCTATTTGGCATTCTATCTGGCATATCTTCTGGCATATGATCTGGCATATCTTCTGGCATATCTTCTGGCATCTATCTGGCAAATCTTCTGGCATTCTATCTGGCATATCTTCTGGCATTCTATCTGACATATCTTCTGGCATTCAATCTGGCATTCTATCTGGCATATCTTCTGGCATATATTCTGACATATCTTCTGCATTCTATCTGACATATCTTCTGGCATATATTCTGACATATCTTCTGGCATATCTTCTGGCATATCTTCTGGCATATCTTCTGCATATCTATCTGGCATATCTTCTGGCATATTTTCTGGCATTCTATCTGGCAATTCTTCTGGCATTCTATCTGGCATTCTATCTGGCATATCTTCTGGCATATTATCTGGCATTCTATCTGGCATATCTTCTGGCATATATTCTGACATATTTTCTGGCATTCTATCTGGCATTCTATTCTTCTGGCATATCTTCTGGCATATCTTCTGGCATATCTTCTGGCATATCTTCTGGCATTTTTCTCATTCTCTGCAATTCTTCTGCACTCTTTGACATATCTTCCTACATGAGGTCCGGCAGGGAACACTTGGCGTGGATGGTCGTGGTTGAGGTCCGGCAGGGAACACTGGGCGTGGATGGTCGTGGTTGAGGTCCGGCAGGGAACACTGGGCGTGGATGGTCGTGGTTGAGGTCCGGCAGGGAACACTGGGCGTGGATGGTCGTGGTTGAGGTCCGGCAGCGAACACTGTGGATCGCGAGTCGCAGTTGAGCAGGAGGACGAGGAGGACAACGAGGACGACGAGGACAACGAGAGGACGACAAGGATGACAAGGAGGACGAGGAGGACGAGGAGGAGAGGAGGAGGAGGAGGAGGAGAGGAGGACGAGAGGAGGACGAGGCAGGAGGAGGAGGAGGCAACTGACATAAAATCTAACAACCCTCACCTGGCAGGTGGGGAAAAACAAAATCGATCAAAACCCTTAGCAAAATATACTGAACATGTTGCCAAAAATTGGATTTCGAAGCTTTCTCCTAATATAAAATTTGAAGTCTTATTTAGAAAGACTGAAATTTCCAATTTCAAAATCGATCCAATTCCTTTTAAAATCTAATAAACATATTGCCAAAACAAAACGGATTTCGAAGCTTTCCCCAATATTAAATTCAACACCTTATTAAAAAAAAAACATGTCGACTTCAAAATCGATGAACATTATTTTAAAACACTAATTGATGATTTCAAAGCTTTCCCTTAAGTATGATTTTATCACTTCATAATAAAGAAAAACAAGTGATTTCAAAATCGATCAAATTCCTTTTGAACATCTACTGTAAAATGTCGCAAGAAATTGGATTGAGAAGCTATCCCCTATAAATTAAACACCTTAAAAAAAGACGGACCCTGATGAAAGAGCCCCCCGGGGCTAATGAGTTTTGATTTTGGGGATAAATCAGCAAATGGGACCTGAAGTTTCCCAAAACGAAGAATCTGGGGTAGTTTTTCGTATTTGGGGAGGTTTTAGTAACATGATGATTGTGATTCCTAATGGTTATCAGAGATTATCACTATAATTATCAATGATTGATTTATGATGATTATTATTGGTTATTATTGATGGTTATTAATGCTCATGACAATGACTTTTAATGGTTATCACTTCGTATTATTAATAGTTAATTGATGTTAATTGATTAGTATAGGGGCCATGCAACCGGGTCGCTCCTCTAAGATTTCCTCTAGGACTTCCTTTGAAAGAATTAGGTCACGATGACCTTGAAACGTCTTCAAACATCTAACCATGGTTTATTAATTAGGTGGGTATTCCCACAATAGTCATGATTTGATATTTAAATAGTATGGTTTATAGGTGATCGATCGAACTAGTTAATGGGATTATATAGGTGATCTATCTATAGCTAAGTTGGTTTATAAGTCCAATAACTATGGTTTATAGGTGATCTATCGAACTAGTTAATGGGATTTTAACTATAACCCATTTATAACTGGGGAACCACCACCACCTTGAAACAACTCTCACTGGCCGAGACTCCACGTCTTCTGACACGCAAACCATCGCGGATCCCAGCGCGACTTGTTTCTTGGTGCCGTTTGATGCACCACTCGCGGGACCGTGGATGCCATGGGAATCTGCGAAATCCCATCCAGGGATGTCAGTGGCTCAAGTCAGTGGATATATATATACTGTATATATACATATATGTAATGTATATATATATAGATATATTGCATTATATATATATATATCTATTATCCCAGGATGGATCAGAAGACATGTGATATTTTGGGATACAAATGGATACAGTATGATACAGTAAATCAAACATGAAGCGTGCAAATACCAACCAAACATGGAACAACGCTACCAGGGACCATGTTGGGGTCTCCACAAGATCTGAAGACATTGGAACCACTTCCCCACACCTGAAATGGGTCCCCGGTTCGGTTCTCCCAACATCCATCCTTGGTCCATGTTTTACCCCAAAGCTAGGACTTCACTAAGCAGATCTCGGCTTTCTTTTCATGAAAAGTATTCACCAAAGATATCTGGTTGGTGGTTGACCTACACCTCTGAAAAATATGAGTTCGTCAGTTGGGATGATGAAATTCCCAACTGGATGGAAAGTCATTCAAAATTCCATGGTTCCAAACCACCAACCAGTGATATATTCACCAACATGGATCCAGCATCTACCTCAACCATTTACCTTGAGACTTGCAGCATCGGTCGGTGCATCGGTCGGTGAAGCCAGTCGCGATCCGCGATAACAAGTCGCGAGTTGGATATGACCACAGTTACCATACGAAAAAAAATTGAGTTTTTCATATAACATATATACTGTGGGTAAAATAATTTGGGGTTTTATGGTGAATGGGAATTAATGGGATCTAATGGGATTTACTGGGATATACCCTCTGGATCCCTCTGGTAAACATACAAAAAATGATGGAAAGATCCACCATGTTATAGCTGGGTAAATCAACTATATATATATATATAAATGGCCATTTTCTATGTCGCTTTTTGTATGTTTACCAGGCCGGGTATACCGTGGGTCAAACAATGCCATAAACCATCATAAACCCATCATCGAACCCATCATCCCCCAGAAAAATCACAATGTTTTGTTTGGTGCTATGTAAAAAACATTCCCAGGAAGTCATGGGTGGTAAAAATGGCATTGTTTTACCCACATGAATAATATACACCAATGTTAACTATGGTGCAGCCCTTTCTAGGAAAGCCAATGGTTGGAGTAGCCTATCTATCTCAACTAGCTGGGCTCCGTTCAAAAACCATCACAAAACGTGGTTATCTAAGCGACCGCGTCGGGATGAAAATAGCCCCCCGAAGTCCAACGGATCCTTTTCCCGGTTGGTGATTGACCTACATTATTCCAACATCATTCCAACATTATTCCAACGATTAACCATTATTCACCATTATTAACCAATATGAACCAATATTAACCACTAGTTTTGGATGGTTTATGATATTCTTAACCAATATTAACCAATATTAACTGGTTGGTGGTTGACCTACCCCTCTGAAAAATGATGGAGTGAACGTCAGTTGGGATGATGAAATTCCCAATATATGGAACAATAACAAATGTATACAAATGTTCCAAACCACCAACCAGTTTCTCATTTTAGAATTCTATTTGAGGGGGACAACAAAAAATATCACACTTTCTGGACGAATTATGGTAGCATCGAGGATCTCACCAACCCCTGCTCTTCCGTTTTAAACGCAGCTTGGCGCAGCCGCTTTGGGTGTCACGAGGGCCTTGCGGTGAATGGAGGGTGTCTCAAAATGAAGTATAGGACCATAGGGAACATGATGATGAACTGCCGGATTTTGGAGTACCCAAATTTTCAAACAAACCCTGGGATGATATCTGGTGCTTTTCAATCTGGACAATATCAATTGAAATGGTCATCCAACGGTTGAACAATTGGACACTATAAACATAAAATCATTACCACATAAGGATGGGATGATGAGCTTCGATGTGTTTTTTTGCCATTTTTATGACATGCTGATGAACATAAAGCATTTGAATCACACTTGGGCATGGGCCGAAACTGAGTACTCCAAAATGAATGGGTTCTCTCCCAAATGCCACACTTGCACTTGCGGCACGTCTTTAGATTAGATCCTTACTTGGAACCATTGTCTGGTAAACATACAAAAAACTATGGAACATCACTATTTTACCAGATGGTATATCCCAGTAAATCCCATTAGATCCCATGAAAAGTCAACATAAAACATGATTAAAGCCTATTTAGTCACCATAAAACACCATTAAGTCACCTGATGAAATCCCATTGATTCCAAATTACCAGAGGCTTTTTCCTCACCAAAAAAAAACGAAAATCGATTCCGCATGGATATCACCTTGGACCCACAGTACGCCATAAGGGGAGATCATGATTTGGACCCATATCATCTTCACTTTTGTCATTTATGCGTGTATATATATAATATATATATATATTCATTTGGTATATTCAACTATAATATAATACATATGTATATATATATATATATCTATCTATATATTGCATGTTATAATATAATATAAATGTATATTTATATATATATATATTGCATGTTATAATATAATATATATATATATCTATATATATATATATTGCATGTTATAATATATATATATATATATTTATTACATGTCATAATATAATATATACATATATAATATTATATATATACTATTATATATAGATATTTATAATATATGTATATATTGTATTATATTGTATGTAATTGACCCAGACCTCATGTATTGACCCATCGCGGAAAGAGCTTTGCCTCGCTGTCTTTGCATCGTTTTTGGGCGAACTTGGACCTGGAGGATCAGAGTTGAGCCCTGGTCTGAGGAATTCCAAGCATTTTTTACAAGGTGGGACCCTTGGCCCCCCAAACGATAGCTGAGTTGGTTCAACTAACTAGGTTAACTATGTGGTTTATTGTATAGGTATAACTATAGTTGAAGGGATATCCATATAATTGTATACACATGTGATGACACATGACATCATGGAGGGATATATGAGGAATTGCAAACATCATACGGGATTTCATGAGGAATATATGATGACACATGTATTCCGCATCTCACAAATTCACGATAGAAGCGCGTTATGCATTGAGGATAATGGAAACAAACACATACCCTTTAGTAGACTAAAATTACCACTCGTAAATGGACGTCCATATCAGAATATAGCGACCCCCCACGATGTTCAAAAAGAGTGAACCATTGTCAGAATATGTCAGATCCCAGAATCTATATGGAATCTCACTGGTCTCTATGATATGTAGTGTGGTTTTGTTTTGGGGGTTATCAGGTTATCAGGTTATCCCTCTATGTCTCCCATGTTAACAGCACGCTTTGGGGCTACACAATTGTTGAACAACCACATAGGAAATACCTAGTGTGATCCTCCATGATAGTTGGGTAAATGACCTAGCATTACACACAACCACTGACCACCAGAAACAAACATGCGGGTAATGTGGGTAAAACAATAATAATAAACCATCCCCCAAATCACCATTGGGTGGTATAAACCATAAAAAATGGGGCGGTTTATTACATAAATGGGTGGTATAAACCATAATGAGGTAGTTTATTAATTACATAATTGGGTGGTATAAACCATTAAAAATGGGGTAGTTTATTATTGTTTTACCAACATTATAGCTTTAAAAGGACAAGGGTGCCCCAAAATGGTTGAAGCAATGACCGTGGCATCCATGGTACCCAACTCTAGGTCGAAATCGGCTCTTGCAAACTTCACCCACCAAAAAGCCGTTACTATGGTTCATTAACATAGGGAAACTGGTGATAAATATTGATATAAATAAAGTTTTCGCTATCCTATTTTCAGACCCTTTGGCATCCCCATAGTTGTCATTTGGTACAACTGCAGGACCTACCATAACCCACAACTTACTACCATTATGATTCACGTTGCCTTATTACGCCGCCATATAGATTATGTACTCAACCTTAAATGTACCCATACATATCCATATCTTCAGATTTCTATACGGAAAAATCCCTGTTAGGTTTCCCCCCAAGTTGGTTATTCAAACTCCAAATAAAGTATCATATATCGCTGTGTCTGAAAATATGGTTTTTCCAAAAACCCCTATTGTATAATCTGGGTAAACAATAATATTTCACTAACCTGAATCTTGCAGCCATTTGGGGATGATTTTATTGCAATAAACCATGATTTCAGGCTTCGGGAGAACAGGGTTCGGTCGTGATAATCTACCCAGTTTTTCTGGTTGGTGGCTGCCCTACCCCTCTGAAAAATATGGAAGTCAGTTGGGAGTATTCTTCCCAATATATGGGAAAATAATCCAAATGCTCCAACCCACCAACCAGTATATATATATATCCCATTGAGTTGATAGTGTGTATATATATATATCCCTATACCCTCTGGTAATTTGTTACATAACTATTGAACTTTCCCATGAAAACTATGAAAAATGGTGGATCTTTCCATAATTACCCAGTTTTTTGGATATCACCATTTTCAGACAACCCCTGCTACCCCATCCGCCTCCTCCAATTCCACCTGGGCTTGTGCCTTCACCTGAAACGCAAAACGTCGTATCATGTTTCTGACAAAAGTCGTTCGTTCCATGGATTGGTTTCATGGTTAATGATGGTTAATAGTAGTTTATAGTGGTTAATGGTGGTTGATATTGGTTCAATGGATTCGTTTTAAGGGAACAAAAATACCGGACAACCCCAAATTTAATGGGCAAATCGATGGTTTCCTGTTAAGATTTTCCCTTAAACCAATCCATCGGTTAAAGGGAACATGAACACCGGAAACCCCTAAATTCAATGGGAAAAAACGTGAAACAACGATGGTTTCCGGTGACGATTTTCCTTTAAACCAAGCCGTTGAATAATCTAACTGAGGATATAACCCGGCTAATTTTGTATTCAATATGGAACTCTATTCACGTATAATTCCTAGGGTGCAACCCAAGGTCTAGTTATTTTCCTTGGGTTTCACCATGGTGACTTTTCACATCTATCTTAGTATGATGTAGATCTACATTTTCTACACGTCCTAAGTTTTATATATTGAACCCTTGGGGTGTGCTGATCACATGTTTTGGATATTGTTGATTTCATATACAGAATTTCCATGGCCAACATTACGCACAAACACCGTGGTTTGCCCACAAACAGAATGACGTAAAAACAAAAAAACATAGAACAATTAACCATATCGCAATTAGGGTTTCATTTCGGGGTTTACATAGATATAATTTTCCCCACCGCTATAGAACAACTAACCATATCGCAATTACGGTTTCATTCAGGGTTTACACAAGATATAAAATCGCCCAGCCCCCCGGAACAATTATATAATTAACCATATTTGAATCATGATCATGATGATGATCATCATCATCTGCTGAGTCTATAGTATGCGTAGTGTATAAACCAAGTGGATTTGGCCATTAAAGAAATGAACGCTGCACTACTAGTTGTATGTTCTACCGCCATCAACTGGTTGTTCTTAAAATGCATCATCATTCACTTTAAACTTTAAACCCAGCAGCGCAACCCCAAAGAATCAAAAGGGATTTGCCGTAATTCCTCGACTGATGTCATAAAATGCCCCAGGATTTTATAGACACACAATCAGCAAAGCGACCATCTTGCTATATCATATGGATCTCATCTTTCCTTAACCGATATCTTTGGAGGTTTGAGCTTCTCTGCTGCGGCAACTTCTTCCACTTCGTGGCTGTTGCGCCAGCTGTATGACTTAGTCCACGCAACCGCACGTGCAACCTGTTGGCGAGATACACCAAGAGAAGATGAAGCATCATGATCTTCCTCAGAATAGGTGCTGGACATGACGATGTCAGGCCCACCCCTTCCAGCTCCTCCGAACGTAGAGGAGAGGGCGGCCCGCAACAGGTCCTTTTGTTTTTCGCTTAGGGATGCGACGGTCAATGCCGAATCCGCATCAATTACAACTAGGCCAGTCCTCCTCATGGAGGCGATCCCAAATACCATCGCCGCTGTGGACTTCTCATAGCCGGACATTCCGGCTATCGCTATGCGCGTAGGGAGCGGTCGGATGTTGTTGAACGCAGATACCGACTCCAAATCCGTTGATGAGTCCAAGATTTTGAAGAGGATGGCTTGCAAAACTGAAATGGCCTCAGAGTGGCCAAGTACACTTCAAGAAGTTCATGCTCCATTCTGACTTCGGCCAATATTCTAGGATTGGATATTGCATTGTTGTTTTTTTAGGTTGCTATACTGGCTTTTGAGTCAGTCAAATCACAATGCCAGCAGAAAGAAAAAACAACAAACATGTGACTCGACACGGAAAAACACATGCTGTGAAAAACAGCTTTCACCCTAAGCATTCCAGAGGGAACGTTCACCAACATCTTGCGAAAAAGAAGAAGCTCTCGGAACCCTCCAACGAAAATAAAAAACAGGTGCCCAAGCCGGATTCCTCCGGAAAGAATTCGATTTATGTCTGTAGACCATGGATCAAAAGCTTAGCAACTTGCTGTTGACACCCAAATCTAGCTCTTGTTCTTAGATGTTCATACCCCCACCTTCGATTTTGACACATCGGTCTGGGTCATTGTGGGGCACAAATCATAAAAAGCTCTTTGCTGCTTAAATCCCTAAACCGAATTCCTTGTAGATCCTCCCACATGTTAGGCAGACTAATGCCTCCCCATACCCGCCGCTTAAATCATGTGAAAAGTCTCCATTTTTGCGGGGCCACCAGTGGTGCTGCTAATGGATCTCCAGTGGTGCTGCTTAACTCCCCACGTTCCGGCACCTGCATTGGCTGCAGCCTCTGAGTAGAAGGCTGCAATGTCCGAGGCATACGCCTGAGTTGACTCCCAAAGAGGGGCCATTTTCCTCGATTTTCTTGACGAAAAGGGTGAGTTAACCAACAAAAATGACGAAAACATGGGGAGAAGCTTACTTAGATGGGCCATGGTTTGTCAAATGTTGATCCTAACCCCAAACATCCCTGGGTATAGAATGGCTTATAAACCTCCCAAACAACTAAGCAGTTGACTCCTGGCTCAGCTAGAATAGAGTTGGCCCCCTTTTTGTTGAACTTTTTCGGGGTTTCTGTCAAGATAATATGTGTAGATCATGGGTGTATACGAGATCATGTCTTTTTGTTGCTTGCTTTGAGGGTCATGTTGGACATCATATTTACACTAGATAATGACTCAGGCTGCAAACAACAAAACATGAATCTGGTTGGTGGTTTCAACCCCTCTGAAAAATATAAGTTCGTCAGTTGGGATGATGAAATTCCCAATATATGGAAAGTCATAAAATTCATGTTCCAAACCACCAACCAGGTAAAATAAAACGATCTCAACCAACAACATGGTGATGTCCAACAGAATCAGGATGCAAAAAGAACCATGGATGAACCACCAAGACTACACTGGAGAGATTGGCTTAGACAGGTGTCGACAAAGTGTCACCGCGTCACTTGTGTGTGATACTAAGTCACTACTTCGAAAAGTAGTAAAGTTTTGTACATGCAACAAATTCAGGAAAAAAACCGGTAAAATAAGGGTGTTTACCACTGATCTTCTTCATATTACCAAGGTCGACCCTGATCTGTCTGGGTTTTCTGGGCCATCGCACCGACCAAGCCAGGTGAATGCCAAGCAGCAAAGCGGCCTTGCAGGGAAGGCAGATGTTTCATTCAAATCTACGAAACCGCTCGAGCGCAGCGCTGACTTTCCAAACATTGGATAAATTGGGATGAATTGCTATAGTTTGTTGTTTGAATCATTTGAATCATTAAAAGCAAATACACTGTTGGTAAAACACTCATAAACCAGCCATATTTTGATGGTTCATAGCACCCAGTTCTGGTGGATCGATGGATCATATTGCTTTATAGTTTCTCAAAAATAGTTTCAAAAGATAAGTTGCGTCTGAACCTTGGTTTACTTGTGAAATCATATGTTTTTTATATAATATGGAAATCAAAGCAACAACGAAGTGCTCAATCAGAACCTGGGGTATACACAAAGTATACATAAAAAAAACAAACAGAAGGCATCAAACCATGTCACACTATAATTTGTGTAAACTGCAAAATTATAAGGTGTAATCTGCAAAATTAAGGTGTAATCTGCAAAATGTAGGGGATTGTGTACCAACTCAAATGAGCAAATAAACACGATAGGTTGATGTGATCCAACATGTTTGATGAGGGCACACCATGTAAATGACATGATTAAAAAGCACATATTATATATATATATGTTATATAGTAATATGCGTATGTATATATATATATATGTACATATGTATATAATAAATAATATAAATGTGCATTATAAAAACAGTGTATTAATTCGACCACACGGTGGCACCGCAACTGGGATCTGCACGGCAACCAAGAGTAAGATCCCCAGCAACACGGCCTAAAGGCTCAAAAGCCGGGGATCCAAATTACGGGATCCGTTTTTAGTTGTTGGTGACTGGATGCTCAGCCATCCCCCAAATATAACCCATAGGATCCATGGTGCTCGTATATGTGCTAACATGTGGGGTATATTGATGGTAAATGTTAAGTTACCATATATAGGATAATTACATGGATCCTATGGGTAATACTAATAGTAATCAAAAATAGCAATAATAATAATAGTATAAATATAAATACAACAATACATATATATGATAGTATAATAATATACAGAATATATAGATATATTAAAACAATAGTCATGATGATAATAATAGGTTTTGGGGAATTGCTTTTCATGGCGAGACAACATCGATTCTTCACAGGCACCTCTGACACTGAAATCATATAGTTACAACTTCTAAGGTTTCAGCAGGGATTTTCAGCAGAAAATCTCGGCTACTGATGCATCCCTATACTGTGTACTAGTCAACCTTCAGTGTTTGCAAATTATGTTTTTTTTTCCGCATTCAGCTGGTGTCCTGATTTTCAGAGTTCCAAGTCTGACGCCTTGATATGAGTCTTGACCCAACACCAACTTTTGGAGATGTTTGGTTCCATCTTCCCTCACGTGTGGCATGGTCAAAACATTGCATATCCTATATCAGGTATCCCGGTATCCCACCAGTATCAGGGATTTCTTGCAGTTCCTATTGCGGATGACCATCCTTCTTCGTGGGATTCTCCAAAAAATTGCCATATTTCTGGCACCAAGTCGTTTTCGTTGTTAGTTGCCCTCTGGCGTTAGAAAAATCCTGGCAAGTTGGCAAATCCCCGAAGTAAATGGGGGATTTTCCAGCTCTCCAGCAATGTGAGGCCCCTTTCGAGAACGCTAAGTTGGTGTTCACATAACTCCAATTTCATTATGGTTTATGGTACGCAAATAACGAACTAGTTACTGGGGCGAATCTAAACCAACTAACATCACTGGGGGGCCTCACATTGCAGATACTCTCGCCTCTTTGACCATCCATTTGGAAGGTCTGAGTATTTTGATCCAAACCACGAGTGTCCAGGTATAAGTTGGTTGATTAACCCATCCAACTATAAATTGATCTCCACCATACACCCAATAGTTGTCCACCATGACTCCTAGCACCTTACCTATCCAGGGGGGCCTCTTCGTGTTGATGAACGAGCCATGTTTGCTATGTAAATGCCAGTTTTCAGTGGATAATTCAACATTTTCATTGGTTGAGCCTACTTTTTTCACAGTTAAACAACAATTTTTGCATTCCAACCTGCCGAATTTTCCCCGGTCCACCACAACAAAAAAATCTCCGTCGCCCGGGCGGAGGAAAAGGGGCAAAGCTCAGCGACCTGGGTGGAGTGAAATGGTGCTAAGCTATATATCCAACCACCATGGTTTTATTGGGTGCTTGAAAAGGGGACTTAATTTTGTACTGTTGAATATATTTGAACAGTATACGTCTATCATATAGCTTAATGTCTATCTATATATATAACATCTGTCATTTGGACCTAAATCTATCATATATATATAACCACCATGGTTCAATGGTGCTTTAATGGGACTGAAAAGGGATTAGTAAGCAACAACTAGTTGGCTAAGTGTAGAAAGTCGTACCACTGAAATAAACATTGAAACACATGAATAGATAATCTATGATGAGATCTAATCTGTGTATGTAGATAGTTGTTTTTGGTGTAGGCCTGTGATATCATGGTCCAATTTCTTTTCTTGGTGGATACAAAGGTGGTTGGCCGGGAAATCTACTGGTGAACTCCAGCATTTTTACTGTGGTGAGGGGCTACCTACTTCTAAATGCGATAAACCACAATAGATGTACGGCGGAATCATAGGCTATCATAGGCCTTGATGATTTCTATATGGATAGAAAGGGATATAGGTTTCTTCTAAAAAGATGACACATCACACATCCATTGGCGGTTCTTCTGTAAAACTTCCACGTTCTGTTTTTAAGGTTTCAAGCGAACCAATCCATGGATTCTTTCATAGCTTTCCAATACAGTGGTAAACCCATAATGGATGCCAATGGTTCATAGATGTGATCTAAAAGCAAGAGTTCCAATGAAAAAGCAAAACTGTCTTTTATTCAAATGTAGTCAGGCAAGTGGAACAATGTGGTGGAAACTAGGAAACACGGTTGAAACCACCAATCAGAATATATTGGTCACATAGCCATCATTTACCCTCCAGTAAATTAACAGTTCGACCCTGCCAGATAGGATTTGGAAGATTAGTTTCCACTAAAAATTGATGAATTTCAGAGTCTATGTTAATTTTCCAGAGGGTATCTCCCATGTTTCATGAGGATTTTGCTATTTCTTCATGGTAACCTTACCCCGCGAAGCGGGTCTCCCATCCTCAAACGCCGCAATAAAAAATGCTGGGGCGTCGACGGGAGTCACATCCAATAAAGCCACCAAGTCCTGAGGGATGGTTCCATCCTTGGGGGAATGTTTAACTGATGGACTATATATATAATATGATATAATATTATACATATCATATATATATAATATGATATAATATTATACATATCATATATATATATGATATATATGATATATATGATATATATATATATGTTATAGAAACATGGAAACAACAACACAAAAAAAATAAAATGACATGTCCATATATTTTTGGGGATACGTATTACATTACAAATATTTCTATACTGTATAACTATAATATAACTCCTAAAAAAAATGAAACACATGCCTCGCTGTTGGCACCTCCGGTGGAACTCGGTCTTCATCCTCAGAAAACACAACTGGACTCTGCACGTTCCGGTGGAACTCTGCTATGGTCATCCCCAAGAAGCGAAGAACATATGGTGGGAACGCATGATAAACCGCGATGTTCACCTAGTTTACCTGCACCAAATTGTTCTTGTTTAGGTCCTATCAAATCTCCCGGTTGTTTATGATTAATCCATAGTTAATCCCTATATTTTACTCTTGGGTTTAGGAAGGGAAACACTGAATCGTCTCTTTTGGGACCGCTGCAAGATGCCAGAAGCTAAGCTCTTGGCATCTGGCAAGCACAAAGCTTCGTGGTCACTGCACGCCTCGACGTGGGTAAAACAACAGAAGCCTGGGACCCCGTGATTTGCTGAGTTTAGATGCCAGGAGCCTGCAAAGAAACACCCCGTTTTCGAGCTGAGTAAAAAAAACAACAACCACAAAATCAAATGCACAAATCAAATAACCCATCTACTACATCCAATAACCCATCAACGGACCAAGAACAGGAATCCGCACAGGTTCAGTTTGATTTCATGCGGGCGCATGCCAAAGGTTATAATTAAGACAGAATAAAAACGATCCACAACAAATGGTGTAGGAAATCCCCAACAAATTAGAAGGTTAAGACATGTCTTTAGCTTACGACAATGGTTTCTTGTAACATGTCCGTCAAATCTGAGGTATCCATTGAAACTTCATATCCGATGAATCGCCATAATGAACCCGACATAAACCAATAGCAGCCCAGTTTTTAGTAGGTGGTTTTCACAAAAAAACCTATCTCAGTCATTGAGGCCCATCCTCCCAAATTCTATGGTCGACAACCACCATCCAAATGTGTATACCCCAATCGAAACTAGATCACGGAGATCTTTTCACCAACAAACATGTGACTGGGCACCACCTTGTAAAGTACATGTTGATTCATGCTGACAACTTCACACACACAGCAAAATCTACATGTTGATGCTGAAAATGGTGACTAACAACGGATTTAGAGGATTTGGAGGTATTGCCAATTTTCAGACTTGCTAGTTGACAACCTATAGTACATTGCCAGCCTTGTTCTGTTCTTGTCATGCGTTACATATATAATTATATATATATGTAGATCTTGTACATCCTTTCTTGTCAACTGCCCCACGTACTTGGAGGACCAGCCACTACCTGGTGAGTTTTTCGTGGGCATATCCCTCCCATGGCTCCTGGCTCCTCTAATGCACCAAGAAACCGTCACCGCATCGCCACGACCATTCAGTAGGCCCCAAGAGGACATGAAAGGTCGGTATCCGCGAGGATTTCTCCAAAGCTGCTGTTTTTTCAGTAGCAAAAATGAGTAAAGATTGTGACTTAACCATACTTAACCAACAAGAATTGTGATTTAACTATACCAACAATTCATATTTTGAAGTCCACATATCAGGAATTTATTTTCGTAACTGGAACATATGGTTTTTAGGGTAAAAGGGTTGGCACATGGCATATGGGTGTGTCCAAATATTGTTATGGGGAAATTGATCATGTTTGGGAGCTTGGAACGTCAAACTTGATCTATTCTTTAAGGGCTCCAGACCGTCTGCAGTGGATTCGGCCCATATCCATTTCAAATCCCAGCACGATTTCGGGAATTTTCCGCTCGGCTTGGATTTGACCATGATTCGCTGGTGAGCCTGAAGAAAACATATGGGAATAGGCGGAATAGGTCAAAATTTCACAGCCAGGGGACTGCAGACTTTGATCTGGTCTTAACCATCTAAGTATTGGGGTACTGAATTTTGGTTCACAATTGAAACCATCGACCAAGTGGGTTTGTGAAAAAAAAACATGTAAAATTCAACTCCGGATTAATAAAGCCAAGCTGATGAACTAGCATCCCCCCAACGAGTGAGAATCTTGATAATGTTAGTAAGGCAATAGTACACCAGCCCCAAATTTCCCTTTTTGTTATATGGCTAATATAAGTATAAACCATCCACATATGTTTAGTTTATCATTGTTTTCATAACCTCAAAGTGGATAAAACAATGTCATAAACCATCCCTCAGATCACCATTTTTATAGGTGATATAAAACATTCCCAGGAAAATGGGTGGTAAACATGGCATTGTTTTACCCACATCACCCTGGTTTTCTCTTCAGACCTCACGACCTGCGACCTTGCCGCGCCTTTTTTGAATCGCCGAGATCGTTTTGAGGCGAGGGCTTAAGATTCGAGGTTTGGAAGTCCCGTTTGGAATGGGAATTGTGCAACAAAGAAATTTGGTAGTCTTTAAAGAACATTGACAAAGGATACCAAATGATACCCATGGTCTGAGTTCTGTTCTGTCTATGTGACGTTTGACCATCTTCAGGTAGTCAGCCCGGATGGTTTTCACAGGTCCCGTATCGATCAAAGGTGACCCAAATCATCACTTGGGGATGGTTGAAATCCAACGCATCTCCGGAAAGTCAGTGTGGAAACAACCTATATCATAAGTCATGCGTTACCCCCAAATCATCGAAAACTAGATCATAACTTAGTATTGGAACCCATGGTTTTGGGGTACCCCATTTCAACGTTCACATCTGTATACCAGGAGTGTCCGCCGACCGATCACTTCGTGCATAGGAATGTATGTATGTATGTATGTATGTATGTATGTATGTATGTATGTATGTATGTATGTATGTATGTATGTATGTATGTATGTATGTATGTATGTATGTATGTATGTATGTGTGTATGTGTATGTGTATGTGTATATGTATATGTATATGTATGTGTATGTGTATATGTATGTGTATGTGTATGTGTCTGTGTATGTAAATGAGTATGTATCTGTATGTATCAGTATGTATCTGTATGTATCTGTATGTATCTGTACGTATCTGTATGTATCTGTATGTATCTGTATGTATCTGTATGTATCTGTATGTATCTGTATGTATCTGTATGTATCTGTATGTATCTGTATGTATCTGTATGTATCTGCATGTAAATGAGTATGTATCTGTATGTATCTGTATGTACCTGATTGTATCTGTATGTAATCTGTATGTATCTGTATGTACCTGATTGTATCTGTATGTATCTGTATGTATCTGCATGTATCTGCATGTATCTGTATGTATCTGTATGTATCTGTATGTATCTGTATGTATCTGTATGTATCTGTATGTATCTGCATGTATCTGTATGTTTCTGTATGTATCTGTATGTATCTGTATGTTTCTGTACGTATATGTACGTATATGTACGTGTATGTATGTATATGTGTATGTAAATGTGTATGTAAATGAGTATGTATGTGTGTATCTATGGTATGTATGTGTGTATGAATGTGTATGAATGTGTGTGTGGATGTGTGTATGAATGTGTGTATGAATGTGTGTATGAATGTGTGTATGAATGTGTGTACGTATGTGTATGTAAGTGTATTTATATGAAAGTGTATGTGGGTGTGTGTATGTATATGTGTATGTATGTGTATGTATGTGTATGTGTGTGCATGTGTGTATGAATGTGTGTATGTATGCATGTCTTTTTTGTATGTGTATGTATGTGTGTGTGTATGTGTGTCTATGTGTGTGTGTGTGTATGTATGTGTGTATGAATGTGTGTATGTATGTGTGTTTGTATGTGTATGGATGTGTATGTGTATGTATGTGTGTATGTATATGTGTATGTATGTGTGTTTGTATGTGTATGGATGTGTATGTGTATGTATGTGTATGAATGTGTGTGTATGTGTGTCTATGTGTATGTGTGTGTATGTGTGTGCATGTGTGTGTATGTATGTGTGTGTGTATGTGTGTGTGTATGTGTGTAGGTGTCTGTATGTGTGTGTGTGTATGACTGTGTGTGTATGAATGTGTCTGTATGTTTTTGTATGTTTGTGTATGTTGTTGTATGATGTTTGTATGGTTCTTGTGTGTTGTTTGAATTGTTTTGTATGTTCTTTGTATGTTTTTGTTTGCATGTTTTTTGTATGTTTGTAGTATGTTTTTTGTATGTTGTTAAAGGCTTTGTCTATGTTGTTTGTATGTATGTTGTATGTGTCTTGGAATGTCTTTTTTGTATGTGTTTGTATGTTTGTGTAGAGCTTTTGTATGTTTTTGTATGTTTTTGTATGGTTTTGTATGTTTTTGTATGTTTATGTATGTTTATGTATGTTTATGTGTATGTATGTGTATGTATGTGTGTATGTGTGTGTATGTGTGTGTACGTGTTTGTATGTGTGTGTATGTGTGTGTATGTGTATGTATGTGTATGTGTGTGTATGTGTATGTATGTGTATGTATGTTTATGTATGTTTATGCATGCATGCATGCATGCATGCATGCATATACTATATATACACATACATATACACATACATATGTATATATACATATATCATAATTTGTTTTGTATTATTATATTATATCGTATACGTATATATATATATATATATGTATGTATGCCCGTGCGCCGCACGTGAACAGTCACCACCTCCAAAGATTTCATCATTAAGCTGCGCCCACAGGTGTGTCCCAACGACAACAATCAAGATGAGCAGCTCTGATTCAGAGCCGTTGCAAAACATACATGGCCAAACTCCAAGACACCTTAAACCAGTGACATGCTGTGGTGACAACAATGGTGATATGAGATATGTGGAGGTTTCCTAAAAATAGGGGTACCCCCAATTCATTCATTTTTATAGGATTTTCCATTATAAAACATTCAGCTATTGCGGTACCCCATTTATGGAAACCCCGATAATCCCCCATGAGTATATATGTTATGACAAATGATGATGCAGAGTGGTGAACATGACAGCAACCAACCTTCAATTGGGATACACCACCTTCTACCGTATATAGTGGCCTTTGACTTTGCAACAAAAAATAGCAACTTTTGAAAAAGGTACAATAGCTACAAATGGTGGACTATCCGTTGCGATGCTCTTCTTCACAAGGACGATGATGTCTGGTTGTTGATAGTTGGAAAAACGCCTTGTTGAAACCTTCAACCAGATGCGTATACCCAACTCCAGGAACCATTGCAAAGGACAAACAGTGACCTTGAAGTGACCTTGAAGTGACCTTGAAGAACTTCAACATTTTTTGTCTAAATATCCTGCGATATTGCTTTCTAATGTCTTATAGTGATTTTGCTGCTGATACTCATGTTCGAACATGTTTTAATCCGTCAACTTCCAAAAATCCATCTCTTAACATCTCTTAACCAAATGGTTGATTTCAGATATCCAGAACACAGCCGTCCTACTCTTGCCTCGAACATGCCTCTGCCGAGCATTTACCAAAGGGTCAAACGGAACGGGTTTGATACTAAACCCTGGTATGCTTCAGGAAACACTCAAGGTTGACGGAATAATCAGTTGTACCCTCTGGTAAACTAACATTCTATGGACAATCACCATTTTTAATTGGTAAATCAACTATAAATGGCCATTTTCAATAGCTATGTAACAAATTACCAGAGGGTAATGAGTCGATCCTGTGATGTTCATCTCTTAGCCGTAGATTTTGAGTATGTTTGAGTCGGGTCTTGTCGCCCACTTTGAGACACACCGGTTGGCGAGGTGATTCATCCGGGCAAATGATGTCTCAAAGCTGAAATAAATCCATGTTGAGAGATTCCAGAGGCACTATGAAAGATGATACCCTCCAATAATGTAACATACCGATGGACAATTGCCTATTTAAATATATATATATGTGATTTAGCTGCATATAACAACCTTCACATTTTTCTTCGCCACCTCCGCAGGTTGAGATTCACCAAATTTGCCGGTGGATGATGCTTGAAAATCGTCGTTTATTGCACCGTTACCAGTTGTCGCTCCTTTCGGCCGATGAGGAAACACTGGAAAGTCGTGGGACTTTCCGACTTTTTCTGTCGAAAAAATCTAGGACCTACTGTCACAAGCGATGATTCTGAGAGTGCAGGCGATAAAAAATTATCACACATTGATATATAACAGTTGTGAGAACATACAAACATAATAAGGGTTTGCCTGAAAACTGGGTACCCCAAAAACCAACTTTATTTACCATAATGTTCGCTCATTGCTTGATAGTTAATGGTATTTTTAGTGGTTACTTTGGAGGCAAATCCCTCATTTTCGCACCAAAGTATCATACCAAGATGGCTGTACATTCCATCCTCCTGTTGCAGTTCGGTATGGAAAATCAGCAGGTAAATCATCGAACTGAAGGGGCAATCTAAATCCAAACAAAAGCGCACTGATGCAAACTGTTAAAGTACCAAAGGGTGTGTCTCCGCAAAATCTTTTTGGATGTGTCGTGCATGTTTTCGTCTTCCTGGACATCAATTCTTGGAATAATGAATAATATACGAACCTATATATATATACATATTTACTATAGGTTATCTCTTCCATTAGGGCTTTCAAATATTGTACAGTAATCATCTATTGTAGGCAATACATATATATATATATTGCATTTTATAGACTTATCATTACCCTGATAGACTTATTTAGATAACTATATACCCTATGTAGGATTTTCAATTACATGTCCATTGTATCCTCCATTTTCTAGGCACGACCATCTTCAAGGCCACGATGCCGGCATGAGGTAGGGTTGGGACAACGCAAATCATGGTTAATCAAACTTGTTTTTTTGTGTAAAAAATAATGGGGCAACTGCAATGTTTCATTAAACAATATATGAATATACATTATATAAGTATATATATAGTACATCCCACATATATATATATATACTGTATATATATAATTTAACATATATATATATATACTGTACATATATATAATTTAACATAGATATATACTGTATATATATAATTTAACATATATATATATATTATGTATCAATATATTATGTATATATATACACTGTATGTATATATATATATATATTATACACACTGCACATTAAATATCGTTCCATGGCCTGGGAGCTCCTCACAGAAACTTGGCCTGGCTGGTGCGCTTCAAACTTTCTTCGGGTTTCCACCGAGCAGGCGGGGGGGTACATATGAGCAGTGTTCAAGACCCGCAACGTCATTCCATTTCCCTCGTTGTTTGGTAGGAATTCACCGAATGGATGATCAAAAAAAAATCTGCTTGGCGAACAGTGTGATTCCGCTGATGATGATTCCCAAATAACATGGATGTTACGATGTATAAACCTATAGAAAAAAAAACTTACTGGTGCTAAACGCAGGGAATTTTCGGGAATGATCCATAATCACTAGTAATAATCATCCCAGCAACCCCCAGCAACCCATCCATTCCCTGCGTTTAGCACCAGTAAGAAAAACATCCATCAACCAACAGGGGTGAAGGAACACTGTTCATTCAAGCAGCTCACCCAGCGCGAGCTAGACATGGACGTTTGAATCACCACAGCCAGTTGCTGAGAGGTCGTTGGAATCTACCCTGAGTAAATCTCTGCTCTGGAACAAATCCTACATTGTGAGGCCCCCGTTCGATAGCGTTCAGTTGGTGCACATAACTCCAATAACTATGGTTTATGGTACGCAAATAACGAACTAGTTACTGGGGCTTTTGTTAACCAACTTAGCTATCGAACGGGGGCCTCACAATGTAGCTTTTCAATGCTTTTCATGGGAAAATCATATGGAAAATCATGATGTTCTGTTGCCAAAGAAGACTTCATGAGTAGTTTGAAGCCCTGAGCCAAAAAAATATTATAAGCCAGGTTTTCAACATACACTTACACATATGGTTCATATATATATATATATACATATGAATATATATATATATATGAATATATATATATATATTCATTATATATCTACATATGTCCCCAGTATCCATATCCCCACTCCCCATGATCCACAATCAATGGCATCTGGAGTGGTGAAACCCCACATTTTTTGCCTCCATGCCGGTCAGCAAATTAGCAGAACGCAGCCAGGGTACAACCCGAAACGCTTTGGACAATGCATAGGGATTTAACCACCTTCTGGTGAAGTTTCGCACTTAACGGTTGTTGGTGGTTACTAAACCCCAAAAAACATGTATTGGATAGATATTATAGATTATAGAAATTCTGTAATAGTTGTTCGAATATAAATATATATATATACACAGAAAAATAGATAGATATTAACCCTTATTCTTCAGTGGTCACCTTAGGAGGGGTTGGTTGCAAACTTAAAATATAATGACTTCGGGTGCTTTATCTTCTCTTGTTTACAATTCCAAGTAGTTTTTTGTTTTGATTCTTAAAATTTGGTCGATCAATATCTATCTCTGAACCTCATCAGGCTTGGACTTGAACGAAAAGAGTCGAAAAGTAACACCAAAACTAGCGCAATCAAAATCTCAGACCCAAAACTTGAAAAATGTCCAAGTTTGACACATGGTGTGGATTGATCTAAACCAACATCTGTCATTCGAAACCCATTGGATCTCCGAGGATGGCGAATGGCCCACCATTTCTTTTCACAAGTTCAATGATCCCCAAATCAAACATGTTGGCCCATTCTTGCTTTGATTCCCACAATTTGAGAATCAATTCGGGGAATCAATTGGAAAATCATATACGTAAGAACTCATGTTTTATAATTCCAGGAATCTCCAAAGTTGATTCATTCCCCAAAATCCATTTTCTAATGCTAACCATTTGGGATATTTTGGGATGGGTGACCAAGAATCTTTTCTACCCCAGCTGCAGCTCAGGAGCCACCCGTTGGGTTGGTGGTTATCTACCAAGAAACCCGTGGTTTAGTAGGAGATTTGCACTTAATCGGGACCATGGTCTATGGGGGTGTTGAATTTTAGGATGGGATTGGGATCAAACATGTTTTGTATTGTATCATGTGGGTGCTTACTATAAATAAAGCCATTTTTGGGGTTCAAATACCCCATCAATTTCTAGAGTAAAACATGGTCTGCGTCATTTGGGGGTTGCTATAAACTAGGATAGGTTCGGATAGATATTGAACATGAACCAGAACATGGGTTAGATATCTAAAAATCTAGCCCAGTTCATTGGGGAAAACCAAGGCTTTTCCATGTCTATGCAATTGAAGCGATGGATGTTCATTGGGATGTTCAAGGGACAACAATCACTACCCTCTGGTAATGACTAACAGTTTGCTATTGAACATGGCCCATCAAAATCGTGGATTTACTCAGCTAGAAAATGCTGGATCTTTCCATAGCTATGTAACAGTTTACCAGAGGGTATCTCCCAGTGAATCCCATTAGATCCTATGAATTCCCATTAAGTCACCATAAAATCCCATTGAATCACTAATCACTAGCATCATTTGAGGGAACATCTCCAGGGACTTCGGCTCCGCCGATCCGTTTTTTTGCGGGTACGCCAGTGTGACCCCCCCTTCCCGGAAGATCCAGGTAGAGGATGTTTACCCAGAAAACACGGAACATTTTTTTTTGGTAAAATGTTGGTAAAATGCCTTTGCCTTGAATAATACTTGCATATACTCGAATGGTATGGGTAGGAGGGTCATCATTACCTATATAATATATTGTATATCAAAGGGAACTTCACACATGTTTATCTGGCCAAACGACAGTGTTGGCATAATTAAATATAATTATCAGAATTTACTAACCAATCACTATATATCACTATTAAACCACGATTGCCATATTTACGTCATTAGAACTTCATTCATGACTAATACGAATGTGGGATGGCGCCAATAGCTCCCGCTCCCATTTGGGGATGGCATGGGATGGCACCTGCTGGCGCAAAAAAAAATGATGTCAGAAACTGGATGCCTTTATGCCTAAAACCGGCTATTTTTTAAGGTGAATACATGATTTTTTGTTCTTCCAAACCACCAACCCATTGAAATCTGGGCTATCAGAGCATTTTCAGGCAGGAAAGCCATAGGATTGGACAACCCCAGTGGTCCACGGCCCCACGGCGTGGAAGCAGCACAAAGCCCCGCTGCGCCCTTCAATTTCCAGCCATGTTTCTTCTCCTGGCGCGAGCATGACTAGACAGCCTGACGTTGCCAAAGTATCGACTGGTGTGACTGGTTGGTCCTCTCTTCGTGTGGATATGAACCATTGGCTTGCTGTGGCTGGCTAAATTGCCATCAAACTGTCAAACTTTGGTTTCTCCATCCAGGAAGTGGCTTCATGGTAAAAAAAGGTAAAAACCTATGAATGGATTGATGACTATCATCCAATCTTGGTATTCAAAGAACGTTTTGACCATGACACACATGGTTCCCCAGGGATGAACATGAAAAAAAACATATGAAACCGCCAAGGTAGTTCGCTGAAAGTTCGCTGAACAATCACCAAAAATTGCAGCCGGGTTTCAGCTAAGGGAATGTGTTTTTTTTTAATGACCCCCTTGGACCTCAGCCATGCGCAAGTAGGGCCATACTGCATACTTGAAGCGGGACGTTCCGCCAACTTAGGGGGGTTATACTTACAATTGTCATTTCATATCTCCAACTGCACCCAACTGCGCACGCTCTTTTTTCATCAGTGTAACAGTTGGTGATGGAAAATGACTTATTTCATCCGATGTCCAAATGATTTACCTATCCAAATACGGTGATTGCAACCCAATGCCATCAACAACTCTCATTTGGGGATGGTTTATACATAAAAATTGTGATATTGGTGATGGTTTATGCTTGAAAAAGGCCTACCATCTGGTAAACTAACATAACTATGGAAAATCACCATTTTCAATGGGTAAATCAACTATAAATGGCCATTTTCAATAGCTATGTAACAAATTACCAGAGGGTAAAAGATGCTGATTTTCAATGGCAATCTGCCAGATTTCCGAATCTGGACTCCGTCCTGGCCAGAATGGCGGAGCCATTGCAGCCTGACACGGATTGGGATGTAGACCAACCTGGGAATAACAAGTGTACATATATCAGAATATCAGTTTTGTATGTAAATATATATATATATATGTACACACACACATATATATATATATATGTACATATATATATATATATATGCACATACATATACATATACATATATATATATGTATATATATATGTCTAAAAGCATATGTAAGCAACTAAAATCAATGGGAATTCAAATCAGAGAGGATCAAAACATGGGTTTATCCTCTGGGGTATTCCCCCAGACTTCCTGAAGATACCGGATGTGATACGCACCCACTAGGGTTTGCTGAATATGACCAGTCCATCTCCGGATACCACGGGGTCAAACTGATATGTTACAGTCCCAATATGTTGTCCACACGATAGTTTCCATTAATATTCAATAGTTAACATATATATAATACATAATAATAACATGTATATATATATATATATGTATGTAATGTATGTATATATATATATATAATATCGAACTAGGTCAATCATTTACTCTAACAACGTTTCCATCTATCAAACATGGTCCAAGTTACGGGTCACTCCCGGATGGTACTTGGGGAATCATCCCCACCGGCGAACGCCAAGGCCACTCAGATCGTAAGTCTCCGATTCCTATGTGTCTTTTTCCATGAGTGAATGAACTATGGCATATTAATCACCTATTAAGCCTAATATTTGTTATTATCATTATTATTATCATTATTATTACACAGCCACTTATTAACCATGGTTATACCATGCAATAACCATTAATAACCCATATATTTGCAGTTACTTACTGCTTTGTAAAAATCACCACGGACTTTCTGGGACGATACCATAACAATTCTGATCAATTCTGGTGAATCCCAAACCAGTGGGCGTTGGTTAAACTCAAATTATTGATGAAAGTAATTGGTGAATAATGTGAATAAGCCCATAACTTCTGGTGAACAAGCATATTTTCTCCCATATCCTCTGGTAAACTAACATAGCCACATAGCTATCGAAAATCACCATGTTGAATAGGTAAATCAACTATAAATGTGCAATTTTTCAATAGCAAACTGTAAATTACTAGAGGGTAATTAATCCCTTAGAGAATCCCCATATTCTTCATGGTTCAATCCTCATAAAATGAGGGTAACTGATGAATAACCCATAAATTCTGGTGAATAACCATATTTTCTCCCATAAATATGTCAAAATATGGTCATTCACCAGTGACTTTCGCCTTTTTTCCTCGTGCCATGCATGGCAAACGTGACCACCTTGCAAGGTCACTCGACCGGCTGAAGAACTCCGAACAGAACCTGGCGGCACTGGGTGAATCATGGAAAATCCCTGTCTATAAATGGATGAGAACTGGGGGTAGCCATATGACTCAGGAAACCACCATTCAAACATGACACAAACCAAAAAAAGGCACAAAGCACAGAATGATCAGAGATCTATGGGATTTTGAAGCAAAAGATTGTCAAAGAGCATGAAACATGAGAGATGCAATAGTGCTGTTTGTCTTGTTTTAAGCGGTGAACAACAATTTCGGTACATAATCAGGTGTGGGTGGCTCACACATGAGAGACTTTACCCTGCTGGAAAATGATTTGCTGGGACATTTGTTATCCCCTAACAAATATTGATCATATGGGTTCGCAATGGAATCTAACTGGTATTCTGGTACGGCCACTTGGTGAGCCAATACAGTCACGGCATGCCACGGCCATCGCTGATGTCGTGCCTTCCGTTTAACGGCCGGGCCGTTGTTGCAGACGTTACGATCGTTACGTTCCCAGGAAAGGGACTGCCAGATCCTCCAGGTCCTCCAGGTCCACGTTGCGTGGCACTCAGCCATTTGGGGCGAGCCATGGTCGGTGCAATGTCTGGTGGATGTCCTTCGTGGAACTTCGGTGAACACTCGAGTGGAACTCCACTGTATAGGACCCAGAGTTTTCCTTCTTTCATCGGTACCCTCTGGTAATTTAAAGAAGCTTTATAGGGAAGGTCCCATTTCAAAATCGATAATTTACCTACTATTATTCTAATCTATTCCAATGGTTATTTTCCAATATTTCTATATCTATGTAGTTTATATATATATATATATATATTTGTATACATGTCAAATTTCAAGAGGGTACATGGATATACGGACTAGACATGAAACTATGGAGAGCTTCTAATCTGCGGCACTCTTGAAGTCTTGGATCGAAACGACTTGAGGTAATTTTGGTGCTGTCCCCCAGCTATGTTTGCTGGTGTAATGAAAAAAAGATACTTTACTTCGTGTGATCCCCACCATGACATTTATACATTTTCTTACTGGCAAATCTTCTGGCATTCTATCTGACATATCTTCTGACATTCTATTTGGCATTCTATCTGGCATATCTTCTGGCATATGATCTGGCATATCTTCTGGCATATCTTCTGGCATTCTATCTGGCAAATCTTCTGGCATTCTATCTGGCATATCTTCTGGCATTCTATCTGACATATCTTCTGGCATTCAATCTGGCATTCTATCTGGCATATCTTCTGGCATATATTCTGACATATCTATCTGGCATATCTTCTGGCATATTTTCTGGCTATATCTTCTGGCATTCTATCTGGCATATCTTCTGGCATATTTTCTGGCATTCTATCTGGCATATCTTCTATTCTTTCTGGCATTCTATCTGGCATATCTTCTGGCATATTATCTGGCATTCTATCTGGCATATCTTCTGGCATATATTCTGACATATCTTCTGGCATTCTATCTGGCATTCTATCTGGCATTCTATTTGGCATTCTATCTGGCATATCTTCTGGCATATCTTCTGACATTCTTTCTGACATTCTTTCTAACTTTCTTCTGCACATTCTTTGTCCCATATCTTCCTACATGAGGTCCGGCAGGGAACACTTGGCGTGGATACTCGCGGTTGAGGTCCGGCAGGGAACACTGGGCGTGGATGGTCGTGGTTGAGGTCCGGCAGGGAACACTGGGCGTGGATGGTCGTGGTTGAGGTCCGGCAGGGAACACTGGGCGTGGATGGTCGTGGTTGAGGTCCGGCAGAGAACACTGTGGATCGCGGGTCGCAGTTGGACGAGGACGACGAGGACGACGAGGACGACGAGGACGACGAGGACGGCAAGGACGACAAGGATGACAAGGAGGACGAGGAGGACGAGGAGGAGGAGGAGAGGAGGACGAGAGGAGGACGAGGCAGGAGGAGGAGGAGGCAACTGACATAAAATCTAACAACCCTCACCTGGCAGGTGGGGAATAAAACATTACCCTCTGGGAATTTAACAGTTTGCTATTGCAAATGGTCATTTTTAATAGGTAAAAACATCAAAAAACATCTATAAATGAGAGGGTACCATAAACCATAGTTGACCTCCGTAGCTAGGCCCCTTACCAGGACCTGCCGACTTTGGCCTAGGATTTGAACAAATTCACTTATCCATTTGGATGTGGGCCGGGTCAACATAAAATTTGGTACCCGATGAAGTTTCACATGATTTTGGAAAGATGACCCCTGGGGAGATGTGATCTTGATCTTGAAAGTGCCTGTTATCTCATTCCACAATGGTTTTAATATATCCCGAGTTTCCCATTGAAATAACAATAAATTGAGCCAATTGAGGGTAAAACCAAATTTTCCTGCTGATCTACCATTTGCTTCCATTTGTATATGTGGAAGATAAGCCTAACAACCAGGCTTCTAGCACAGCACATTCTAACCCCACATCTACCTTCCAGTAAACTAGCTTAGCTATAGAACATGGCCATTTACTTCGGTGATTTACCTACTAGAAATGGTGATTTTCTATAGCTATCATGTAAAACATCAACAACAACAACCGCTGGGCAGCACACTTCCCCGGACAGAGCTTAACGTCCCGGAGAACTCCGTGGTCAAGAAGCGACTGCGCCGTACCTGCGTCGTGGGATATGGTGAAGAATGTATAATTCAGAGTTATAAGTCAAATCATGTGACAATGTCAAATTTGTATATATATATATATGTATATATATATATATGCATACATATACATGATATTGGTGTTTCCTGGAATGGAGGTACCCCGATAGCCGGATGGTTTATAATGGAAAATCCTACTAAAATGGATGATTTGGGGGTACCTCTATTTGAGAAAAACCTCCACATATACATACATATGATGTACGGATATCAAGATAAACTAACAACTAAGGTACGTGTGACAGTTCATATTGAAACATATATATATATATATTATACATATACATACGTATATAATATTATCTATATAATGTCATATTACAATTCATCATCATTTCAGAAACATAGATCACAATCTTGGCGCAGTTACCTGCAAGACTAGGACGAAAAGGAATCAGCGATGGAACAGAATCTGCAGCCATGCGGATATTGATCTACAAAACATATAGTTTTACATGGTCTGGTGCACTTTCTCAACACAACTGGACCCTCCACTAAAGTAGTCTACGCTTATTTTGACCGTATCTCATATAGATGTGTCAGGGTACCTTTATATCTAAGTATTTGTATTAAAAACATACCTTTTGGATCAACAAACTGCGACTGGAAAAAAACTAACGAAACATCTTTGAGAACAAAATGATGAACAAATCCCAGATCGAAAAGCAACGCATACATACGGTTCACATAATATACAGATGGACGTATATCACATAATTATATATATATATAATAATAAAATAATAACATGCTTCACAAGAAGAAAAAACACGATGAAAACAAAAACCAAGAAGAACATTGACAAATTGAACATGGAGGCATCTTATGATTTTATTTTGTTCAATGTGTTTATGTTTTTTCCTGTATCTTTTGTTTCAATGTTGTTTTTGAGTTCTCCACATTGATTGAACATGCACAATGTTGAGCTAAACAAAAACAGGGACAAACAAGATTGTGTTTGTTCCTCTTCCTTCCTCTTGTTTAAACCCTTGTTTCCTGCATATATCATATATACATATATATATATATAGTGTGGTGTGTCAGTCTCTCTTTACGTTTCCACTGTCTTTCCTTGCTTCCTGTCTTGGCGACATGGGGCCCAAGCCGCCAAGCCTCAAGTGATGCTGACACAATCTAGAAATTCTAAGAAATTTCAATACTAAACACTACCCTCTGGTAAACTAAAATAACTATGGAAAATCACCATTCTTATATAATAAGTAAATCAAGTATAAATTGCCGTTTTCAATTTCGATGTTAAATTACCAGAGGGTAACAATTTTCTGGTTCCATGTGGTATGGTATCCCAGCTTTGCACCATATCAATCCATATCGTCGATGTGTGTATACCAACTCCAAAATAGATAGGACAGTTGGACACCTGTACTTTATGATGGAAACATCATCATGACACCCTGGAACTACTTTGATCTTTCTTGGGACCCTAAATATTGCCATGAAAGTCAAATGACTCAAAATTTGTCCAGCAGTAGTGATCGTCTCCAAATCATCAATAAACCACTGGTAATCCATGAGAAATTGGATTAATTGTTAATTGTCTATTTTCTTGGTCCATATATTGGCTTATCCATGATATGAATTTATTAAGCCACGATTAAATGGGTCAAAACCAATTGGGTAATTCACCGTTTTTTCTTTCCAACAAAAACGGCATTGTTTTCCGAAAAAAAGGTGATGCTTCAATCATGTTCAATGTTTTCCCCCAAAAAAACACCAGTTTTTCACCGGTGTTTTGAAATCCGATTCCATAGCGATCCGTCGCACCGCATCGTTGTTCATCAGGCCGCCCGTGGAATTGGGCCTGCCGCAGGCTTTTTGGAGGGGTCGTCATCCAGAAAAAACGCTACAAGGTGCAACGAAACCATGGGAAAAAACCATGCGAAGACCATGGGAAAATGGTGAAAACGATAGGTTTTAATGGTGATTTAACCAACAAAACTTATGGGATTTTCCTGCGATTTATAGCTGATTTTAATGATAGCTAATGTTGGTTCACATAACGAGGATTTGCGCGGGAGACATCATATTATCTATAGTTCATATGGTGTAATTACCCTCCGGTAAACTAACACAGCTATAGAAAATTGCCATAGAAATAGTTGATTTACCTATGAAACATAGTGCTTTTCCATAGCTATATGTTAGTTTACCAGAGGGTAAATACCCATTAATCATTAAAACCCATGAACATTTCTATTAAGTCACCATAAACTCCCATCAAATCCCATCAAGTACCACCATGTTGGCTGGTTCATAAACCAACTACAATGTGAGGCCCCCCAATTATAAGTTGGTTTATAAGCCTCAGTAACTATATTTATAAGTACCATAAACCGGGTTACCATATTTGGACACATCATCCTCATGTATTGCTGGTCAATATGCCACAGCTTCAGATGGAGGAAGACCTCTGCCAGCATGCACACTGCACGCGGCTCGCCGATCAAGAACTTTGCCCCAACGATACGCGACGGGCCGTTGAACCCAGCCCATAAAATTGGCGCAGCATAGCTGTCAAAGATTCCCCTTGTCATCTCTTGATTTAAATGCAACGCTGGCAAACTTGATGCCTCTGTGATTGCGACCAGATTGAGGCATACCCTAAAAGCCTGGCGCTTCCGGAAGGGTGCAATGAACTCGAGCTGCTGGAAACGGTGCATCCCGCGAAGGTCCTCAATGTCAACAGTGTCTACTAACTTCTGCTGCCAGAAAGTGCTGAACTCCTCCAATACAGGGCGGAGGGTGTCGCGCATATTCAAGCTGCACGCAAGTTGCTGCTGATTTTGGCTTGGGAGCCAGGGGTCCTCGAACTTTGACGGGTCCTCTGACTGCAGATCTTTCCAATGCTGTGTCTGGATGCGAAAAACGCAAGGTCCAGCATCAGCAAAGTCGCGGGCGCTCTCTAGCCCCCACTCCAGCCACCAGCCAGATAATATTTAGTTTTGAGTAGTAGTTAATGTCTTGAGTAATCGTAGTAAGTAATAGAATTAACCCAAATTAAAGTCAATAAACATTTATATAATGTCGGTAATGAACAATTAATATCACGTAATATCTAACGTGGGCGAAGATCAATTCATATTGAGTAGTTCATGATTACTTGATGAGACACAAAGAACGAATATGATATGCTCAAATCCACGGTCATCGGATCATTCCCATCTACCAGTCAGTAAACTAACATAACTATGGAAAATCACCATTTTTAATGGGAAAATCACCATTTTTAATGGGAAAATCACAATTTTTTATGGGAAAATCCACTTTCATAGGGTAAATCATCGATTTCTATGGGCTATGTTCCATGGCAAACTGTTAGTTTTCCAGGGCGGACATCAACTCGTGGCTTTCACAAGAGTGAGGGATCAACAAAAAATATTCAGGATCAACAATAAAACACAGGTATCAAACATTATTTCCTAAATAAATATATTTTATGGTGGGTTGGATATATTTTTTGACCCAGAATCTTTTTTTTTGATCAGGCAACGGGGGGGATCGAAATGCTTAGCTCGCCACTCGAAGCATCAAAAAATATGCCAAACAGAAATAGACTTTGATGTTGGGTCTAGATTGCCGCTTGGAGCAGCTATCCAAAATATGAATCCATTTCGGGTTGGTTTAGGATTCATTGATGGTTGTTTCAGGGTCTATTTGGGGTTGGTTTAAGGTTTTTTTGGGGGTCGGTATAGCGTCTGTTTAAAATTCGTCTACGGTTGCTTTAGGGTTGGATCAGGTTTATTTAGGGATCGGTGCGTACACGTAAATATATAGTTAAATATGCATATTCATATCTATATCTATATATATATTTGATACTAGGGCAAGGGATCAAACATATATTCTGGGATCAAACATATTCCCAAGATCAAGAAAAATGATGTATATATGATATTGTACATAAATAATAATATGTAATGTTATGTGTATATATATATTATATTTTATAGACTTGTGTATAGAGAGAGAGAGAGAGATAGAAAAAAAAACAGAGAAATATATATATATACATAAACAACATATCTAAATACATGGGAACACACACATATATATATACATACATGCGGCTAAGTGTATTGCAAGTGTGCAAAGTTGGACTTCAAAGCAGAATGACAATACCTGTTTTCACAGGCAATGAATGCTGTAGTTTGAATATGGTACTCAATGTGTTTATAGCCGAACATGCCCCTTGTGAACATACGGGATGGTGGAGGCACCACGGTGTCAGTTTAGGATTTGTTAAAGATTGGTTTAAGGTTTTTCTGGGGTTGGCTGTGGGGTTCTTTAGGCTTGGTTTGGGGTTTCTTTAGGTTTGGTTCAGGGTGTTTCTAACATTGGCTCAAGGTTCTTGTTCAAGGTTGGTTTAGGATCCCGTTGAAGTTTGTGTAAGGTTGGTTGCAGGGTTTCTTTGGGGATTTAGGGATAAAACATGTGCATGTGTAAACATAAATATGCTTACATGTATAATATGATGATGCAAATATATGAATATGATTATATGATATTCCCTCCTTCCTTCCTTCCTTCCTTCCTTCCTTCCTTCCTTCCTTCCTCCTTCTTTCCTATTCTTTTCATATAATAATATTTTTTTTTTTTGATCCAAGCAAATTATGTTTAAACCCCTATCCCCTTTCAGAACATCCACAACACCTTGTGCGATTTCGCAGCCTATGGGCGACTGAAAAATCTGCTGGAAAACCCACAAAATCAAAGTAGATCATGTTCCAAGGGAAACCTGTCCGGTTTTCCACATCAACCCTTGGTAGGTAACCCATCGAATCCACAGATGTCGGTTCCCACACCTTTGGATGCTTTCTGCCGCGCAAAAGGTGTGTGGCTTCAACTGAGCCGAGTGGCGGAACGTTCCATATACCCCGGGGGGGTACCATGGAAATTGGATGGGAAGCCAGATGTTGTTTCCCTTTGGTAATATTATAAATGTTGATATATATATATATATATATGTATATATATATGTATATATGTATATGTATATATATATATATCAGCAATATTGATGGGAAAATCTGATGTATCTATAAAATTGCTATATATGGTATATAAATATATAATAATATATACATGAATGATCATAAATGCTGATTTTGATTCTATGTGTTTTGATTTTTTTCGGGGATGTTCATCCAGGAACCATTTGCCAAACGTTTTTGCCAACGCGGCAACTGTGGATAATGACCACCAAACAAACAATTTGAAACCCAAATAAGACTCAATGGACTAAGGTACCAGGTACTGTTTTTAATCAACACGAACTGGAACATTACCATGCAAATAGTAGCAAATTTGGTGCTAATACTTGGTGATATACCAATGTGCAGGAATATTGGCATATTATCCGCCGACTGAGATGGTCTTCGCAAAAGATCTGAAATTTTAAGGGAACTATTGACTTTGAATTGGTAAGCTCCTATAGTTGTAAATGTTTCTCTATTCCGAAACAATCTGGAATGTTGACCTTGAATTGACAAACTCCTATAGTAATCCCTATCTGAAAAAGCTCGATAAAAATCGCCGCACATCGAACTTCGCGGCTGTGAACCCATCAGAACAAGTCGCGTCAAGCAAGGTCATCAACAAGAATTAAGTTTACCCTCAAACGTGGCACAGCCTGGAGAATCCATGACTTTAGTACATGAGTTTCCCAGTTTATAGCCCACTATATTATAGCCCACTATATAGCCCATTATATAGCCATTTGTCTACGTGATTTTCTGCAACATTTCAATGTCTTCATCCTCAAAAACGGATGTTGGGCCTTACTATATAGAACTTCTATATTCATTAAATTATATAAATATGATTATATATAGTAATCATGATTTCTCAGATTGTTTGATATTTTTTGGATAATCTATATAAATGTGGATTTTCCAGCGAGCCATGTTTGAGGACACCGGAGTCAACCAAGTCATCCAAGGCGCCATATCAAAGTCGCCATCCGTGCGCGGGGACGTGGGAGAGATGTCATACCTATAGTGACGGCGGTGGGGAAGACGTTTGGTGATTTGCCCAAACATGGAGCATACCTCAAGATATTCCGAGTGATGGCTATTTTAATGAATAAACAATGATTAACAATTAACAAATGGATTTAGGGGTACAGGATCTTTAACTAAACCCGCGGCGCGTAGTCTCCGAACATCTCGGAACTCTAGAAAGTCTCGCGTGGAATCTGTCAATGATCTTCTCCCTTTTTACCGCGCCTGCTGGAAATGGATCCTCTGGACGGGGGTCACTACTGCATGTCATGACGGTGGATTGTATGGGGTTGTCTGCAAATGACCCAGTGGGTCCATTCCACCCTATCCAAAGCCCACTGACCACCATTAAGCCCCAGATATCACCACGATTTCTGTCGCCGTTGCCCACCAAGTTGGTTTACATCATTGGCGCAACATCAGAAGTAGGATAGAAGTGATCATTGACTACCTGGTTGGTGGTTTTAACCAGCTTGAAAAATATGAAAGTCAATTGGGATTATGACATTCCAAATATATGGAAAAATAATCCAAATGTTCCAAACCACCAACCAGCTATATTTCCTGCACTCCACTATTCATTGACGTTGATGAAAGTGGCAGCACTGAACTGTTCAGGTCATAACTGGGTTCCTCTTATGGACTACAGGTTTTCCTTTGTTCATCAAAAATGGCCGGGGGGAAATCCCCACGTTTTATCAGAATTATGTAATCTAATACGCAAAGTTTGATATGCAAATATCGTACCGCATGCCGTACCAAAATCATTGGGTTATGAAAGTTTCCTTCATTTATAGACGATTTTTGCCATAGTTTCCAACTAAATTCCAGTTTGCTTCGCAGTGTTTTGTCCGATGAAAACATGTGGGAACGGGTCGACATTTAACGCTCAGGGGCCCCAGGGGACTGCAAATTCTGTTCATGTCTAGTATTGACATATAAGAACCGTTCAATTTTAGGGGTATCTAAGATATTGATTTCTGTATTAACTAGAATTAACATGTATCTGGGTAAATTATAATATTTCACTAACCTGAATTAAGGCCATTTGGGGATGATTCCCCTTACTAACTATGATTTCCAGTGAGGTCGCAGTGAGGTCGTTATAATTTACCCAGATGTATTAACATGTATGAACCATACAAATTTAGGGGTATCTAATGGTATCTATATCTAGACCCATCCCGGAACTTTCTGCCAAAGGTTTCTGAGAGACCCCAGCTCGGAGCCCGTCTCTGAAGCACCTGATCCCATATGCTCCATGGTGCTGGTATATTTACCTACAAAACTGGTTGATTTTTAGGGCAGATGTTGGTAAATATTCCAGCACCATGGAGCATATGGGTATGGTTTATGGTAGGAACGAGTTCTCGTTTTCGAATGGGGGGTGAAAAAAACCGACAAAGATGTTGCGTTTCTTTGGGGCCCCACATTCTGAACTAGTGAAGTTTATGTACTTTTCCATCAGACTTCTTTGGGGTAAAGAAACTTTCCCATCCTTAAAAAAAAGGTGTTCCTCCTTTGTGCAGGGGTAAGTATATTGCATAGACCCTCCAAGTACTCATAAAAACAGTGCCTAGGTACATATACTGGAAGAATTAGACTTACGTATCTATAGATACATTACCTATCAATATATATATAATATACCTGGTATCCTAATAGTATTGATGAAAGTTAACTAGTAGAATATGTGATAGCAACTAGTAACCTTTGTTATTAAAAGCGGCTGTATATACCTGTATATATAAATATATATATGTATAGCTATGCTGCATACATTGCTTTTTTGTACAGCCTAATTCTTTGTAATGACCACGTCGTTCCAATTTCTCATGAGCTAAAGCTTACAACTTATGAGATCTTTCTTATTTATTTGTATCCTAGTGATGTTCGTTTGTACATTAACCCTAATTATAGATACCCTCCGTTAAAAAAACATAACGACATAGAACATGGCCACTTATAGTTGATTTACCCATTCAACATGAGGATTTTCCATAGCTATGTTAGTTTATCAGAGGGTATATGATGATATATGGAGGTTTCCTAAGTCATGCTGGTACCTCCAAATTCTGACCGAAATCGTGTACCACCCTGTAGCGACTCTGGTTGCCACGAACTGCGAACTGGAAAATATCACTTTTTTTGGGGGGGTAAATCATCTATACATTGTGATCAATAATGGATAATCACATAGGTAATGTCATGTAATATCTAAAAAAACTGGTTAATAATGGTGAACCATTGTTGATATTGGAAAATGCTCCACCAATTGATAAATAACGCAACATCACTTATTTATGTAATAGGTAAATCAGTCCAATTTCTGGAAGCTAGCAAAAGTGATTGCCTTTCTGACTTGGTCCAAAGTCAGGATCTCTCTACATGGCAATGGGTCAAAACCTTGTACCCCTGGTGAACATCAAAATAGCTGGTAAATGGATGTTCATCCCACTAAAAATGGTATTAATAGGTATTGATCCATAGCCATATCTCCCTGATCCATCACTTGGGTCACTTGGGTAATACTTCTCTGCTGAAATCACATCCCAATGGAACCAACAATTAGCCTTCAGTAATCAAACATGGCTGGCTGGAAAATCCACGATTTGTAATGTATACCCTCTGGTAAACATACAAAAAGCTATGGAAAATGGCCATTTATAGTGAGCTTTCCCATTAAACATTGTGATTGTCCATACGTAGTTATGTTAGTTTACCAGAGGGTAGATCATTTTTCCACCAAAGCCTCCATTTATAGAGGATTTTCAATTGCCATGATTGATTTACCGGAAGGTATATGCCAGATCAATCTACTGCATGTTTAGTTTTGCCTCCTCCATCTGCTTCAAATTTTAGGATGAAACATCCCAAATGTCTGGAAATGTCAGGCTTGAGGGAACTAAAACACAGCTCATCTAAAAATATAAACAAGCTTCAGTTTAGAGACACTTAGTCAGGTATGATTTCAGACTTGCACCATGGTAGCACCAGCAAATCGCTAGACATGGAACATCTGTGATGTCATAGATCTATTTATTATATTATTCTCCCAAATATTCCCGTAAAACAAACAGGATTTCCCAGCCTGTTAGCTTTGATTACTAGGAAGGTACATTTGCCGGCTAAATCCTCCTTTTTTGCCGCTGAAATCCTTCATGGATCAAACCCTATCCCTTGATGGTCAAATTCCACAAATTTGGATAATTCATAATAAAACCGCATTTCTAGACGTTTACATATGGTTTTGTCTGAAAGTACCGTATACCCCTAATCCACTGGTTAATCATCATTTTCCATATTCAAATTGCCCTTTGAAGGGTATACCTTATTTTCAGACACGCCCGTATGGCTTTACCACTGTTTCCCCTATATTTGGATGATGAAACCATCCCAAACTCCCAAACCATCGTTTTTTTTGTTAGGTTTTACTATGGTTTACCCAGAATTCTATAGGTTTTACCATAGTTGACCATGCTTCCCATGGTTCTCGCCGTGCTCCCGCACCGAAGAGCATGGTGGACGAAGAACAACAGGACGCTCCGTCGCCAAAAGTCGACTGCTCTGATCCGCCAGGGCTCCTTAGTCGGTGTCGGCGGGCGAACCAATGGCCGATTTGTATGGAATGGTTTTTCTTTATGGGAAAAATTGGGAAAAACATGTGGTTATGAAGTTTTTTTTTTTTAATATCGAAAGTTTGGAAATTAGACAACAACTTATTCGAACATAGGGGGAGACATTGGCATTTTTATGGGAAAAAGATGAAGAAAATTAGGGTTTCAACCATGGAATTTGGAGAGTGTAACGCTGTCGGGGCCACAGTTTTTGGTGTTTGGCTGTTTTTGGACAATTCATGATTGTTTGTACTCGTAGCCTTTTGTTCTTGATGTGTTTCTATGTTTCCTGTTGTTTACTTTGTTCCTGTTACATTACCTAATAATTATTATTTTTATTTGGTTCTGTCAAGACTTCATAGAATATGGCAGAGTAAGTGTGGAGGTAGGGCCCATATCCTTGATTCTAAATTGTTATTCAACTGTTATTGTGTCTTTTCAAAAGCTGATTACAAATGTGTATATATATATACACCATTATACACCGTTCTGTCGCAATACCTGCTGATTAATGAGATAACCAAAGTGTTAAACAACAAAAAATCTACAAATAAATTAATGAACATATAAAACCAAAGAAATAACACACATTTCCGGTTTCTTTTCTAGCACAACGCTTCAACAGCTCAAAAAACATATAACATCATACAACTGTATGTATGTATATATTTGACATCCAAAGGGATGTTAAGGAGGTTTATAAACCAAGAAACATAACGTTTGGGGCCTCCACCGTCGCCCCCGAGCGTTCGTTGAGCGTCAACAGGGAGCTCTCGGGCCCATCCTGGCTGATCTCGCTTCGCTTGGTGCCTGGAGCCAGACCATGACAGTGCGGCACCAGCTGAAGGGTTTAGTACTAATAGGAACGCCCGAAAAGGGATTTTCATGAGATTTAATGAAGTTTATGTAGTCATGAGTGGTAGTGGTTAATTTGATTCAAGTGATATCCCTATTTACTTTACGAAAGATATTTAGAATTTACAATTCAAAATCGACTATGAACGACAAACAAAATCCCTGTTTAAGAATAATGTACCAATGTTACAATTAATAGGATTGAAATATGTATTTAAAATGTCTAATCTTCCCTATCTATTTTGGAGTGGTGGTACGTAAACAAATGTCATGTCAAGTTCGCATTATATAATCACCCCCCAGAAGGTAGGGAGAAGGCTCTGCTAAGGTTCTTCCCCTAAATCATCAATGTCCTAAGTTGAAGTCATAAGCTATCAACTTCCCATTGATATCAATCTACTTCCAATTGACTTTCCACCAAAAAGAAATCTACAGATTCAATTGATATCAATTTACTTTCTATTTTCCTTTTAAACCTAAATCAAATCTAAAGATTAGTACTTCATACTCTACACTCTACACTTTACACTCTACACTCCCCCCGCAAAAGAAAAAAACACATCCCCACACTCTACACCCACCCCCCTGCACTTTACACTCCAGAGCCATCCAGAGTCTACAATGGTACGGTAACAGGGGAAGAACATACAAAAAAAGTACAGTAATAGTAATGGTATTTCTATCATGATAGTAAGATAGTAATGATATGTCATATTACATTGTAATGGTATTACAAGTTTTACATTACCCCCTGGTTATTTAACATAGCCATGGAAAATGGCCCATTTATACGATGATTTTCCCAGCTATAAACCTCCATTTATAAGGGATTGTCCATGGCGAACTGTTAGTCATAACCAGAGGGTAATGTAAAACTTGCAATACCATTACTATGCAATATGAAATACCATTACTTTCTGGTATATTAACGTAGACCCTAGCAAATAAGGGTTGGAAGACTAGTTTCCATTAAAAATTGGTGATTTTCAGGGTCTATGTTAATTTACCAGGGGGTACTATATTACTATCATGATAGAAATCCCATTGCAAGACTGTTGTGCAGGGACCAGATCTTTTTCCCATGCAGGATCTGAAAACCCGGCACCTTTCGGAGATCGATCGCCCAGGGGCTCCTGGAAGCCGGGGAAAGATTCGGGATTGAAGGACAAATGATAAAGGGGATATGTATATAATAATAGAGGATACCTAGGGGATATAAGAGAGGAATATCTATCTATCTAATCTATCTAATCTATCTAATCTATCTAATCCATCTAATCCATCTAATCTATCTAATCTATCTAATCTAATCTAATCTATTCTGATCTAATCTAATCCAATCTGATCTAATTTAATCTATCTAATCTATCTAATATATAAATAATATCCAATATATAAATAATATCTAAAAATATATCAAATATATATATATATATATATAATATATCTAATATATATATATATATCTAATACATATATATATATATATCTAATAAATATCTAATATATATCTAATCTATCTAATCTATCTAATATATATATATATATGTATAATATCTAATATATATCTAATATATATCTAATATATATCTAATATATATATATCTAATATATATCTAATATATATATATCTAATATAAATATATCTAATATATATCTAATATATATCTAATATATATATATATAAATATATCTAATATATATCTAATATATATATAAATCTAATATATATATATATATATCAAATAAATATCTAATATATATCTAAACTATCTAATCTATCTAATATATATAATATAATATATATATATATATTAGATGTATATATATATATATCTAATATATATATATATCATATATATATATATATATCTAATATATATCCAATATATTTCTAATATATATATATATATAATATTTCTAAAATCTATCTAATATATCTAATTTATCTAATCTATCTAATCTATCAAATCTATCTAATTTATCTAATCTATCTAGTGAATCTAATCAATCTAATCTATCTAATCAATCTAATTTATCTAATCTATCTAGTGAATCTAATCAATCTAATCAATCTAATCAACCTAATCAATCTAATCAATCTAATCAATCTAATCAATCTAATTAATCTAATCAATCTAATCTAATCTTATCTTATCTTATCTTATCTAGTCGATCTATCTATCTACTGGGATACAATAGAGGATATATAAGGAAAAAATGGAATAGACAATAGGGGATGGGGGATAAAATCCAAAAGTTTGTCCAACACTAGGGTAGATCTATACCAAAAATCGACATGTAATAATTTACCACCATTTGTTTAACCATAATTTTGCTTTCCTGTCTTGGCGGTTTTTATGCCGGCAGCATTGTTTGTTTCTTTTTGATCAGAGGTTAGGGTGAAACAAACAAGTATGGGTCTAAGGAAAAACATTTGCGCATAACCAGCAAAGAATCATGGTTGGCACTCTTAAAAAATGCAACCCCAAGAATGGTATGGATCAAATATATTTTTGGTACTTTTTCTAGGCCGGCAAATGGTTACTCATTTTTAAAAATCAGAAACCATGTTTTTTTGGGGTCCAATAATTCCGACCATACCCAAATCATAGATTGACTGCTACGGAAAACAAAACTCAAGCTTGGGAAAACAACAATATAGAGGGGTTTGTCTGAAACATTGGTATCTCAAAGCGACTTGTGAATCAAAATTGAATTGTCCCTCAAAAAAAATCGCTATCTTGGGTGTACATCCCCGATTTAGCAGACTTACCCATATTTTCTATATACAACAATATCAGCACACACACATATAAATATAAACAACATGTATATTACAAACAAAGGGACATTAAATAATGCGAGTCTGATATGTACTGAAATATATTTATATAAACAACAAGCTTTGAATATATAATGTAATGCAAATACATCCCGCCGGGTGTGGAATCGCGCGTGTAGGCGCATCAACATGCTGAAAAAAATGACAACCCTTTCAGTGTTTCGTGGCCTTCTGATCAGGAAAAAAATGTTCCCAAAAAAGGTCATTTTTCTTGGATTTTGCAACCCTTACAGCACAAATTTCGGACCTTTTTTGCCTTGCCACTTTCATTGATCATTGTGCATGTAGACCTCACTGACTAGTGATTTGATGAGTTATTATCCTCACGATATGAAAGATCGTTACCATACCAAGCATATCCAATAATGACCAACATATGAAATTAGAGGGTGATTTTTATCACCATTGGGATGAACTTTATCGTTACCGTGGTGAAAGACACTATCAACAGAAGTATGACAACCATTATAAATTATTATGATGCACTCCTCAAAACAGGTAACGAGAACACACGATATACGTTGACATCCCCACCCCACCCCAACCCATCCCCACCCCATGATCAGCGTAGCAGCAGTGGCGTGTTCAACTTCAACCGAACGTTCACATCTCCACCCCACCACATGCTCAGCGTAGCATGCGTGGCGTGTTCAAATGCTAACGAACGTGAACATCCCCACCCCATCCCCACCCCATGATCAGCGTAGCAGCAGTGGCGTGTTCAACTTCAACCGAACGTTCACATCTCCACCCCACCACATGCTCAGCGTAGCATGCGTGGCGTGTTCAAATGCTAACGAACGTGAACATCCCCACCCCACCCCACCCCATCCCCACCCCATGATCAGCGTAGCAGCAGTGGCGTGTTCAACTTCAACCGAACGTTCACATCTCCACCCCACCACATGCTCAGCGTAGCATGCGTGGCGTGTTCAAATGCTAACGAACGTTAACATCCCCACCCCACCCCACCCCACCCCATGATCAGCGTAGCAGCAGTGGCGTGTTCAACTTCAACCGAACGTACACATCTCCACCTCACCACATGCTCAGCGTAGCATGCGTGGCGTCTTCAACTGCTAACGAACGTTAACATCCCCACCCCACCCCACCCCACCCCATGTTGAAAATGTGTGTAACTACACGTACGGTTTGGCACCCGTTAGCAAATACATGGCATCATAAATATACTGTATGCATGACATATATACCATTAGATAATACATACATACATATATATATATATATATATATATGCGCAACGCCTGGGTTCTGCCCAGGCGTTGCAGCGTATGTATGTCCCATTCACGAACAAATGATGTTGCAAATTACCGTAATTCCTATGGGAAAAATAACACAGGTACTAGAGACTATCAAACAAACAAGGTCAAAACACCCGAAATTCCTATGGGAAAAACAAAAAACAGCATAACACCTGCAATTCCTGTGGAAAAAACCAACAAAGGTACTAGCAAATTTTTAACTCTCAAATCGTGAAAATTAAAATTCAATTAGGAAGATCAACAAAGATATTAGGGAATATTAAACTCCCACCCCCGTTAAACCTTAAATTCCTATGGGAAAAACAACAAAGGTACTAGGGACTATATAAAAAAAAGTCAAAACACCCGAAATTCCTATGGGAAAAACAAAAACGGTATTAGGGAATATTAAACTCCCACCCCCGTTAAACTTTACATGCAATTGGGAAGATCAACAAAGATATTAGGGAATATTAAACTCCCACCCCCGTTAAACTTTACATGCAATTGGGAAGATCAACAAAGATATTAGGGAATATTAAACTCCCACCCCCGTTAAACTTTACATGCAACTGGGAAGATCAACAAAGATATTAGGGAATATTAAACTCCCACCCCCGTTAAACTTTACATTCAATTGGGAAATTCAACAAGGATATTAGGGAATATTAAACTCCCACCCCCGTTAAACTTTACATGCAATTGGGAAGATCAACAAATATATTAGGGAATATTAAACTCCCACCCCCGTTAAACTTTACATTCAATTGGGAAGATCAACAAGGATATTAGGGAATATTAAACTCCCACCCCCGTTAAACTTTACATGCAATTGGGAAGATCAACAAAGATATTAGGGAATATTAAACTCCCACCCCCGTTAAACTTTACATGCAATTGGGAAGATCAACAAAGATAGTAGGGGATATTAAACTCCCACCCC
>CAMXCT020002760.1:22905-87793 GCA_947184155.2 Cladocopium goreaui | reverse complement strand
TGGCAGAAGGCACGAAGCCTCCAAGAAACTATAGGCGACCAGTGTACCTCGTGTTGGATCCAAGTTTTATTGTGGACAACCAACTCTATCTGACAAAGAATGGTGTCATTTTATTTCATGGTGACATTCCTTTCCAGTATCTCCATGTCAAGGAACAACTCCCTACCATTGCATGTAACGTTGTTCATCAAGGACGTGGCCATTCTCTACCTCCATCGGTTACAGGTGGTTCATGGCACACCAACACAACATGGAACCATGTCATGAAGGAGAAAGGTACAACATTTATCCCTGGACAAGACATTCCTGAGGAAGTCAGAATCACAGCATGGGAGTTCATGGGTCAGCAAGTTCCACAAAACTATGGAAGATTAGTTTTTGGTACACCACTATGCAACGAGAATGACTTTGACCCGATTGTGGAATCAATCTATGGTGCAGCAGCAGAAGGCTCTCGAGAAAGAGAGGTATCTGCAGCAGAAGGCTCTCAAGAAAGAGAGGTATCTGCGCAGGCTGATGAAACCATGGAAAATCCATACGAACAACCATCAAGAAGAGGACGCCTCTCAAGAAAGAGAGGAACCTCAAGAGGCATGGGAGCAACACCCGACTCCCTCATCAGGAAGTCCAGAATCACACAACATGATGATTCCGCAACAAGATGCTCAAGACAATCAACAAGAGGAGCCATCAAGGGGACGTCCATGACGACCCAAATGGGTGAAGAGGCCTGTCACTCTGCGGAACGCAGAAGATCCACCAGATGTGATCATTGAAGACCCCTGTGGTAGAAAACCAGGCTACCAAAAGTGCAATTTCTGCATCGAATCCCTGGGGGTCCTGTATGAGGCAGGTATTGTCCCGTGTGCAAGAGAAGAGGCGGGGCTGAAAACTCATCAAGAACTGCCTCGCCGCACGAAAAAAGTGATAGTTCTGCGTGAATGGAACCTACTACTCTCTTCACAAAAGATAGCACTTCGTAGACAATCAATCACTCGCTCAGATTTGGAAAAATTACCATGGACAGGACATCAACGCCTACTCTTCACAAGAGCTTGGGAAATTGGACGCATGTTGGCACACTTCCATAAGGAGCAAAATATTGAAGCCATGGAAGGTTATTTGAACTCTTGTCGGCAATATTGGACAGACTGGATGCGAGGTCAAACTGCCCCAACAGGTTGGGAAGACAGACACAGTATCAACAGAGACGAATGGAGAGAGAAGTTCTTGCTATACGAAAGAGACTTAGCAATACAGAAGGACATGGAGGATCTCTCAGAAGCAGTCTTTGTCTTTTACACCAAGCATCTTGATCAGTTCATTAGAGAGAACAACAAACTCTGGGGAGATTTCTGCAGGAGAAAGAAGGACCGTGATGGTAACATTTTGGAAGCACTGGAGGGTGCGAACACACACGCGGGTATGACCCACCCGACCTGACCCCCCTATACCAGAGGATTACAGTTCCTTAATGAAAAGCGGGAGAAGCAGTCATCCCTGAACCCGCGAACGCCGATTTCTAGTGTTCCACAAAGAGCACTGATCATGGCCAATCTATCTGTATGAAGACGGCAAGCAACCTTGCTAGCTATCAGCCATTCACAGTTTTTTGCTTTGAACAAGCTCGACATTTGTGGTTAGCCACAGAAAGGAATTGGACACGCAGCTCAATCCTACAGATTCTTTGTTGAACATGCCTACAATCAATTCTTTCAGCATGAAGCATTCCATCAATCTGCAAGAGCAAGGACAAAGGTCAGGGAATGCGGTTCAGGTGACTTCCACACATCTACAAAGCTCGATGGCTACATCTGGTTAGCTGGAAAGGACAAGATCGCTCACATCCCAGGATCAGAGCAACAGAATGTGGACATGGAAGGTCACGATGATGATGATGCTGAAGATGATTTGGAGTTTTTGCCAAGACTACAAGTTTTTGTCAGGAAAGAGGAGGAAAAGGCATCAGGCTCTCAGGAAAGAGAGGAAGAAGGTGTATGCTCTCAAGAAAGAGAGGAAACACAACCACAACAAGAAAGTGAGGTATTACCTGATGCAAATCCTCGAAGAAATATGGAAGATCGACAGGGACTGTTCTTAGTCAGGCAACTCAAACCAGAGCACAGACAGATTCTCCATGATATTACACTCCAAGGCCAAACAATCCTCACAGAAGATGATCTTGAAGGAAGTCGACCCCTTGAACGTGGTGACATAAGCTTCTTCTCATTATGGTTGATGATGTCAGCATTATCAGATGCTTCTTTTTCAACATTCATGGAGCAGTATGCACCTATGATGGGTTATGAGATCTCTTACGACAAGTACTATGAGTTCAAACTGGATATTGACAAAGTTCTCAAGGACAATGAACACCTTGGCGCAGAAAAATTCTTTGGAGCAGAGGATCCTCAATGTGCGTGATCCAGAAGACTCACTTCCATATCTTCAAAGACCTGGCGCAGTGATCCGATACAAGGCATACCAATTGAAGTTTGAACTTGATGACAAACAGTATCATTTGGGACCCTGATGATGACAAATTGTTGAAGTGTAACCTTGAAAGATCAGTATGTCAATCAGACATGTTCAACGAAAGATCAGGAAAGTTTTTGTCAACCAGAGCAAGAAAAGAGGAAGAAGAGAAAGAAGAGGATGAAGATGAGGAGATTGCTGTCGAAGAAGAAGAAGAAGAAAAAGACACACAGGAGCCACATGTCCCAGCTGAAAGCTCTTTAGAAAAAGAGGAATCAGCTCCACCTGAACGCTCCTCAGAGAAGGAGGAATCAGGGGAGAAGAAAACAAACATTCAAGATGATGAGACAGCTCCTGAAGTGAAACCTGCAATTCGACTTTACTATGGTCAAGATATCACTGGAAACGAAGATGATTCAGTTTTTCGAAAATTGAAGGATTGTTTTTCAGATGGTTACCATGGTGAATGGGCAGGATTTTACAACAAAGGTTATCCAGCGTCTTCGAAGCATCGACATATGTTTTGGCATGTCAAGTACAGAAAAACCATGTCTCCACATCAAGATTATTGGTACCATCTTACAGATGACCAGTTGATGGTTGAGTACATTGCCAGACACAAGGATCAAAATCCACAACTAGAATTACAAGAACTCAATCAGCGCATTGAATATGGTTGTAGTGATCCTAGGATGCATCCTCTTCATCAAGACAAGGCAGAAAGATCCTCAAAAGAAGCAGAACAGAGGATTGATGACGATTTTGGAAATCTCACAAAAGTACTCCAAGATTACGTTGAAGAACACAAGGTCTTGCCTTACTGTATGATTTTGCATAGCTTAGCTTACAGGTATTTAGGTGGAGGCCTATCAGATCCAACGTACAAGGATGCTGAATTTCCATACAGATCCTCTCCACAGATAACAGCAATGTTTTGGAATTTGGGAAACTGGTGCAGAAACAGATTTGAAAAATGCCCGGTTCCAGAAAGATTTCAACAATTCATTCCACACATTGACTACACTATCGATGAGGATCATGAAAAATTTGAAACCAAATCACAGTTCAACAATTACTTCATCAATGTCATCAAGAACTTTGGAGGACATCTTTTCATGAATTGCGAGGCTGGTTCGTTGTATCCTCACAGAGAAAGACTCAACGAGGTGGACTTCAAAACTTGCTTCAATGACTATCATGACTTGATGGTGGCCGCTCGCCTTGGAAAGGATGGCTATATCAAGCAAATTGCTGGATATCACACAGATGACAACGACACACGAGTTCGACAAGTCTCATGGGCAATCTTTGAAGTATCTTGGGGAAAGACAAAGGATCGAGATACAGATGAGATTGTTGACTTGACAAGCGCTAGGATGAGAATGACACGTGTGTGCGTTTATCACGTCGGACAGAAGTATGCATCAGACTCTGCTGGGATTGTTGGTGAGTGCTTAGCTGTTATGGCTTTTGAGTGTGCCAGATATCAAGTTGACTTCATCGCAGGTGATGGAAACAAGGCATGCTATTACAGCACACCAAAATCTCCAGGTGTCCCTACATATCAACACAGCCTTATCCAATTCTGGATTAACAGAATGGTAGGTGTTGCAACACAAGCCATGCGCAAGAATTTTGATCCACCTTGCCCTCCAATCAGGGTCAAGCATTTCATTTCTTGCAGTTATCGTGACTTGGATTTTCTTGCAACGCACTTGGATGGCATTACAACAGCAACATACACCGACGAGATCATGAAGAAGACAACTGGTAAAGGTGATTGTTGTATGTTAACAGTTGTTGAGTGGGGTCATTCACGTTTGATGTGTGAGGAACACCCAGAAGACTTTGAGGATGAAGATCACATGAACTATGTGGGTGAATTTTACTTCAAGGTAAATGAAACTTGCTTACATGGTGATCACAACATCTTCATGGTTGCTCCAAATGATCGCGATGCTCATAATCCAATTCTTATCCATCTTGATCCTTCTGATATGTCATGGAATGAACGACATCATTACAAACAGGCCTACAAGAAGAAGCAGTATGCTGATTCAAGAAAGGAAAGACAGAAGGAGAAAGAGAGAAAGGCATATGAAGATCAAGCATCGACGTATCAGGGCAACACAGAGTGGGGTGGATCCTCATCTTCAGCGTCCAGACCATGGAGATCAAGTGAGTGGCGATGAGTGAGTGTACACTTCTTTAAATGAAGATAACACAGCATGAGAAGCCGTGTACAGTTTTTCTGTGCGTCGAACTTATTTCACACAAATGGCATATACTCTTTTAGATAGAGATAATGCCACAAGTGTCTGAACTTCAATTTAATGTAAAATAGAGACTCTTGTAAATAGAGATACTATATACATTTATCTCCATGAATCATCTGGCGAGCAGACCACTCCGAATGGAGCGAACTTCAAAAATTTACCAACTTCGATTTCAGTCCATTGTTTGCTTGAATGAGCAACTTTGGAGATCCGCTATTTCCGTTTATTTCGTGATTTGGTCAATTGTTTCGTATGACCTGAATTTCTGAATCTTGCGAACCCGAACTTTTCAATTCGAACTTTCACCGGTAGAGCGAGGCATTTTGCCTGTGGAGAGACCGTGCGCGAAGCACCATTGGTCACTACTGGAAAAATTAGCGAATCCGCTGTTCTTTTCGACATGTCCTTAGGACATTCGCTGCTTTCACGTGTTTTTCAATTCGAAGCCACTGCGTAACTCCGGTTTCTTTTGCTATTTGCCATTGTGTAGAGAAGTCAGGAAGATACTCTTAATACCAATTGGGTACGGCAAGGCGTAGTGCTCTACTCATTGCTTTTGAATTTGTGCCTGTGTTTTTGTTTCAACCTAATACCTACATAGGTACATGCATGAGTATTGAGCACATTTATATGCGCCCTTCAAGGCTCAAGAGGTATATAGAGTAACCCTGTAGACAAGCACTGACCGGCAACAGGCTGAAGGTAAAAGAGTGCTGTCATTGGGGAAGACGCCTTAGCTGATCTTGAAGTAGACGCTAGGGCCCCTCTTCACCCCTTCCTCCTCTCCCCCCTTCTCTCCCCATACCCTATCTCTCCCTTTGCTGCTGCCTCGGGAGTGCGTTTGCCCCTTGCCTTTGGTCCTTCTTCAGTTGTCTCGCTGCTGTGCTTTGCTTTGTTGCCTGTTCTGCCTTGCGCTGTTTGCTCTTCTGCGTGCCGGGGTTAGGTTACTGTGTGCTTTCTCGTCCCCCCTCTAAAGTTTTCCTTCCTTTGTTCTGCCTGCTTGTTGTGTGCTCCCTTGCCCGTTTCCTGCCTTCGTTGTCTTTCCTCTTATTTCCCCGTTGCTGGTTGTGGCCGGCTGTCCTTGTTCCCTCCCTCTTTCCCTTCCCCCCGCTTGTGTCTGTGTGTGAAGCCCCAAACAACACCCGGCATCTTAGCTCGGATTCGACTTCTCCTAGCCAACGTTTGGCCTTCCTCACTACAGATTTCACAGACTCTCTTGACATTCTTGTCTGATGAAATTGAAACATTTGAACTTTGACATTAGGGAACAGGTTTCAAAATTGGTTCGTTCACATCATCCTCACTTCGAAAATTCCAAGCTTTTGAATTCTATCGTGATGCAGTGTGACCGAGGGAAAAAAACAGGTGCACATATCACACTTTTGTCCTTACCATAAGGGTTTGTATGTGTGAAACCCACTAATTGTCATGCGGGCAAGAATTACTAAATCAGAGTCAACGACTACTTTGACACATTCAGCAGGGGCGTGCAGCACCTTTGGCAGACTGCACACAACGAAGCTATTGCCATTGTTGTGAGGGAGAGGCCAACCACCTCTGTACCTGCGTAATTTCAGTTTGAGCTGTTGAACAAGCTGTCCCAGTCCGTGGTTCTGCATAATTGTGCTTTAGACTTTGCCATGTCAGGACGTTCACCTAGGAGACATTAAAACGTCGACGTTGCCACCATTATCAAGATCCAGCGCAGAGCAAGTAATTACTCTCAGCAGTATGTGTGTGCGTGTGTGTTTGTGAGCTGCGCGCGTGCGCTTGATTTTGTAGATGTTTGTATGTACCGGAACTCAAGATGTGCGTTATTTAATGGGAGAGTCTGAAAGTTCGACGTTTCTCAGGGCCGTGTCAAACATGTTCGAACCTTCTTTCTGTGCAGTTGTGGTTGTTTCTGGCCGATATCCACAAATTCGCTTTCACACGATGCAACAAGCGGTCGTTCCATATGGAAATTGCCATCGGCTTCACTTGGAATTCACCGATACAGCGTGTTCGCAGCAGGTCTTGAGCTTGAGTGTGAACCACGTGTCCACCCTGGTGGATCTCCAGCTGCAGCACCCAGTGACGAGAACAAGAGCATTTGACAGGTGTGACACCAGTGATCAGAGACGTTACAGTTACAGCGTAAGTAAATTGTAAGGTAATGTAATGTCGTATATGTAAGTAATTTACTGATAGATAGATATACGTATATTTCTTATTTATTTATGTATTTATTTATATTAGTATTAGTAATATTAGTATTTTTTAGTAAATATAAATATATTTGCATATATTGTTGCGTTGATCATTTGATGTGTATAATATGTTGGATCATGTTTGATAAGGTTTGATAGCACCAGTTCTTGCTCAACAGCTGCCGTAGTTTGCTGTGTATGCTAAGCTGTGCAAGCAAGATTTCGGCATGAAATCCATCCATTCAGCTCTTTCATCTAGTTTTCTTGTTTCTGGCCCCGGCCCGGAAAGGAAAGTAATGTTTTCATGCGCAATCATGTGCATGTTTAAGAATGCCGGAAGTCGAAGGCACATCCACATCATGAAGTACGCATCATGAAATCATGCATCCCGTGATACATAATGCGTGAATACGCATCAAAGTTATTCACAATCGTATGATGTCAAATGTAGGCGTTCAAGGCACGCATGATTTGCAACACATCGCCACTCTCATTTACGCAGCTGAAGTGGCAAAGCCGCAGACAACTCCACACAGATAGCATCACACTTGCTCAATGCCTCAGGTGCAAATCGGATAAACATTTGATTGACATTTATGTATATGTGTAATATTGTTTTTCTGAAGAACTCACTTAAGAGTTCTGGTCAGCTGCACTCTAAGTCAAATGATCCTTTGGGGTTTCTACAGGCCAGCACGCTAAGTCCAGGCATTTGTGTTCGCACGGGCGAGGCTCAAGGGCCCTTTAGGGCGATTTGATCCAAGTAGCATCGGCCATTCAAGAATGTAATGAACTGACCTGGGCAGTGGCTTCTCGATTTGTGTGTGTGTGTCATCCCAGCATGTAGCGTCAACACCAAATTCACATAGGGGAAGTTGTTTTGGCCAAAAACTGGCTATTGTTTCACCAGCGGTCATTGCTTCATGTGGCAGGCAACTTCCAGTCTTCCTTCAGCACCTTGCATCCGTCAGGTCGGAAAATTCCAGCCTACCTGTTGTACGAAAAATTGAGTTCGTCAGGTGGGAAAATTCCAGGCCACCTGGCACACATTGCATTGCATTGTATGTATGGCGGGAAAATTCCAGTCCGCCCAGCATATGTATGAAAAACTGTATTTCGCAAATGTGAACATGTTGAGCATTCACTTTCTCTTGACTGCAGTTCATGAGCGTTGGACACAGTTGGGCATCAATCACCAGTCTTCACTTTTACCGAAGCCCACGGGGCACAAGCCAAGCGCTAAAACGAGAAGGCGCTGGGTGCTGCGGTGCAACTTTTTGGTTTCCGGTGCTATCCACAGTGGTAGCCGGAGCCGGGTTCCATAGAGATGGAGGGATCTATGGCCGGCGCGGTGTCTAGCACACCATCAGTGGCTGCCGCATCTGCGGCGATCGTGAGAGACAGAGATTTACCACCAACGTTTGATGGAGGTGACCCACTCATGTTCAAGAGGTATCAGAAGGATCTAGAGTTGTGGCAGTTTGAGACAGAGCTGCCCAAAAGCAAGCACGGAGTTAAGATGCTGAGGCAGTTGACGGGCACGGCACGTGCAGTTGCCGACGAGCTCAGTGTGCCGGACATCACTGCCGAGGATGGTGCCAGCAGAATCATGGCTAGGCTCAAAGAACACTTTGCGCCTTACCTGGAATCTGCTCTTCCCAGAGCCTTCGAACGAGCCATCTATGCAGAGCATAGAAAGGGCAAAGAGAGCATCCAAGACTATGTCATACGCATGGACGCTGCCTTCAAAGAGCTGGAGGAAGAGGGCGTCAAAATGAATGACACGGTGAAAGGCTATGTGGTCTTCAGGCATGCTAGCTTGACACAAGTCCAGGAAGACCAGGTCACGACCTGGACAGCAGGGTCGTACGAGCGAGAGAAAGTGATCAAGGCGTTGCGCAAGCTGGAGAAAGTCACCAGAGATCAGAAGTCGAAGAGCTACATCACTGAAGAGGGCGGTGGTGAGGCCTATGAGACCGACGAGGCCTTCGGAAGCTTTGAAGAGGAGGACCCCGATTATGTTTGGATCGGGGATGGTGATTTGAATGAGATATATGATGAAGAAGACTTGCAACATGCGTTGGCAACATACCAGGAAGTCAGAAAGGCGATCAGGGATCAGAGGACAAACCGACAGTCCTGGGGAAAGGGCAAGGGCAAGGACACCAGAAGGTTTCCAGGACCTTTCAAGAATCGCTCAGATGCAGGGGCGAGGAGAATACATGTAGACATGTTGAAGTTGCGCACCAAATGTGCGCGCTGTGGCCAAGTAGGTCACTGGGCCAAGGAGTGTCAGGGTCAGCCAGACACATACGCAAAGAACAGAGCAGCCAGCTCAGGAGCAAGCACCATGTCTGGCAAGTCCGGATTTTTCAGTGCGAGCGTGGAAAAGGGAGCGTCAGTGCTTTGGGAAGGGCATGGCAATGCAGTCATCACCTTAGGGCGTTTTCTGAGGAAAGCAGAGAAGGTGGTAGAGGTTCAGGAGAAACAGTTTTGTGGCATTGCAACTCAACCAGAGCTAGGAGTGGTAGACACGGCAGCACAGTCAGGGCTCATAGGAGAAGAAGCTCTGAATCGTTTGCAAGTAGCACTACATGAACATGGACTCAAAGTCGCATGGAGGGATCGAAAAGCACAGGCACGAGGTGTTGGAGGTGAAGCACAAGTTGTCGGAGTAGCAGAAGTTCCACTTGGGATTGGCGGAATATGTGGAGTTTTGGAATGCACAGTGGTTAGAGAAAACGTCCCGCTACTTCTGCCAGTGAAACTTTTGAGAGAATTAGGAGCTCAGATAGACCTTTTCAACAACAAGATGTGTCTCAACAAGTTTGGGGTTCAAGTTTCTATGGAAGTAATGCCTTCAGGACATGCCACCACGTCAGTTATGGACTTTGGTTCACAAGGTTGGAGTCTTCCAGATGAGGCCAAAGCAGCAGGCCTCAAAGACCATGAGTTTCGAGAATGCGATGATCCTCATGCAGCCATGATCGGGATCAAGTCCAACAACGACCCCAACCAGTCCAATTCGAATCCTGCTCAGAATGTCTTCGCAATGGCATCATGTTCCGGTGCCCAGCTCGGAGGACGAGGCAATGATGCACTCAGACCCAGAACGAGCGCTTCTCAACTGGAAGCTGGTGGGAAGCAAAATGGTCAAGCAAATGCACAGACAAGAAGATCAAGCAGGAGAGGAGGCAGTCTGGCAGCAAGGTGGATATGCTGCTGGATCATGGCAGTCACCATTCCCAGAAGCGGAGGAACGTCCATTCATGGAGCAATTCCACTACATGAGCTCACAAGTGCCTATGGACAAGCACGACAAGTACGCTGCTCAGATACAGAACGGCCTGTTCCTTGGCCTGCGCAAATGTGCCAAGAAACCCACGGCCGATGCGGAGAGATGCACACACCCGAAGATGTCTCTGGCAGGTGCAGGGAATGGAGTTCAGAAGGAGGTGTGGTGTCAAGAGTGCCACGCAAGATGGAAAGTGGCATCCACGGTGCCGAAGAGCATCAAACACAAGGAGAAGCAAGCACCATGCACACCGCCACGGAGCCTAAGCCAAGCAACAAACATCAGCAGCCCATGCCCCATGACGCCATCATCAGACATGATGGCCAACATCCCAGAGGAGATCAGATGCCACCGTCAACTTCCAGCCAGCAGGCTGACGGTGAAGAAGGAGGGCCCCACCAGGGGCAGACACTTTTACAAGTGCCCACGACAGGTGTGCAGCCTGTTTATGTGGGATCCACTCGAGGTGAGCATCTTGAGGAGCCAGATGCCACCCATGCCAAAGCAACACACACAGGAGCAAGCCAGAGGATCGCAGGAAGCAGCACAGGAAGTGAGGAGGCTGCGAGAGGAGCTGAAGGCCAAGGAAACACAAGTGCAACATATGCAACAGGAAGTGCAAGCAACACAGGAGATGGCAAAGGAAGTGAGCACAGAAGCGATCACACAACACCAGGAGGCAATGATGAGGCAGCAACAGCTTCATCATACACAGATTCAACACATGCAAGAGCAAGTGCTGTGGATGACCGCAGTAGCAGGAGAGGAGAGGATGGACAAGGCCTTCAACGACACAGCATTTCAGCAGCAGATAGCAGAGCAAACAGCGGAACTCCGCAAGGTGATGGAGCGACAGCAGAATCAGCAGTGAGCACAGAGCACCGGTGGGACGACGCCCCGTGGATGTGTCCCATCCGGAATCAAGCACAGCTCAATGCCGCAGCACAGCTTCAGCTCAGGACGCAAGAGATGAAGCCAGCAGACAGGAAGGTAGCACAAGGCTACTGGAGGAAGGAGACAGGAAGCCAAGCAAGGTATGAGCCAGGCATTTTGCCAGGACAAATGCCTCCGGGAGAGGAGATATATGTGGAAGTGATGAAAGAACTTCCAGAAGAAGACTATCTGGATGAAGTAGACGGCGTGCTCAAGAAAGGGTGCCGGAAGCGCCTTGTCAGGGCTATGCAATCGCCTAAATTTGCAGAGGTGTACTCAGAGCCAAGAGTGACGGCAGAAGCCCACAAGCAAGGACACAGCACAGGTGGAGCATACGATATCAAGACAGGCTATGACTTCAACCAGCGAAGCGACCGGGAGAGGTGCTTCAGGAAGTTGGAGGAGGAAGACCCCGACGTGCTGGTGCTGAGCCCACCATGTGGCCCATTCTCAATCCTGCAGGAGCTCAACATAGGGCGCATGGGCAAGAGTCGGGCAGTTTTGATGATACAAGAAGGCCTGGTACACCTAGAGTTTGCAGCCAGACTGTACGAATGGCAGGTAAGAAGGGGCAAGATAGCCATATTCGAACACCCAAAGATGGCCAGAAGCTGGAAGGAGCCGGCTCTCACAAGATGTATGAGTCTTCCAGGAGTGGAGACGGTCGAGGCTGACCAATCTGAATTTGGCCTAAGGGTGAAGGAAGGCGAAGCTCTGAACAAAAAGCCTACGCGATTCATGGTCAACAGTGAAGCCATTCGCAAAAGGCTGGCAAGAAAATGCCGAGGAGACCATGAACACCAAAGCCTAATGGAAGGAAGAGCCAAGCTGGCCGAGAGGTATCCTCCAAGGCTGTGCAAAGCAATGATACAAGGAGCAAGAGAACACATGGAGCAAACACAGCAAAGCATTATGGTGTTCATGGAGGAAGACGATGATGAAGGAGACCTGGAGGATGCACTAGACGAAGAAGTTGAAGCAGCCGGCGGCGATGGAGTGCGTCGGATGATAGCATCACCAGCAGAAGAGGAGGTGGAGCGCGGCTCAGATGAGAACGAGGAGGAGGTTCCATGCGCTCTATCTCCCAAAGAAAAGAAGATGGTGGAGAAGCTCCACAAGAACATGGGACATCCATCCACTGAAGCGTTTGCCAGGGCATTGAGGATGGCCCGAGCTCGCCACGAAGTTGTAAGATATGTGAAGAAGGAGTTCACATGCGAGCTATGCAAAGAGCACCAAAAACCCAAGCCAGCAAGACCCACAAGCATTCCCAAGGCATACGAAGCAAACCAAACCATCGGCGTAGACATCGTCTACATGCCGTGGACAGACCCCACACAACAGGTTCCAGTGCTGAACATAGTCGACTGGGGAACTTGCTTCCAAGTTCTAGAACCAGTGCAAGGACTCACAGCAGAAAAAGCCTGGACAGCATTCATGAGGGGATGGGTGCGGATTTTTGGAATGCCCAAAATCCTGGTGGTGGATCAAGGAAGGGAATTTTTGGGAGAGTTCGCCAGAAAGGGCGGTGAGCACGGAGCCCTCATCAGGACAATAGGAGCCCGCGCTCCTTGGCAGAATGGAAGGACAGAGCGGCATGGAGGAGTGGCGAAAGCAATGTTGAGGAAGATGATCGATGAAACAGTGCCGATCTCAGAAGATGAATGGATGCAATGCCTTCATCATCTAGAAGCCACCAAGAATAGGATGTTCAATAGGTCAGGATACTCACCAGCACAAAGACAACTGGGACAGAATGTGAGGATCCCAGGAAGTCTCATGTCTGACGACGACATCGATGAAGCGATGTTTAGAAGCGCCGCCTCAAAAGACATGCAACGAAGCATGGAGATCCGAGAAAAAGCAATGGAAGCATTTGCACGGTACAGCGCTGAAGAGAGCGTGAAGAAAGCATCAAGGGCAAGAGGAAGGGCAACTTGCACCTTACTTCCAGGAGAAGTAGTCTATGTGTACCGCAAGCCATTGCCAAGAAGAAGTGACGCCAGGGTGAGCACCCGAGCCCATGTGGTGCGGTCCTGGGACGGTCATCATGACGGAAGGAAGAAACGCCTGGATCTCGATGAGGGGCGAACTATGGAAATGCGCCCTGGAGCAGGTAAGAAGAGCAACCTCAGAGGAAGAGACTGCGCTAGGACTCCTGAAGGAAGAATATCAGGAGCTCAAAGAAACACTCCGGCGCAAGGATAGCAAGAGGGGATTCAAGGATATCTCCAACTGGGAGTTTCCCCCGGAAGAGGAAGATGAGGATGGCCCACCCACACACAGGAGAAGGATTGAAGAATCAGAAGGCAGCGAGCAAGCAAGCCAGCCAGCACCAAGCAATTCCAGCTCAACAAGCAGCAGCAGCAGCTCATCACAACATGAACCCAGTGAGGGAGCACCAGCAGGCGAGGAGTTATCACCCACCAACACGCAACATCAGGAAAGGAGCCCAGCAGCTGCAGGGGTTCCAATGCCCACTGAAATGTTGGATGCCGCTACAAGAGCAGTTATCAACAATGAACAGCTGGATGGCACTATCAGCAGAACACAAGGCCCAGCAAGCTTTGAGCCCACCAGAAGGAGGCTGGAGAGGATGAGGTATCAGCCATACAACACAACACTCGCCACGCAGCAAGAGCAGGAACAGGAAGAATGGTGGGATAGATCAAGGATGTGCTGGAGTAGAACTAGAGAGGAGTTCTACCTGAAGACGGCCCTCGAGAGTGAGGAGCCAGAAGAAGACCAAGAAGAAGACTGCCAGGATGAATGGGAGGTGGATTGGCAAAGAAGAACGGTCACAAGAATCCACCGAGAAGCAAGAAGCCACAACTACAAGCCACATGAACAAGCATGCCCCGCTAAGCTGAAGCTACTGACCTCTCACCGAAAAACAGTCAAATTCTTTGAAGACGGGAGCAGGGTCAAACATACAGGCGATTGGAGAGCAGACTCCAGAAAGGTGAAGTCTGAAGAAGGTGTCCAGCGACAATGGACAGGCTTCACGGAGTTCAAGCTCAAGAAGAAAGCCACCATCGAAGACATGAAGGTCTGGATGGTCAAGAAGGGGAGCAATGAATTGAAAGAAGAAGACATCAGCCAAGAAGAATGGCCAGAGTGGAAGAAAGCAGACGAAGAAGAATGGAAGAAGGTGCTAGCCACAGGAGCAGTGAGAGTCCTCTCTGAAGAGGAATCAGAGGAGATAACCCGACAGCTCAAGGAAACAGGCAAATCCAGCCGGATATTGCCGTCCAGGATCGTTCGAAGATGGAAGCCGTCGGAACAACCTGGAACAGCTCCAAGCAGAAAGAGCAGATGGTGCATCAGAGGTGACAAAGACCCAGACTTACTAGAACTCAGCAGATATGCACCAACAGTTACCACAGCAGTCATATCCATCGCAATGCAGATAGCAGCAAACAAGGGTTTGCCAGGCATGACAAGGTGGCAAATACTGGAAGTGCTGGCAGGAGCATACGGTCTTGGAGATGCACCTGCTCACTGGAGGAAATCTTTGAAGAAGGTGCTGATAGACTTAGGATATCAGCAATCAGAGATGGATCCATGCACATTCAAATACTTTGCAACTGGAAGCTCTGGCGCTGAGGAGCTATGTGGAATCGTTGTCGTCGAAGTAGACGATTTGCTATGCTTTGGAAATGAACAACATGATGGTAAACTCAAAGAGCTGCAGCAGAGATTCCACTTTGGAAAATTCGTTCAGCTGGCAGAAGAAGCTGAAGGAGCATCTTTCAACGGTCGCCGAATCAAATGTCTCCCAGGAGGAGGCTACGAGATCGACATGACCAAGTTTGTGACAGAAAGATTGCAAGAAGTGGAGTTAGAAAAGGGAAGATGCAAAGACAAGGAAGCAGCAGCAACAGACAAGGAGATAGCAGATACCAGAGCAGCAGTGGGTGCACTAACCTGGGCAGCAAAAGAGGGAAGGCCAGATTGCGCAGCGGGCGCATCACTGCTCGCGGGCAGTCTCAATAGGCTGAAGATTCAGGACATAGTCGATCTGAACAAGATCATCAAAGAGACAAAGGCAAATTCAGGAATGTCACTGAAGATCCAGCCCATTCCAGAAGAAGAGATGTGCTTTGGCGTCATCACCGACGCAGCGTTTGCGAATGCAGGCAATGGAAGCTCTCAAGGTGGTTTTGGAATTCTGTGCTATGAAAAGAAGCTGGCAGCTACAGGTAGGGCGAGAGGAAATTTGCTTTACTGGAGATCAGGCAAAATACATCGAGTAGTCAGTTCGACATTAGCTGCAGAAACCCAAAGTCTGGCAAAGGGTCTTCAAGAGTTGTCTTGGAGTATCACTGTATACAACGAAATCAGTGATCCGAAGTTTGATTTGAAAACATGGGAACGCAACGCCAAACAGAGACGCTTGGAAGCCATCACCAAAGAGGACATTCACCCCAGCCTGAAACAGGGACTGTGTTTGGTGGACGCTAAGTCTTTGTACGACCATTTAGCAAAGAGCACAGTAGGCACCACGGATGACCGAAGAACGGCCATCGAAATGCAGGTAATTAGACAATCTCTTGCAGAGACATCAACTGAAATTCGTTGGGTCAGGCACGAGCAAATGTTGGTTGATTGTCTAACGAAACGTTTTGGAAACCGCTTGCCATTGTACAAATTTTTGGAAAGCGGAGAGCTCAATTTCCAAGACTGCAGTCAACATAAAGTAGTGGGAATCTGTGAACATGTTGAGCATTCACTTTCTCTTGACTGCAGTTCATGAGCGTTGGACACAGTTGGACATCAATCACCAGTCTTCACTTTTACCGAAGCCCACGGGGCACAAGCCAAGCGCTAAAACGAGAAGGCGCTGGGTGCTGCGGTGCAACTTTTTGGTTTCCGGTGCTATCCACAGCAAACGTAGACATTGAAAACCAGAGGCGGTTCACTTGAGAACCTGTCGACCATCACCTGTATCCTTGTTGATAATGATCCAGCTCAGAGCTTTCACGGATTCTGCCATCCACGCAAGTTGAGCACTTGTGCATGACAATGTGTCTTGCACGCATCAGCAACTCTCAGTCGTTGAACAGGTGGAACCTGGTGGCTTGGCGGTTAGCGTAGAACTCGGAGTGGAACTCCAGCTCGTGGCGATACCACTCATTCATGTTGTTGTTGGCCGCGTTAGCCCGATCCAGAGAATCCTGCAGTTCATAGTTTTTGCGTTCGGGTTCTCACATTGTTGTTTGCTTTCGATAAGGGGGAGCTCGTTCTCTTCCAAATCCAATTTGACCTTCTTGAGATCTGCACGAAACCTTTCTGCATCTTGCTTGTCAGTCTCGCTTGTATCCTTCATCACTTGGGCATAGCTCTGCAGAGTTTCCAGTTCACGCTCATAGCTTTCGATGGCTCTTTGTTTGTCTTCCTTCTCGCAGTGTAGGGCGTAGTGCATGTGACTCATCTCCTCGTAGGTGATTTCCCATTGAGCTTCTTGGTCGCGTCGTTTTGGCATTCGACGCTTCGGCTCAGCACGGTTGAGGACATTGGTAGTCCATGAACATCCACATGCAAAAACATCCAATGAAAAAGGAAATCAACATCATCAATCATCACCAAAAATCGCAGCATCTCGAGAACTTCTGAAGCATCATCCATGGAGGTCGCGGTGGCAGGCATGATCTGTGAAATGAAAACCAAATGGGCCAAACCACCTACCTTGCTAGCAGCTTTTGAAAGGGCAAACTTGCGGGCATTGGCTTCACGTTGTTGCTGCGTCTTCTTCTTGGCAGCTATGAAACTTTCATATGCTTGCAGTTTGAACATGTGTGTGCAAAGGCGGTCTGTGAGCAACTGTCTTGCGGATGGTTTCGTCATTCCATCAGCAAATTGCGCCTCACTTGAAACCCATCGCAGCAAGGCTTGGCACTTGAATCTTTTCTTTCGCAATGATCATGTCAATTCCGGTTCTTTTGTCACCAGAGAGTCGGGGAACTTCAGCACGAATTGAATCGTACAGAGCTTTGGCATCCACAACCAGGGCAGGTTTGTTGATCACCCATTTACCCGGAGATTGCAAGGTGTAGTCAGCATTCAGGCAACCTTGAATCATATTCCAAACTGTCCATCGCAGCAGCACATGCTGGGACTCTGCATTCAATGAGCTTCTGGAGGCGCGGGGCAAACGAAAACTTCGCCAATCCAAAATGATGTAGTTGGTGGCTTGACCATCTAAAATCTCTTTTTTAGCCAGCATGTGAAGGTATCCGCCTTGGCTGTGGCCTTCACGTCTGATTCCCCATGAGGCGTCGCTCATTGCAACCAAACCATATCTGAAATTTGATCCAGTGGGTGAAATTGGAGTCCAACATCATTGTTCATTTTGGCAAACTTCACGGCTTTGTTTGCATCACGCAAGTCTTCAGTTGTTGCAGCTGTGATTTGACCACTGAGGGGGGACACTGTGGCACCCAGTTGCGGTGACGTTTGCGTACTTCGCCATTGGAGAGCTCCAAGCACTGCGCGCAAGGCGCTGATCTCATTCTGGGAGGCCATTGCAGTGTCACGACGCTTTGGGTCAATGGTGATGGGCTTGATCCCTCTGAAGTATTCAGGCTGTCCACGTTGGTAACCATAGGATGTTTTCACCAGTGGGCAAACCGCAGAAGTCTAACTTCTCACGCTCGTTGATGTGAGTCCAGTGCTTGAAGTTGAAGTTTTGGCGTAACAACTTCTTGGCATCCAAGTAGCATTCACTTTGAGGATCGCCACTGATCAGCACGTCGTCGACATGAAGTCCTACCAAGCAGCAGCCAAACAATCTGAAAAGACAACCATCGAGCTTGTGTTGGGAGAATCCTACTTCTTCCAGCCTTCTTTTTGCTACCTGGTACCAGGCTCTTGGAGCATCTGCCTGGCCATATATTGGTTTCAACAAGCGCATCAGGGAGTTTGGCTTGATGTCCAACAGGTTGCATGCATCTCGGGGAAGACGGCACCAAAGCTCGCGGGATTGGTTGTCCCCTTGCAAAAAGGGTGGCCACATCGGCACATTGGAATTCCCATTCTTCCAAAACACCAATAGAAGGAGCACTTGTCTGGAAGTTCTGTGGACAGTTGGAGGGCTTGTTTCCAAACTACCAGACCGCATGTCAGGGTCAGAGTACCCTTGCAGCACCAAACGTGCTTTTGCTTTTGCGCTTTCTTTTCCATCATCAGCCCACTTAAGGACAAAACGTGCTTTGAGAACTCGGCCTTCGGACGCCTTTTCAGGTTCAAGTTCAAGTTGCCATACTCCATTTTCAAAAATTGATTGCAGCTCGGCCTTCTTTGCAGTCGTGAAGGTGAGGCGGTCTTCAACGGTAATGCGGGGATTCTTTCAAATCAGCCTCGTTGTCTTTCTTTCTCTTCAAAGGGCGAGTTGCAGCCATCCATTGGACTTATGGATCTTCTTCTTTGGGTTGATGTATGGCATCTTGAGCTTCAAAGCAGCATCCTTGTTGCGAGGAAACAAGGTTTTGCCGAAGAAGGCATCATTGGAAATTCTGCCCTCAGCAGCAGCGACTGTGTCAACCATCATAGCGGCAGCACCATCACGCAAGGTGATCTTGTAGGACTGCAGGTCACCCAACTTAATGGGGACATTCTTGATGGCTTCAGCTGTTGGTCTCCATAAATCATTGCGGGCAACAACGTGGTTTCGGACCAAGAATCCGTCCTCAACTGACCAAAAGTCTTTGGTTTCACCCAAATTTAAATGAAGGTGTTTGAGGCATCATCGTATGTCCATCCCTCAGGCAGCATCTCTGCAGTGAACTTGTTGTGCTCGCCATTCATGCTGTAAAAACCAATCTCAATGGCTCTTTTGCTCAGGAGTTTCATTGGGTTCTTCCAAGGACCGTCTTTGGCCTTGGAAGTTCCTGAGCCATGCCATCTCCCCCTGATCTATTCGGCACCGTCTGCGTCTGAAGTCATCATCAGGGCTAGCAGGCACAGTGTTAACTGCTGCATCTGACGGACCGCTGCGTCCAGTGAGTGACTGGCTGCCACCCGCCTCGTGCGGAATTTCCCTGCCGGCAGGCAAAGTGTTAACTGCCGTGCAGGGACCATCCATTTCATCTTGATTTGATTCACCATCGCTGGGTGGCACAGGGGGCAGATCGGCAGATCCGTATCTGCTGGCATGTTGGCTGGCAGAGTTGCAGTGGTGTTTGCATTGGCATCATCATTGCTGGCGATATTGGCATTGGCATTGGGCTCGTCATTCTCTTCAATCACAGTTTCCGCAGGAGTTGTTGGAGCACAGGAGAATGGAGAGTCTGGAGGTTTTTCAAGTTGATCAATTTGACGATCCATTTGATCTATTGCATCTTGGAACTCACCAGCATCGGCTGGGCTGTCAAGAACTTCAGCATTAGGCTCAGTTGCAGCATCATTCGCAACTGGTTCAGGAGATTCTTGTTGAGCTGGACCATGGAGCTGTAGTTGATGCGGTGGTTCACCATGCTTTCGATGCTTCACATCTGAGTCAAGATCCGCATCATCCTCATCCAACTCATCGATGGATCTTTTGTTGGTCTTGTGGAAGTCGATCATTCGGACAATGCGTCTTTGGCGCACCTCACGCATGGCTGAAATTGAAAATTCTGTGCGGCCTTCTGCATCCACCAAACGTTTCACATGGTGTTTTCCAGCTCAGATCAGCACAGCTCCATGAGCAAGCCAACAAGTGTCGACATGTCCAGTGTCGGGTCAAGTTGAACAGCAACCACAACTGCAGGACCCTTCCACTTGATTGTGTGGAATTTGTCGGTGGCTTCACGCCAGTATAGACACCGTCGATACTGCTTCAACATGGCTCTTCTCAACCTGACATCAACATCAGCCTTGGCACGTGCTTGTTGAGCTTGGGATCTACACTTTAGGATCTCCTGCAGGTGTTGGCCTTCGGAAAGCTGTGGAGGCTTTGTGCGCTCTTCGGACATCAAACCAGGGATGGCTGGTTGCCTTCCCATTGCAAGTTGTGTGGGAGTGAGGCCATTCACAAACATGTGCTCGTTCAGGGAAGGAACCACCTACGTCAGAGCTTCATGCACTGCTTCAACACCTGAGGTCTCATTGTCATCCATATAGATTTGGACTGCACGCCTCACAAGTTGATGGTGGCGCTCAACAACACTAGTTCGAGCGTGAACTTGGCCAGGTGAGATCTTGAGCTCAATGTCGCGGTTTTCAGCCCATGTTGCAAATGCATCGGATTCCCAACCAGCATACTCATCAACTTTCAGTTGTTGCATAGGACCATGGAACCTAATCCAGGAACATTCCAATGCTTTGATCAAAGATGGGGACTTCTCATCAGACACAATGTGGGCAGCCATGTATCAAGTGCATTCATCAACCATAGACAAGATAGCCACACGTTTCTTCTTGCTCAACTCAACCCACGTGACATCAGCTTGAACGACTTGATTGAAGTTCTCAGCTCGGTCAACTGAGGCAGGAGACACACCTTTCTTGATGCCGTAGTGTTGGCAATGAGGGCAGTTCAAGGACTCAATGGCTTCCTTGACTTTCTCACTCACCTGCTTACCATCAAGCAACTTCAGCAGGACTTCTTTGCGGGGATGCCCAAGGTTTCGGCGAAGTCGATGGGCAATTCTGGCAGCATGGGCACCATGATTTGTTGCAAATTGTGCCAGTCTCGACATCATCCACCGCATAGATTTGCTGAGTGAGATCCTCTTCGGACATGACCGCTTTGGCCAGATCGGCATCGTTGTCCACCACCAGGCATGGAACCTTCAAGTGGACAGTGGGTCTGATCACCCTAACAACGGCGGTTCATGAGATTGACCATTGCATTCTTGGCGCTTTGGATTCATGTCGACTTCTTGATGGCTCGAAAACCATCATTGTTGATTGTTGTGGCACCATACCCGCATTGATCAAACAGAGCAGCAAAGCCAGGAAGAGGTGAACACGCTTTTGTTTTCCAAGCACGGCTTTTCTCAGGGTGTTCGGCGTGAGCATATCGGCCAGCTCGCACTTGCTTCCGGTAGGCTTTGCGACACATGGACAAGTGGGTTCCATGGTCGATTTCACGGCGTTCTTCCAGATCAGCGGCATCTGCAGCACATTTGATGTTGGCGTTCTGCATGGCATGAAAATCTCATCAGGTTCATCAGAGTCAATTTTTTCGAGAAATGCTCTGCAGTGTGTGCTGAGTGAAAAATCCCAGCCCTCATTCAAACCAAAACGTTCAACATCAGCCAGCACCCAGTTTTGCAGCTTCGGTCGAAAGGCGACCCTCACCAACGTAAACTTCCCAGAAAAGAGGTGCTTTGGCACGAGCTCCATCACGGGCCATGGGAACCATACCTGAAACTTGATTACGCACTTCGGCACTTTGTTGATTGCATATGTCTTCAAGCTTCATCACCGCACGTTCCGGCACAGGAACTGCTTCAGGGAAATCATCATCATTGGCTTGGAAGGCAGTGTCACTCATGTTGAGCTTTGTGGCATCGGGCTGCATGAACTCTCCGACCACATCAGTCATTTGGGCATAGCCGTTCTCGGCACGCAAGTCTTTCAAGACACTGGACAGTGTCTCGACCTGATCATGGTCGTCGTCTTCACTGATGAGGTCAAACTGTACCTCGGCGAGTTGTGAGCCTTGTGTGACTCCATCAGCCAGTTTCAGAAGCATCGCACCGCCTTTGCCACAGCTGATTTCTTGCAATCACCACCCAAAAGACTCATTCGCTTGCCACCAAAGTCCACTGCAGCATTCAACATTTCCAGAATTGGGCGACCCAACAGCATGGGTGCGGCACCGAAAATCACAAAGCACTGCATACGGCCAACCTTGTCACCAAGTTTTGCAGGCAGTTGGACCATCCAGCGGCTGACACTTTCACCACCACCTCCAAACTTGACACCTTTGTCACAACGTTTGAACTGGAGGTGTTCAACATCCATACCAATCAGCTCTAACCATGTAAGGTATCGCAGCACATATTCAGATCCAGCCAACAACGTTGACGCACCACCATCTTGAATGCAGGCATCAGGGTCATTCCCAGTTGTTGGCATCAGAGATCAGGTGCTGGGCCATCCCGACAAAGTTCTGCATGTTGTTGGAGCCATCACGCTTCTTGCCAGGAGAGTTGCCAGAGCTCTTGGTGGGACAGTTGGCAGCCATGTGGCCAAACATACCGTATCGCAGGCACATCATTGAGGACATGTTCACCCCTGTCTTTGATACTTGACACGCCTTTTTAGGGGAACTAGGACCTTTTGAACCTTTTGATCCTTTCTTTCCCTTACCCTTACCTTTGGTCTTCCCTTTGGAATTTCCGGACCTTCATGGCGAGTTGCTTCCAGAGGCATTGACTTGAATACGTTGGCCACCGTCGGTTAAAGCGACCACAGGGAAGAATCCACGCTCACACGCATCTGGTTCAGCTGACACTTGCTGTTGGCATAGGCAGCATAGACCCGATCGAATTCCTCAGTGTCGAAGACAGCATCGGAGCTGGGCATGTCATCTGCTACTGTGAAACCATATGTAGATTGCACATCCCATTCGTCATCTTGCCAGTATGCATCATCACCATCGTATTCCAGCATGGTACCATCATCATCGTAGGCAGGGTATTCATCATCGTTGTACTCATCTTCATTCTCAAAGTACACCTCATCATCAGCAAAGTGGGCACGGTCAGACTTCCATCGACCACGCGTGTTGTTGAACTTTGAGGAAACCGTGTGCTTTTGTCCCAAGGTCAGACACAACGCTTTCTGTACCAACAGTTGTTTGAATCAGCTGCGCCTGCTCTTTGGTCAATCCAGCACGTCGCATACTTGGGCAGCTCTCGAAGAGCTTGGCCAGACTCAGTGCAGTAGTCCAGCATTGTCTGATTTATTGCTTTGTAGGTCTTGTAGAAATACTTCTCGAAGGCTTCCGGCATCTCGATCTTTGCATCGTACTGCCATTGCGCATCCAACCTATCCAGGATACGGCCTAAGCCATCTGCAATTTCCAGATCTTTCACCTCGAGGTCTTCGCTTTGTCTCCAGGACGCACCAGTTAAGGTGGACAGCACTGAGATCCCCATTTCAGACGCCCTCTTCTGGATGGCCAGTCTTCGGGCATACAGTTGTATACGTTTGCGCCATTCCTTGTCAAACCTGGAGATAAAGTTGTCCTTTGCCTGGGTCTCAGCCATGACACCAGATCCAGTCGCCATGGCGGAAACAGAAAGGTAGGAGCTTGAGGCTCCGCCTACCAATTTGAAGAGCTCACTTCAGAGTTCTGATCAGTTGCATTCTAGGTCAGATGATCCTTTGGGGTTTCTACAGGCCGGCACGCTAAGTCCAGGCACCTGTTTTCGCACGGGCGAGGCTCAAGGGCCGTTTTAGGGCGATTTGATCAAAGCAGGGTCGGCCATTGAAGAATGTAGTGAACTGACGTGGACTGTGGCTTCCCGATCTCTGTGTGTGTGTGTCATCCCAGTATGTAGTGTCAACACCTAAGTTGACAGCGTCAAATTCACATTTAAAAGATATATATATATATCATATATTTATATTCATGTTTGATGACTTTTCCCATTGACTCATACAGCTCCTCCCACAGAGACCAAGAAAGGTCCCAGCAGACTATCAGATAAATTCTTTCAGCAGGCGCTCACTACATTATTGAGCAATTTGAGCCTAGCAGCCTAACTGTGAGTTTAGAATGACGCTCCGAGCTTGAGCTGTACTCACCATCACAACACATTGTTTTGACATGTTTTGACTACTTTGGGTTTGATATGTTTGTCTATGATAGAGTCCATGACTGTCCTGAATGTGGTGGGCAGTTTGCTCTGCAGTCTTTTTCGCAGCGTTTTTGTCGCTGAAAGTATATGCTCTCCGGCTCTCCATGCAGTCAATGTGCATACATGTGCTTTCCACAAGCACCTCAAAGTACCAACACATGTACGAACTCGTGGCATCTCTTTGGCTTCTTCCCACTGTGCAACACTCCACAGGCAATCGAATGACCCCCACGCCCCGTGCCATGCTCCAAGGCATTGCCACAAACTGTCAGAGTTTCTCGGCGTCAAATGGAAGACCTGAAAGCATTTGAAAGCCTTGTCAAAAACAGGTTGAACATTCTTAAGGCATTTGGGAATTCAACCCGAGAAGTCACTCTGTTCTAACTGATGTTCTGCTATTGCGACCAATGAGGTTTCAGTTTCCGCAACTGATATATTTATCCATATATATATATACATATATATATACATATATACATATACACATATATATATATGTATATTCCATTATACTTGAATATTGTGGAGTAAAGCATACCTACATATTCATTTGTAAAACCCTTCCTTTCCGGTCAAGGTCCATGTAACGTCTTCATCTTACTTTTGGCTCAAGATGGTTAAAAAGGCTGCAGCCGTTGCCCTGGGTGCGGGCGTTTGCCTTTGCAACTTGTTCTTTTTGGGGTTGGTGTTGTCAAACAACAATTCAATTGGTTATCAGCCACATCGGTCTCTTTGATTGTTGCTGTTGTGGTTGGTCTTTCCTAAACCCCTTAATCATACATTTTTGTGGCTGGCAGCTCCCTAAAAGCTCGCACATGGAACCGACCGCATGACAAGGGCGCGCACTGAGTGGATTGACGCTGACGGGCAGATTCCTCACAGGCACAAGGCTACATTAACTGAGTTAAGCCATTATGCCAACAATCTGAAAGCCCGGTCCATTTGGTGATTTGTAGCCACATTGAGTCATCCTCTCGCAATCTGGAGAACTTGGTCCACAGTACGGAGCAAAGTGGTCTGCCGGCGCAACTGGTTCTGATTCCTTTGAGAGGGCAGGTCCTAAGGGGAAGCTAGCAGCACTTCGTTCAGTGATTAGCGGGATTTTTTGTTTGTTCGACGACAACTTGGAAATCACTCAGGAGTTTTCTGAGGCAAATCGACACATCACACTGGTCTTGAAGCCAAGGGCACGTCGATCCCATCTTTTGAGACAGGAGTGCATTGGTTGGTCGATCTCTTCGGAACCATTGTTGTCGACAGCAAAGCGGTTTGTAAAGTATTTTTTATTTCTAGGAGCAGTGCCTGAAGTGCCTCGCTGCTGTAAGGCCGCGTCCGCGCCACAGCGGGAGTACCGTGCTCCGGATTTCATCGGCATTTTGCTGTGTGTTGGTATGCAGGGTCTCGGCATTTTGCTTTGAATATAAACCCAAGACTGTGATTTGAGTCCTCGGCATTTTGCTTTGAGTGTTTTCAGAAGTTTGACACTTTGCCTCAGCAATATCATTGACTTGACTTTATCAATTTGACTTCATCAGCTTGGCATTTCCCAAACATCTCTCATTGTGGAAGTTGATTGTGATTTGCCTTGAACCTCTCTTGCAAGAGCCCGCATTTCTTTGAGTATCAAACGCAAGCCCAGGGTGTCTCCGTGTTTTCTTTGCGGGTTTTTTTTTCAGTCATGTCAGGTTCAGATCAAATGTCAAGTTTGAATATCAGCTCGGAATCAGCAGATGTGTCAATTCCTGCCGGAACAGTTGCAGTCTCTCAGGCAAGATCAGACAGTCGTAGTTCCAGCTCGTGACGTCGGAACCGAAACTCAAAACGTCGAACGCCGTCGCAGGTGAAGAAGTCGGTGTCATCGATTGTTAAGTCAATGCCAAGGAGTTCCCAACATGGTCCTGCTCCTAGTAGCCGTCCACCCGAAATCCACCTTCATTATGATCGTGTTCAAACGGTGGCTGTTGGCGTTGACCCTGTTGACTTTGCAAAGATGGTTGGTGAAGCCAAGGTTTTGATTTCAAATGCCCAAGACCGTGCTTGTCACTTTGAAGGGTTATCAAAAGAGATTTTTAACCAAGCTTATGTCAATTTCTCAACAACTTCATCAGTCATGCTTGGAGAAATTGGAGAAAGGCCAGGTTATGGGGAGCAAATCCAATTGAATCAATCCAAAGGTTTGTCACTGCAGCAAATGTTTTCGGAAGTGGAATCCATCAAATCCCAACTCCGCGCCACTAGGATAGTAGGGCACGACTCCGAAATCCAGCGGTTAATAAATGAATCCCAAAGTACTGACTATCAACTTGGTCAGAAAGACGGTGAGATCTCTCGACTTCAACTCCATTGCCAAGCGCTTGAGGCGGGATTGGCTGCGTCAAGCGCCACCGCTGTGCAACAGAGTGTTCCAGCAGAGAGGCATGAGTCCTTTGAGGGGCAGATGAGGAATGCCATGTCCACCATGATGGAAGCAATCTAATCCTTGTCTAGCCGTCTTGATCATGTAGAAAGCCGAAATGCCGCGAATTGTTTGCCAGCTCAAAACATTCCTCCCATCTTGCCTGTGTCAAGCAGCTTTCAGGTACCACCGCCAGTCGATCCTCCTGATCCAGGTGACTGGGACGATGAAGGTGGGGATGGGGCGATGATCCAAACAATGATGATGTTGAATTGGTACCAGAAATTTCTGAGGATGTTGTTCGTGAAAAGGATGTAGTTGATGCACGGGCCTTGCAGAATGCTCGCATTGACGCACTCCCCAACAATGCGGCCGAATACCGTGGTTGGAAGAACACCCTCATTTTGTTGCTTGGTAGATCTTGGTAGACTTGACATCTCCGGAAAAGAAGCCCTGACATTGTGGTTGTCGCCATCATTTCAGGTTGACAGTGAAAAAGAAGTTGAATCTTCTTCGGGTCTGTTCCCACGCCTTGACCGCTGGTTGGCCGGTGAGTTAATTAAGTCTATGAAGAGCATCCCAGAGTTCTCTTTTCGAGTTCAAGGTCATGTCGAAGGTTGTACTAGGAAAGTGAAGTGCCCAGAGGTCGTGCTATCTTGCACATGATTTCCAGACATTTTGATTTAGACCGTAACAGGGGGGCTTTGTTGACTACCCAAAGCATTTTCCAAGTCACGTTGCGGGGCTTTATTTGACAATGAAGACCTTGAATTCCATCCCTGCAGATGACTGGCCAAATGAACGTATGCTTGGCGAATGACTGCTCCATCAGTTGCGCAGTGTGCGAAAGTTGGAACGCACAATGGAAAATTATCAAAATGTCAAGTTTAAAAGCCGATGAACGGAACTTTGCATTTTTGTGGGGCCGTTTGCAACAGTTGTTGGTTGAAGAGAGGGAGGATGTCAATGCCAAGGCGATTGAGTTGACCTTAAAAGGCAAGAAGCAACCAAAAGCAGTGTTTTGTGGCTCCTGCAAAACCAACTACATTTGCACCGGCCGCGGCCGCTACCACTAAGGCAGCTCCTGAGCTGGAAGCTGACTCTACTAAGAATGCTCAGAAGAGTGGAAAAGGAAAATCGAAAGGAAAAATGAATCCAGAAGAGAAAGCCAAAACACCGCGTATCTTTTACCAAATGCCTTCCGGGTGTGTTCACAGTGACAAATGCTCATATCTTCACGATTCCTCCAGGAAGGCCAATTCAGGGGCGACTAGTTCAGAGACCAAGCCCAAAGCGAAGCCTGCTTCCAAACCAGCGGCTAAGCCAAAGGCTATGGCTGTAGTTGCACTCGTAGCTGCCTTATCTTCCATGGTTTCTCCAGTTGCTTTTTTGAAGTTTGCTGCCGACAGTGGCGCCGGTCGTCATTTGGTGTCTCATGAGGCTTTGGCACAACAAGGAGTTGATGCTTCGGTTATCCAGCCCTTCCTCTGTCCGTCGCGTGAGTCCCTCCGTTTTCACACTGGGGGGGACAAAGAGATTCAAATTTAGCTCTTGGATTTCAATCTGTAGAGAGCTTTTTTCAGATGCCAATCATTTTGTGCTTTCCGGATGCCCTTTTGTCCGATCGATTGGGCAGGACATTGCGACGGTATGTCATCTGTGCGGATGCCAGGTGAACTGCCGTTTCATGTCAAAAAGGGAGCCAAGATGTTTGTTGATTGCGATGAGGGTTCCAAGATTCATGCTTCAAGAGTCCATGAGTTTGTCTCATTTTTCACTCAAAAGTTTAATGTAAATCCGGGCATGCCCGCACCTGTAGAATCTCCTGACGCAATTCCAGACTTGGATTCGGATCCGTGGCTCCAGCCTGATGTTGTCCGTGATCCTCTAGGACTCGGTGATATCGTTGTTGAGCATAATTCACCAAAGATTGATGCTCCAGTTGAGATTCCAGGCAAAGTATCAGAGGGTAGGGGTATTGCCTTATCAAGAGAGCATTGTTTGACTCATTGGCCGAAGTCACCCTTTTGTGATGTTTGCAATCGAGCCCGGTTGTACAGCAAGAGGGTGCGATCAGTTCGCCAGCCTGATGAACGTCTTGACTTGCCGGATCCTGATGCCTTTGGTCAACAGATTGCATGCGATCACATCATTGTTTTTAAATCAGCAAAAGGAAAAGAACATGCCGTTTTCCTCTGTTTCCAGGGATGCTGCACAAGTGGCCTCATCTTTTAAGCACTTCGTTGGTTTGCGCGGCAGTGAGTTAAAAATCGTGAAGTCAGACGCTGCCGGCGAGATTCTTAAGGCGGTAGTTGAGCAAGGTTGGCTTTCAGAAGCTTCCGTGCCGAGCTGTTTTCCTCACAACTCGCAACTGGAACGTGAGATCCGATCGTTCCAAGAAGTAGCTAGGTCACTTTTTCTTCAAGCTGGTTCTGCTGCTCGTCCACAGCTGTGGCCACAAGCTTGCAGTTATGTGGCGACGATCATGTCAGCAAAGCTTGTTGATGCCTCTGGAATAACTCGTTGGAAGAAAGGTTTTGGTGATGAATTTTTGGGCCCTGTCTATTTGCAAGGCCAACTTGCATTTGTAAGGACCAAACAACCAGGCAAGTTCAAACTCAATCCCAATGCTGAGCGTGCGATCTTTGTTGGTTGGAGGTTAGGTTTTAGCCTTCGATACAAGGGTGTCTCGTACTTTGTCTTGTACAGTCATCCCAAAGAAGATCTCAGCCTGATTCCCGTTTCCCAATTTCAGAATGCAGAAGTTTACACTCCGAAAGAAATGACTTTTCCTTTGCATTTGGCGGCAGAAAAGGCCTTGCATGATCTTGAGGATCCCCGACGTGCAGAGCTGTTGGACATAGATTCACTGCCTATTCCGTATTCCGTTTGTTGATAGCATTACGGAAGCCAAGCAAAAGAGTCGACGAGTGTACATCACATACAAGCGTATGCTGGAGGTTGGTGCAACGCCTGGTTGCAAAGGCTGTGACAATGACACGAGTGCATTGAACGTTTTGAGCGTGCGTTTGGTAAAACCGATGAATCTGGTGACATTGTCGAACCAGCACCTGACGAGGACGTCTTGCAACAAGAGTCCTTGCCAACAATCGATAATGCTTTGACTTCAGATGAATTTGATGTATCCCCTTCGCCATCTATCAGAGAGGAAGCATCCGATGAAGAGTTTCCTGAATGCCCGCCTGGCAGTCCTGAAGAGCCTGATGAACATCCTGACCGTTCGTCAGTTGCTGGTTTGTTGGTTGCTGCCGAAGTTTCTAATGATGCGTGTTCATTTTTTCCGAGAGTATGTCCAAGACATTCTTAATGAGTCACTGAATCAGGGGGGCGTAACAGGCAGCCTTGGCGCCTCAGCTCACCCGCAAAATGACACCACCAAAGGTGCTAGGCAGTTGAAAAGCCGGCATTCATTGAAAGGTTCTGATATCCCTTTTGAATTTGCGTGTGATAAAGATTCCAACTTAGGAAAATTGCACTCAAATACTGTTGATGGATGCACTGTTGGCGTCACTGCCAAGGACATGCCAGCTCGCAGGCCGTGGGGATTTGTCTCATCCTCCGCTCGTCTTGCGGATCGACTTTCAAAGTTGAAGTGCAATCATTCCAAACATGAGCACTTGCAAGGGAAGTGGACTCGCTTGTCCGCTTTCCATCCAAGACCCCTGTGCGTTTTGATGCTGGAACCCCTTTTTCCTCATGTCGTCAATCAGCATGCGTGATCTTCGCCATGTGGTGCAAGATCTCGACAACCTCACCGCCAAAAGCTTGTTGCGGGGTATCCCTCAGTTCCCCTTGACATTGCGATATTGTCACTCCTGCTTATGTTCATCGACTTTTGGATCGAAGTGAATGGAAAGATCGACCAGAGGTTTTGGATGCCATCAACTCGGAGAAGCAAGGGCTTCTTGCCAATGGGACATGGGATGAGTCAAAAATCCGCCTCAAAGCAGAGGTCTTGGCTGAAGCACGAGCGAAAGGTCAGAAGATTCATGTTGGTGCCTTGGGGGCCATGGCCAGCATCAAAGGGCATGAGAACTCTCCTTCAGAATGAGTCATCACAGCCCGCATTGTCTTCAGGGTTGATGCTGTGCGTGACGAAGCCAATCAAGCCGCTGTCTTTGACGGTGGACTCAACATGATCATTGCGTTGGACTTGTTGAGGGAAACGCATGTTCTATCTCAGACTGCGTTAAAGCATACATTCAAAGCTTCCTTGACTCATCATGCCCGACATATGTGCTGCTCCGGCAGAGCTAGTGCCGCCTCATGCCAGATACATTCACCAACCAGTAGCTCCGCTCATCCGATCATTGTATGACCACCCGTTGGCATCTGCATCATGGCAAAATCACCTTGCCAGTATTTTATCAAAAGAGCTTGGAGGCATTGAAATGCCAGAGCAGCCCAGTTGGTTTCACTTTCCATCCATGAGTCTTGCCCTCAGTGTTTACGTTGACGACCTGACATTGAGTGGTCCACAGAAGAACCAAACCAAGTTTTGGTCCACTTTGCAGAAGCATGTTCAACTTGAGGATCCCGCCGAGCTATCAAAGCTGCTTGGAAGGAATCATGTCTCTTGTGATCAGGGTCTTACCCTTCATTCTGCAGATTTTGCAAAGCAGTGTGTCGAACTCTATGAACAATTGTCCAGCAAGAAGGTCAAGCACTTTCGCACACCTCACTGCGATAGCGGAACCTTCGTCGAAACTGACGATCAGTGTGTTAGACAGTTATCAACCTCTTCTGCAAAGCTTGCGATGAAACTTATGTGGCTTGGTCGAATCAGTCGTCCAGGCATCATGGCTGCTAGTAATACACTTGCCCGAAACATCACTCGATGGAGTGCCAATGATGACAAGCGTGCCGCTCGTTTAGCCTGCGGTTGTCGCTCTATGTTGACAGTGACTTCGGTTCGTCACCTGACATGAAGTCGACTAGTGGCTTTATCATCGCTCTTGAAGGCCCAGATTCATTTGCTATTATCCTTTGGGGATCAAAATCCAGAGGGCTGTCTCTAGATCAACGACAGAGGCTGGTGGTCTTGAGCACTTCGCTGTTTGGTGAGGCTATTTCACTTTTGGCTGTGTGCCAGCGTGTGTTTGACGCCGCCTTTGTTCTCATATGTTACGAAGACAACCAAGCAGTGTTGGCATTTATCGCCAAGGGCTAAAGCCCAAAATTAAAGCATTTGGCCAAAATTCATCGCATCAATGTTGCGAGCACTTGCGAAGCCTTTTCTGCTGAGGACATCCTCATCCAGTACATTCAGATCATGAATAAGGCATTGCCGGTGTCTATGTGGTCAGGTGTTTTGGATTTGCTTTGCATCAAGCCCATCACGGCCTCGGACTTTGGTTGCAAGGATCTTTTTTGTCACGGCATTCAACTTGCTGCTGATTACACTAGTGGGGGGCCATTTCCCAGGGGATGACCCTACCGAGGGCCCATGTGTTTTGCTGTTTCTTTGCATGTGTCTTGCCTTTTTTAAACTTTTCTTTTGCTTTTTTTCTTTTTACATCCCCACCCCTTAACCTAGGTTTTTTGGGGGGGAACCTTACAATATGTAACTTACATTTTCCGGGGTGTTTTTAGGGGGCGGGTTAATTGTAACTTAAAATCTCTAAGGTACCAGAAATCCAGGTTTTGGAAGGGTGAAAAATGTAAGTTATGACCCCCTAGGTATGGTCCTGGTCAAGGCAAATTCAAGGTCTTCCCCGGGAATACACCACACACGTAGTGATTATGGAAATCGGATGGGGGGAGGGGGGAAAATGTATCTTACATTTTCTCCCCCCTCCCCTCCCTTTTGTGGGTACCACTATGCGCTTTTGGGGGTAACTGTTACCTTTACTTCTTTCTCTTATCCCAATGAGGGCCCAATGCTTGGTGACGTCCCAAGAAGTAACTTACATTTTTGAGGAACAGAGGCTTCACAGAAATGGCACCTTCAAAAATGTAAGTTACATTTAGGAAGGTTTTACCTCAAAAATGTGATATTACATTTTTCAAGCCCCTCCAAATTTCTGAGGGACCTACCCTAAATGTAACTTACATTTTTGAAGGTGCTGATTGTATGGTTTTTCCATGTTTTTTCACAAAATGTAAGTTGCATTTTCGAAGGTTTTACCTACCCTAAATGTAAGTTACATTTCGGGGAGGTCCCCCCTGCCAAAACGGCACGGATCTTTTTACCTCAGTTTTTTGCGATTTCTTTCAAAACGTATCCAGTTTTGGCGGTCCCCAATTCGGATCGGGTACCTTCCCTTTCGGCTGGCCACCTGTCCATTTGGCAGGAGTGAGCCTCAACATTGCGCGTTCTTCGGCTTCACAGGTCCACCTCGGACCTCCCTTTTCAAGTTCAATGTTTCTTTTGTCTTCTGCGCAGGTTTTACTACCTTGTCCAGGTTAATTTATTGCTTTGATGTGTGCTGCATTTGGCATTTCCCCTTTTCCCTGGTTGCATTTCATCTGTCTATATTCTCCACATATCATGTCGCCTCCTTCCAACTTGCATTGGTTCCTTCCATGTGTTCTTCATTTGTCAAATGTGCCCCTTTCCAAGTTGCATTTGCTCTTTATATTTTTCTTCCATTTGCAATTTTGGCTCTTTCCAACTTGCATTTTGCTTTCCCATTTTTCTGCAATTGTCATGTGTGCCTCTTTCAGATTTGCATTTTCCAATTCCATTTTCTTGGCATTGTTTCATTTCTCCGTTTTTCAAGATGTAAACATCCTAGAACAAGCGCAATTCGACAGCACAACTGTAATTAAATTCCAGTATGTTGCAGGCCAATCAAGGCACAGTTTTGCGGATGTAACTAAGTTCCATCTGCATTTTCATTCCTTGGATGTTGCTTTGCCATCTTCCATTGGGTTTCATCATCAACTGCCGAAGTTTAATTCAGCATGTTGCAGCCGCTAAGCGCACATCCGTGTGGATGCTTTCATCATTTGGACTGTTTTGTCCGCATCCGTGGAGTTTAGCTGCTAAGGCGCTTCTCCAATTGCATCCGGTTGGACTTCAGGCATCGGTAATTAATTGCACAGCACTGTAGTGTTCGAAATAGTCAGGCATAGTGGGTTTCTCAATGAAATCAATTCATACCTTGCCTGAAATCAACCTTAAGAGCCGTAATCCTTCATTCCGTTTACGCAAGGGCCCATGGAAGCCCATAGCCGGCAGGGCAACAACGTGTACAGTATCCTTAGGGACTTTTGACCAGGGTATATAGTTTAGGGTTAGGGGGGACTTGAATATTGTGGGGTAAAACATACCTACATATTCATTTGTAAAACCCTTCTTCATCTTACTTTTGGCTCAAGATTGTTAAAAAGGCTGCAGCCGTTGCCCTGGATGCGGGCGTTTGCCTTTGCAACTTGTTTTTTTGGGGTTGGTGTTGTTAAAACAACAATTCAATTATGTTATACATATATGTATGTACGTATGTATGTCATGTATGTAATGCATGTACTGTATGTAATGTAATGTAATGTAGTGTAGTGTAATGTAATGTAATGTAATGTAATGTGTACTGTACTGTACTGTACTGTACTGTAAACAATAAAAACCAATGACTCCATCCCTGGTGCTCTTGAAAAGGCCAAGATCAGACAGTAGCAACAGTTTTCTCCTCAAAGCCTTTTTGTTCCTTTTTCCAGCGTTCAGGTTGTACTTGCGCAAGAACGAGATCATAGATTTGCTACTTGCCTCAATTCGGAGGATGTGACAGCAATAAGAGACATTTCCAGGCAGTGGATACAGAATTCATGCGTTTCAATGCAGGAATTTTGTGCCCACGTTAAATTAAAACAGGTTGGTGTCAAAGCACCCTTGTGACAAGATTGGAGTGAAACTGACATTTGCAGTTGGACTAATCTCAGCTATTCTCAGCTCAACCTTTTGGACAATGTTGGGCAGTGGAAGTCAGTGGACGTCAGTGGAAGGTCTGAAATCCTGTATCTTCGGCACTTGCGGCGGATGAAGGCAATCCGACTATGATCAGTAGACTGTGTAGCTGTGAATGCCAACACCCTGCATCTATCGTCGTCCATCTACTTCCAACGTTTTCACAAACGGAGATGGCAGAATGCATCAGCATGCATAGGAGGCCAGTGTGGCTAGATGCTGTTGGTCTTGCAACACTGAACTACTTGGCTACCAAAGCACCGGCCAGTCATCAGCAGAGCCTTCGGTGATGAAGCAGAATAAAACAAAACACAGTGCACCGGTCAAGAAAAAAACAAACGGTAGGTAGCCTTATTAATAGCAGTTTCGGCAGCCTCATCACCAGCAGCAAGACTCTGCCGGCTTCGTAGCCGTACCGTTATTGTTTCATTGCTGCCCACATATTCATTACAGTTGGGTTTGCTCATGTTGGGCACCTCGCAACAAGAGAGCTGATTTCGAAAGATTGACAGACAGAAGATGAGAAAATCAAGTTGGTTGATGTTTACTTTCTGGATTTGTTCAAGTCTTTTGTTTCTTTCTTTTTCCCTGGGCTGATTTTGTAGGTACTGTGGCTCGCAGACAACCCTTGCGCTGACTTGCCGTGCGCAGTCATTGTTTCTGAACAGATTGGAGTTGTTCTGATTCATCCGGCGCATTGACTTGTTTGGCAGGTGGAAATTGGCAAAGCTGAAATTGAAGTACCTTCTCAGGTTAATAAAGACTCTGAGATGATTCACAGACACCATCAAACCTTTGCATCACTAGCTTATGCATTTTGAGTTTAACATGTTCTTTGATGCGCAAATTCCGTCAGTCACTAGGCTCCAAATCCCTGCTTCTAGCCTTGCAACAGAGCACTTGCAGTTTTTTTCCTTGATTGGAGCTGACAAAGCTAGAGAGGTCATTCCCTTGATCGAGGACCCCACCGCCCCCGCCAGCGTTTGGCATCATCACGGTGTTACGGCAATGACCTCTCCTACATTGTTGTAGGTACTACCGGTCCTACATCCTGCATCATTTGCCTGGCTTGACCAAGATTGATGCGGAGGTCCTTCTGCATGACAGTTTTCTCTCTTGGGGTTAGTCATCAGTTACAAAAACTCCTCGCAGCATCAAAACGGCGTGTACCAAAGGCACCTAAAAGCACTTTCCTGCTGGAAAACAAGCATCCCTGCACCTGGTTGAGTTGACTTGTGATTCTCCTGATTAGACTCGACCTCAGTGATCAGAATCCTTCCCACAAGACTGATGGTGAACCACGGTGGGTTCCATGGCGATGTTGCGGCATTATTTCAAAACTTGCACAGGCTTTTGGGCCGGATCTGCCTTTTTAATCGCTTCTGCTCTTGTGATTTCTTGCTTTTGGCTTCTGAATTGTTTTTGGCTACCCGGCCATCCCTCTGTGTGCGTAAGTTATTTGATAGGGCTTCTCCGCAATTACTGAACTAGCGCGATCAACATGAAATACTTTCCCAATTTTTGGGGGATGCACGACTGAGATACATGGATTATAATACGCGCATCAAATCCACAAGTTATTCCTTGCGGACAGATACTTCAAAAAGACAAGACACCAAATTGACTTCACTGACCCCGGTATGTGGGGGCAGCCGTATTGGATGGACGAGCCAAGATGTCATTGAAAGGCAGGGGACCAGGACAGCACCGGGAATTCCAATGTACAGAACGCACGCAATCACGCAGCAAAAGTCACCAAAAATCTTTGTGGTCTCAAGGATGAGAACTTCCTACCTTGGCTTAAGAACCTGCTTCTGGAAGAACCTTGACCTTGCGAGAAACAATATCTAGGCGGAAGCTTATATAGCATAGGCAAACATCATTGCAAGCCTACAGTTCTTTGCACAGCCGCAGCGAAAGCATACACCGCGCCTTTTAGAAAGCTCATGCCATCACCAAAACAGGCGCAAGCCCCAAAACACTGCGACGAGGGCACCTGGATGTCACAAGCATTCCGATGGAAAGCAGTATAGCTCTCGGGCAAGGGGCATGTCTTGTGACCGTTTGAGATTTGTGATCTTTTATCCATGAGCTAATTCGTGAGGGGCTAGCAGCTAGCAACTTGCCACCGGACCTTGACGGCATTTTTGGCCACTGAACGGGTTACAGATTTTTGCGCATCGAAAGCTGTCCAACGACTGTCATGTTTTTCAGCTTTCCTAAAGCCTTCAAGTGATTGGCCATGATAGACCGACTAAGTTGAATTGAGTTGGGCTGCAGACCATCCCATTTCGACAGCTTGAAAGAGACGTGTTTGGTTTTTGTCACCGAAATGCTGGGTAGTATCTCATTGGGTTTAGGGCATGGTCTAAGCAAAAAAAGAGCAGGTTCTAATTACGAAACAAGGGTTCTCATAATTCTAATAGTGAAATTGGCTTTGTCATGGCTTGCACGGCCACCGTGAGGACGTGACAGAGGAGGAGCGAAAAGAAGCTCAATTGGTGAGGAAGCCAAGTATTGGGCGCATGGATGCACATAGTTGCATCCTGCAAGGTCTAAGTGATGTGACACATTGTGGTACAGTGACACACAATGTGTTTATCAATCAGGCAAGTTTCTTGCAGGCAAGTGTGTGGTTTAAAACATCACGAGAAATGTCAACTAAAGAAAACGACTCGTTGGCTGGTCTGTTGCTTCGTCATGTTTACTGGAATGTAACGACATGTAGCGACCTAGACGATAGTTTGCACTCATTGAAAGATATATAGGTTTGTCAGTAGATCAATTCAAACAAGCACAAACTCAGTCAGCCATCGAGCCGAATGACTTTCAGAAACTTCGAAGCCAGATTTCCTGCCGGACACCATGAGAGAGAGAGAGAGAGCCAAAAAAGTTTTGGATAAATTTGGTGTATCTTGGTCACAAGGCTTGGCCACATCAAGTGGTCATGGAGAAAACTTGGTCACAAATGTGCTTGAAAACTTTCAGCGGACACTGAGCACGTTTTGGTCTGAGTTGGACTTTGGTGGGGTCGACACCCTAGCAGGCGAGCTGATGCGAGCTGACAGCTGCCAGTTGATGGCGTTTTGACAGTGATTTTCTTGCAGGTTCTTGTGTACTTTGCAGACATGAGACCTCTTACATGTAAAAGAACATCTTGCAACATTGATTGAGCGCGGGTCACAGCAGAGCGTGTCACAGCATGTTGTGCTTCTGGATCCTTGTGCCCAAGAGCCCTTGAAGGCCTTTAGCTGTCTTTCTTTAGATCAACGGATGCAAGAAGGAATGAACACAGCTGTGTGCAATACGAGAGCGGCAGAAGCCATACGGCTGACTCAACCTTTAACTTGCGTAGTTGACTCTGCAAGGGCAGTAGCCGCGCCCGAATTTTCTCGGTTGCGCATGAGCTTCCCTCCTAACTTGCTAGGATTGAACAGGAAGAAATATTGATCCAAGCAGACAAGCAGGTCCGCAAGATGAGAAGCAAAGAATGATAAAGGCAATAGTTCGGCAAAGCAAAAGGTGGGGGAAGTGGTGAAGAGGTTCACTTCACACGTTAAGTGGTTGAAAATTGAAATATCTGAAGATCAAGAGTTTCAGGCAACTTTGCATTACAGTATTTTGATGTATTTTGATGTGTGTTGATGTATTTTGGATATCTTGGTCCTTTTAGGTCAGCAATGAATTCCACACACAGATGAATTTTTCCACCACCGAATCACTGAAGTCAATGATATGTGCTCACTGTCTCAGGGAGTCGGAGTTCCTGCTCCTTCACGCCATTGCATAGTTTCCACGTGCTTCCACTACAGCCATGTCCCAGAGCAAAAGGAAGAAGCAAACCAAGCATTCAGTTTGACATACAAAATGGCAGTCACAACGTCCTTGATTACATCGCGTTTCGCATCTGCTGGGGGCCATGTTGGGCCCCCAAAATGTGCAGAGATCACCAACTGAGGGCTGAACATAGTCAATCAAGCCAGTGGTAAAGAAAATTGAAATAAAAAAGAGGATTGGACTGCCCCACCAGAGGATTCAGCAGCACCTAGATCGAGTCCCAAGGGCCTGCAAAATGGAATAAAATGGAAAATTGCAAACACAGCTGTGTTTCTGATGATTGACTCCCTAGTTTACAAGGAACAACACGGCTTCGACCATTTCTTTTTCTTCAATCCTCTTTTGCTATGTTTGTTCCAAGAAGCCACCTGCTGGTGAGCATGTGAGACATGTGCAACGGACAGCCAAGGTCCCGTTCCTCATCGTCCCTCCCCCCACTGCTAGAGCTCGTGTAGTGGCGGCATGTGTATAATTTTGTGATTTTGTGTACATCCATTTGATGCACATGGGGAACGTTCTAAAACCCAAGATATTTTTATTACCGCGGTGACAGACGCTTATATGGAAGTGTGTTTTATTGCAGTTGCGAAAGGCCGCGGCGAAAGGTTTGGCAAAAGGTCTAAATATGCCTATTTAAGACTACATGCCTTGGCAGTTACGCTTGCATTCATGAAACCGTTTTGGAAATATGGAAACCACTGAACAGGAATTTGGGAGCCTCTCCCAGACAGGAATGAGTTTTATATGGTTTGGGCATTGTGAAACACCTGCCCAGCAATATCACACACAAGCCATGCTCTCGTGAAACATGAGTTTCCAAAAACATTTCTGTATAGGCGAGAAATCTGCGAAAGTTTTCCCAGAAGGTTGGCGAAAGGCGGGTCTGCAAGGATCCCACCCTGTCCCAAAATCTACATAGTTTGTCTTGCAATGTTGCAGCTTCAAAAAACATTTCAAAGTCGTTTCAAATTAAATTGCGCTTCCGTTGTCGGGCAACCTGTAAAACGACTTAGTCGAATGCTTCCGCTTCCCCATTATCATTACAAGTGATGTTTCCTTATTTGCAAGCCCCATGTAAACCCTGGGTACAAGACATGCACTCCAATCCACGATAATACTTCCCTGTCCCTTTTCTGGTTGGGCGCGACCGGGCGCGAAAAGTGCGCGAAAGCGCAACGAAAGGGCAGTTTTTGGAATCCATCATTTCGAACAACCCCTGCACACATCCACCTACACTTCCTCATGATGGGTTCGTGACGGGTTCGTGTGCTTGACCCACAACTCATCACACCTTCCACCCTTAGCGCCAGCTAAGCTCTGATACCCATCAGCTTCGCGTATGGTGCGCCAGAAATTTTAGCCGTCTTAGCCGCCAGGTTGCAACCACTTCTGTCACCTGCTTTCATCTTGTTTGCCACAACAAAGCTGCAACGAAGCACAAGAAGAACATGGGAAAGCTGCGCAAGCCAACCACCAAGTGCTCAGCTTTATTTCAGTCATCTACTCAGCTAAACGAAGGCGCTGATCCCTTTGCCGACCGCGCTGATTTGCCTGGTGAAGGCTTACAGTCCGAAACAAAGATTGGTGTTTGGATGTGATTGCTTCCTCGGCCTTCAAGGTTACAGTGCGTGTTCACAGATAACATTCTCTGCTGTAGCAGTATTGTAAGGTGATTCAAGTGGTGAATCAGCTTTGGCATTCAAATACTGTATACCAAGGACTGATAGGGACACCCTGCAATTAAGTTGCAGACTAATTTTACACACAGACCCCGAGGTTTGCCCAAGCCCAGAATAGCGTAAATACCAGGAAATTCTGTACGACGTCAAGCAACGGGAAGGGTTTTTTGTTCAATTATGTTGCTCGGGTGTTAACCAGAACATGGTGCTTCTACATATATAACCAGAACGCGTCCCTTCTACATATCATATGGAATATATACATGAATTACATATGTCATTTCATACCTTGGCGGCACTGGTGCGGCCCAAAGCATACATACCCAAGATGGCAATCAAGAAAGGGCTACAAGCAGGTAGGAGTTTTATCCCAACCACGAAGGCAGCTAGCCGCCAAACTGTGTATATATATATATTTTTGAGTCTTCGACTTGGAACAGGCGCCCACTTACATGATGACTTAGGATGAAGATGCCCTGTTTTCTGATAGCTCATTCCTATGTCATCATACGTTACGACAAAACAAAGGCTTCGCAAAATGGACTCTGGATACGTAGGGTACCCCGGGGCAGTCCCACGGTACTGAGATTCATTGCGCAACCTTCTTTGCTCCTGTGGTGCAGGTGAGGGTGCCTCGCGAGACGAGGCCTCAGAGGGCTCGCTTATTGCGTTTGTCCCTAAACGCGAACTGCAAATCCCAAAAAGCAATCAGGGCAGATGCTATTGGGTGTTTCTTGGTCACATTGCAAAGTCGTCAAGAAGCGCAAGGAGAGTGGACAAGCGACAGAACCCCGAGGGGCCAGTTCAGTTTTCCCCCTTTTGAACGTCCTGCTAAGTCGCGCCCTCACACTGACAGGAGGGTCAGGCCGGCCAGGTCCAGAGTGCCCAGGCCCCAAATTGGTCTAGCTTCATCTAGTCTCTAAAGACATGCAGGACGGATTTGGTCAACCGCTGAAGCTGTACAAGATTTGAAAGCAAGCGGTGGCACGGTCAGCATAGGGTGTTGGATTCATTGGCTTTTGTCTTTTTGGTTCTATGTCTGGCTATGCGCAGCATGTCATTCCAAGCATGTGCAAACCATTCAATGACGACTTGGAACTTCTATGGCGTTGCAGGGCTACATGCAAGAGCTAGGCCAGGGCACGCCACTGCACCTGCCTGAGTTCAGGTAGTTCTAGAAATGGAATGCTCCGTTCTTGCGCAGAACAGATTGCACAATGTGCAGAAACGAACATGTTCGATGGAAGGATGTATTTGAGCACAAGGCAGCAATGAAAGAAACATACATTCAAAAGAAAAGGGGCAGTTATAATCTATAGAATTCTCAATCTTATTGTATCTTATTCTTATTGCATTATTCACAATCGCGCTTCAAACCAGCACATCATGTCAATCCATGCCATATGGGTTCATGATGAATTGAGGAGGCAAGACCGGATGCTAGAACGACCACGGGGTCCAGGTCCAGGAGGTCCAGGAGGTCCAGGTGCCAAAAGTAGGAGATCTTTGGGGTGACTTCTTGTCACATCTTGTCACTATCATGTCGTAGGTCCACAGCAGTTCTCCCTTTCCCATTTTGGAATGTGTGCGTGTGTGCTGTGAAGGTGAACAGAATTGTGGTTCAGCTGATTGGCAGGGTAGGGGTAGTAGCATGAAACGGAAGAGATGTAATACACCAGGCGGAGCAGATGGTGGCTGTAGACAGCAGCAAGGCAGGGGGGTCTATGTTTAGCGATGTTTTTGCTACGTGTGTCAGAGTTTGTTTCGGTCCCTTTTCACTCTTTCCTTTTTGAACAAACGCAGGTTGACCAACGTTGGTCTTCAGACCCGAAGCAACTTTAGTCTCAGATTTCATCCATGGATCATTTTCTTGCTCAGCATGGTGGAACCGGCGGGGTAAACATATTAAACATGTTAGACATATTTAGACATATTTAGACATATTTAGACATATTTAGACATATTTAGACATATTTAGACATAATATATATATATATTATATCATTATATCAAGTATATATGTACATGTCATTTGATATCACACTTCACTATGTATATATAGAATTATAGATATAATATGTATGCCTTGGTATTTAAATGTAGGAAAATGACAAATGCGTTCCGCATAAAGATATTTAGCCGATGGAGGGTATCATGCCTACATACATTACATTACATTCCATTACATTACATTAAGGTACATTACATTACATGACACGACATGACACTGAATGACATTGCACTACATTCTTGGGTGTTAGACACAAATCCTAATGGGCCAAGCACATTTGACATACTGGAGAAGGGGGGGGACGAAAACCAATCCACAATTCAAAGCAAGAGTCACATGCCATCGCTCGCAACCAACCCTGATCAAGGGCTGCATTTCTTTCTTGCATCCTTCCAGAATAATAACGGCATTTTCCTCACTGCCTTCTGGTTGCGAGTTAAAGGAGAACTCAGCAAAAGCAAATTCTCCCTCCTAGAGCACATCTCTGTTAAACAAGCAAGGCGCAACGACTGCAGGATTTCTGAGGCGCAAAGCCTGCACTAAAAACCGCCTAGACCCCAGTACCTACGGTTTTCTTGCATCTGCAAACGGAAAGTTACAATGTTCTTGGCAGCCCCATTACACAAAACATATTTCCTCTGCTTTATGCATCCGCCTTCAAAGGGCAATATAATTTACACCGGCTGCCGTCTTTTCAACTTTCTTCAAATACCTAGTATGCTTGCAGAAACACAGCCGAACACAGACTTACAACCGCCACAAGAAGCAAACCTTGACTTAAAACGCCAATGTTTGCACCTTCGCGCTCCCTGACCCACAGCCAAGAACACGACCCCCGGACCCTTGCAATTTTCCCATTCCCCCGCTAGGCCGGTAGAACCTTTCCACTTTGTAAGCCGCCAGAACATCGGAACTACTAAGGGTCTAAAGTACCCAGAATTTATGGGTTCCCGTCACGGGGTCTAAAGAGGTCAAATAGCAGGTGCGTATGTTGTTATCATGTGGCAAATAGCAGGTGCACATTTTTGTGTGTTTTTTTGGGCCAATGTTTGGCATGTTTTTTGGATTGGATCAAAATCTTGGAAAAACACGCTGAAAAAATGCAGATCCTTCATGAACAACAAAACCCTGCTCAGCGGTGACCATGCAGGTTCACTGCTGTTGACATGGAAAATGCCAATTCAATTATGTTAAATTGTAGGCAGTTGGCGTAGCCAAACGAACTATTTATTTTCTTGAAGCTTCCTCGTTTTGCATGTCATGGAAAACAAGCTTGCATTCATTCGAACGTCATTTGAGAAACCTGTTCAGTCACCTGCAGTTCCTGTCAAGGGAGTGGAGGGTGGGTCACCGTTTTCAGGTGGCCGAATTTCGGCAGGGGGGGTGCCATGGACTTTCCCATTGATGGAATATCCCAAGCCAACGTGGGAGCAGATGGAGCTGAAAACGCTGCGGACAAAGAGGCCTCCAGCGTTGCTGTGTCGAGACCTCAGCAGAGCCCATACGATGGCGATCTGCTTGGGTGGCCAGTAGGGATGAGTGACGGCACTGGAAGTGAACAGAGCGGTCTCCATGATGACCGGTTTGATGAAGACTACTGGGAACCCTTGGGGTGCCCCCGAACCTTGGCTGACCAGTTTGAAAACATGAGTACTGACAGGATGAACCGCCTCTTCTTTCACAACAGCATGATGAGCATTGGCGCGGAACTGCCAAAGCTGCCATGGGAAGAAGGAGTGTTTGCTCAGATCTTTGGGACAGCAGACCCTTTTGGTTTGCCGGCGGAGAGTGACTACACGCCTATGCCTGCTTTCCCGGTCTTTAAGACCCTGACGACTATGGACCAAGCGTCAGAGTCTTCTGCCGCTGCAGCCAGTTATGGCATCCCGAAGTTTGCCAAGCATGTGAAGGCCTTGTGTGACACTGATTACAAGCAAGCCCTGGATTTGAAGTGGGCGCGAGCCCTAGCCAGTTGGCTCACCTACTTGAAACCAGCAGGTTTGAATCCAATGTAGGAAAGTATGCTTTGGCAAGACTTTCAGACCAAGACCGTGAAGGTGTGTTGACTTACATCCGAGATGCATGTGGGGTTAGGTCCCCAAGCACTGTGTTGAAGAGGGCCCGCGACTTGCAGCAGTTTGTCAACTGGTGCACAAGCAAGGACAAGCAGCGGCCGATCTCTGAGAAGGACCTGTTGGATTTCCTCAGGTCATGCGAAGCAGAGGGCAGGAGCAAGTTCATTGGGAAGAACTTAGTACACGCCATTAAGTTCTTCAAGTTTGTCATGGGAGGCAACATCGAACTAGAGGAGACGCTGGGACCAATGCTTCAAGGTAGAGTGATGAGGATCCTTGCAACACGGGAACCTACTCAACAAGCTCGAGCGCTAACTGTGCAGGAAGTGCTACAACTAGAAGCGATGGTGCATACATCACGCTGCCTCTTGGACAAGTACTTCGCTGGTTGCTTGCTCTTTGCCTTGTTCTCTAGAGCAAGGTGGTCCGACCTCTCTTCTATGCAGAGCTTTGGATTCGATGTCATGGAGACGGACAGTGGCCCATTTGGCTTCGTTGAAGGCAGAACAAGGATTCACAAGACCTCGAATACGGCAGAGAAGAAGGCGCTGTATCTCCCCTTTTGTCGCCCCGATAGAAGGTGCGGGCGAAAAACTGTGGGCACTGGCATGGAGATCGGTCCTGGAGGAACTAGGCATGCTCCGTGACCGTGAGCCCTATGGAGCCGTGTGCCGGGCCCCTACATCTGAGGGCGGCTTCACCAAGCGGCCGCTGACGTCTGCTGAGGCTTCATCGATGCTCAACGACTTCCTGGGCGTCGCCGACACCAAAGAGACAACAAGCTCCCACAGCTTGAAAGCTACCACGCTGGTGTGGTGTGCCAAGTCTGGGATCGATGACACCAGCCGTGCAATGCTGGGACATCATGCAATCAAAGACAAGTCCCTTGCCTGCTACTCACGGGACCTCTTGTCACGGCCGCTACGTGACTTGTGTGCGATGCTCCTGAACATCCGTCGGGGTTATTACAACCCAGATGGAACGAGGTCGGGCTACATGAAAGAAGTTCAGGAGGTGCACATGGGCAAGACCGCGACCAGGGCTGGGGAAGCGCCCCACTCACCGGTCAGCGTTGTCCCGAGCCCGAGCCTAGCAGAAGAGTTTCAAGAAGCAGCACCGGCAAAGGAAGCCGATCCCTCTGCGAGCCGTGCCTTCCTTCGAACCCTTTCAACGAGGGGGAGCATGGAGAAGCTTGCTTCGAGGTCTTCGAGGAAGGCCAGGTTGTTTACTCAGAGGAGTTGCTGGAGAGCGCTAGCTCAGGCTCTGAGGAGAGTGAATGCGCCACCGAGACAAACGAAGAGGTTTTCCACAAGAAGTTTGATAGCGCCATCAACAGTGGAGTGCCTCAAGCCGTTGAGGGCCGGCTGATGCAGAACAAGAGAAGCAGGATGCTTCACCTCCGTTCGCCGGATCTTCGAAACAAGCTGCAGCCAGTCACAGAATGCGGATTGCACGGACCATGATTTATTACCCTGGAAGATGGTGCGGCCTTTGAGTGGCCAAAGTGCAGCAGGTGCTTCGAGGTCGACGCAGCCCCTAGTGGATTGTCAGCAACCTCCTGTGGGAGTAAGCGCAAACGATCTGGCTGAAGTCGCCCAGAAGTGTTCTTCCGAGCGAAGAAAAGATAGCAGTGCAACAGTAGGCTGAACAAGAGGTGCGAGGTCACAGTGACCCAACTGTGGAACACGAGGTATCCACAAATAGACATTACGATTTTAACATGAGGTATCGACGCAGCCCCTAGTGGATTGTCAGCAACCTTCTGTGGGAGTGAGCGCAAACGATCTGGCTGAAGTCGCCCAGAAGTGTTCTTCCGAGCGAAGAAAAGATAGCAGCGCAACAGTAGGCTGAACATGAGGTACGAGGTCACAGTGACCCAACTGTGGAACACGAGGTATCCATAAATAGACATTACGATTTTAACATGAGGTATGTATATACATCATAGGTAACATCCCATGTCCCTTGGATGCATGCAGTTGGTTTCTCTTAAGATGACTTGGAAAGCATATGATCAATTCCCGTGCAGTGCTTCATTGCAGTCTGCGCTTCGTGGCATTCTGCATTCAGTTAGTTTCTTGTTCGTGTTGCAGTTAAACGGAAACGAAACGAACATTGACTTGAGTTTGATGTTGTTGAAACTTGCTTTAAACGCAGACACTTGAAACATTTGCACCAGTGATGCTGAGACCAAACGAGTGTGACTGTTCGCGTGCAATGAGCGACAAAACCAAGAGGGAAAGCGACGCCATGATTTCAGTTGTTGTGTGGCATTCCCTTTTTGGCCATGCGATCTCCCTTGGTTTTGCATCTCTCTTTCCAGTGCGTCTGTTCGAGCCGTTTACTTGTGTCATGTTGCCTGGGTCCTCTGCGAGAAGCAAACGAAACGGACCACAAAACTTCTGATGATTCATGATCTCGGACTTAGTAACATGTGCTGTGACAGATTGGAAATGTTTGGGACGCGGACCGCCGCGCATATTAAATCGCTTAGTGCGACATTTTCACCGTCACGCGCTGACGATGGTATACAGATTGTAATTTTCAATTTACTTTGAAGTAGTCTTGAGAAGTGAAACCAAACAGGTTTCAAGTGGAATCAGCACTCTCTGAATAGGGAGATCTACATGAGGTCTCTGCGGCATAATACATGAGGTATATATGCCTGCCACACGAGGTACCATTTGACATGTGGGTTTGATCTGTGGGGCGACCGAGCTGAGGCTCACAGCTCACAGCTCTTGATGAGAAAGATTTCCAAGACAGAACAAGCACCTATTTTCATATGTTAGTTTGTGAATTCCTGAAGCACAAGTTTTCTTTTGAAAGCATGGCTGCCATGAACCTGACCGATAGCTCTGCTGCCTTCGAGAGACAAGCCGTCCAACTCGGACTCCATGAAGAATTCCTGGCTGGACTCAAGGCTGCTGGAGTGAATACCCTGGGTCGTCTAGCCTTTGCCTGTGGACAACCAGGTGCCGCGGCCGCCGAAGCAGCCATTCGACAGTTACTGACTGATTCAGCCCCAACCAGAGTCATGAGTGTTGGAGATGTGGCGATAATGAGGAGGCTTGTGTTTGAGGCCCAGACGTCAGTCATCGCACAGTCAAGAGCGCTGGCCGACCCAACTGCCGATCCGACACAGAACAAGATACCCGCTTGCAGAACAAAGAGACAGGTTGTCTGTGTTGACACTCGAAGGGCCGCTTGAAGTAGCCCATTGTGTCTACGACACGGTGAGTGGAATGATGCAGGCCGACGCCCTCAAATACTTGAACCCAGCCAAGTGCATTGATGGAGAAGGACAAGGGGGAGAAGATGAAGATGATGCTGTGGCTGTGGCGTCCGTGGTGGCGCCGGCGGTGAATGAGAATGACCCCGTGACCGACAACGGCAATGGCAATGCATCGCATCAGCCCAAGGTGAGTCTTCAGCCTGAGACCTTTGAGAACGAGCGCAAGGATGTGCAGAAGGAGGTGAGCGACTCAGCAGCGCATACAATGCAGAATCAGAAGCGGTCTGACCAATCAGCACATGACACCATGTTAGATGAACCTGACATGTCATCAGTTGGTAAGGAAGAGAATCAGGATGAAGAGAATCGTGGCCATGGCCTCAACCCTAGCCGGGGTCAGAGCCAAGATGATGCGACATACGTTGATACACAAGTTGATACAGCATTTGATAATCAAGGAACAGAGATGGCAGAAAAAGAGACGGAGACGGTGGCGAAGATTCAGACCAAGAGTCCAACAGTAGCCACTACAACAACAGTGGCCCCGGCCCCCGCTGGCCCGGCAGGTTCTGTACCCCGAATGCAAGAGATCACCATGACCAAGCCACCAATGGAATTACGTCTAGACTCTACCGGACAAGGAATCATGGTCAAGGACGTTCAGAACGAGCAGCAATGCCACGTCACCACAGAGCTCGATGTCATGGAAGCAATGACCAGGAGGAGCCTTGCATTCGATGTGGTGGGCCTGATTAGCAACTTTGACGTGTTTCAGAAGTGGATCCAACACTTGTTTCAAATCATGAGACAGCCTGCGCCACCTGGCTTCAAGCAACCAACCATCACGCAACTGATGCGTGCAGATCGACAGGCCTTTGTGCGAATGCAAGAGCTGACAAGAGATAAGAGATGGGATCAAGCCAAAGCCAGATGGCACAAGGCCCCTGGACGCGGTGCTCGCGCTCATGCCCAATGACCACACCGTCATGTACTACATGTTGCCAACACAGACGCCGACCCCACAGCCTAAAGCCAAGGCGAAACCAGAAGCCAAGAAGGAATGGGCTGGATGGGACGGAAGCAACAAGACGAGCCACAAACCAAGTAACAAGGTGTGGAAGACGGGCAAAACCCCGAGGCAAAGCCCCTACCCATCAGGAGGCAAATTGCCATTGGCCTTGAAGGGTTGCGCATCCTGCTTGCCTGATGGCTCCCGGCTCTGCTTTGGCTACAACATCAGTGGATGCGACAAGGCCCAGCCGGGCGAGGCCTGCGACAAATGATATCACCTTCGCGCAACCAAAGGTTGTCGGGAGAAGCACTCCCATGCAGCCTGCCCACGCAAGTGACGGCAACAAGGGGGCACTTCCGTGGCCCCCAAGTCGGGCCTGAGGCCCGACCGAATTAGATGCTCCAACCCAGTAGCTGACGAAGTGCAGCGACTGGATATTTCACCCAAACCCCGTGATCAGGAGAAAGGTCGACCTGCAGAAGCAGAAGGACATCAAGTAACAGCACCAAGCGATTGCCCTCGTGAAGAGAGCGCACCCTTTGCTATTGAATTTTGTTCTGGCACCGGAGGTTTGACAGCACAGCTCCGGAAACTCGGGATGACTGCATCGTTTGGAGTTGACAGGATCGTCAAGGGATCCAGCAAAGCCCCAATTGTCAAAATTGACTTGGGGTCCAAAGACGGCGAAGAGCTGGCCGCTTCATGGATCCACAACAAGCAATGCAAGTATTGTCATTTTGGTTTGCCCTGCGGAACAAGCTCACGAGCCCGTGAGATTCCAATGAGCTCCAAACATCATGGACCACAGCCATTGCGCAGCGATTCCTTCCCTGACGGCCTTCCCAAATTAGCTCCTAAAGACCGAGAGCGGTTGGACCTGGCAAACAAGGTGTGTAGGTTGATTCTACTTTGCCATCAACTTGGTGTACACTGGTCCGTTCAGCAACCAGCCAGAAGCATTTTCTGGCTCACCTCATTTTGGAAGGCCATCCTCGCAGTCGTCACACCGTGGATAGTCACCTTCCACAGTTGCATGTTTGGAGGTATGCGACCGAAGAAAACGAGCATAGTGACCTGGAATGCCTGCAGGCGCTCTCTGCTGAGTGTACCAACCAACATGTACACTTGCCATGGGGAGTTACACCCTGGGGTTCGCAACTGCGGACGAGGTGGAGTACCCCTCGAACTATGCAAGCGCTGGGCGCTGCTGGTGTATGACTTCATACAGCCTGAGTACACTCAGCCCAGAACAGCACTCCCTGCGCACCCAGACAAGAAAGCCCGGGCACTGGCACACAACCAGACAAAGAAATCTTTGGCCTTCATCCCGGAATGGAGCCACGTTGTAGTCCAAGTATTATTCCAACCTCCACCTTTTGTGGTTGGTAACAAGCTCAAGAATGACGTCGTCATCGACAACGTTTCCTTTCCTGCCAACGCCCGCATTTTGCGGACTACTCACAAACCGATTGACAAGAAGGGGGAGGAGAGACAATCGTTGGAAATCGCGATAGGTGCCCCCTGGATAGTTGAGAGCTTCATCCAAGAAGCCATGGATAGAGGACACCCAGCAAGCCTCTTTGACGGACTTGCAAGTGGAGTGAGACAAGCTATCCAGCAGAATGTCAAGAAAGACCCGGCAGAAATAGCAAAGCTTAGAGCGTCCTTCCTGAGAAAGTGGACGACCAGAGCCGTGCAGCTAGAGGCCGAGGAGAAAGTTCTTCACGATGGCCTCCCAAAGCATCGGCAAAAGATTCTTCAAGGCAAAGGGCTATTGGTCCTGAAAGAGATGTTGGACGAAATGCATTTCCCTGATCGGAATCTGGTGGATGACATTGTGAACGGGTTTGACTTGGTGGGAACCGCTGGTGCTGAGGGCCTTCTCCCTCCGGACTTCCAACCTGCAGCGCTTTCCATCGCCGACCTTGAAGAAGGCGTCCAAGAGCAACAAGGCAATTGTGAACTCTTGCAAGTCGAGTGGCACGGCGAGTGTGGACGCCGAACTCTGGAAGAAAACCACGGAGGAGGTGGACAAGGGATGGCTCGAGCCGCTACCCGAGGTTCCCAACGATGGAGGGCGCGCCTCTCGAAGATTTGCCGTCCTCCAGTCGGACAAGGTCCGGCCGATCGACGACTACAGCGAGTCTCAGGTCAACGATGGGGTCACCATTACCAACAAATGCACAGTGGACAGTGTCGACACCATAGCAGCCACCGTGTGCGAGTTCATGAAAGCCCTGCGTCAAGCCAAGCGGCAGACGCGCCTGGTTGGCCGCAGCTTCGACCTCAAGAGCGCCTACCGCCAACTTGCAGTGTCAGACTCATCACTGAAGTGGGCCAGACTGGCAGTGCACGATCCGGGCGAAAGGAAGACCAAGTGTTTTCAGCAATACAGCTTGCCCGTTGGAGCAAAGAGCAGTGTGGTAGCTTTTCTTAAGGTGTGCTCGAATGCTCGAATGGATTTGCCTCGAGTTGGCGGTGGTCCTCACATGTTACTTTGATGATTTCGTTTGTTTGTCATCGCCCATCCTCGCCAAAAGCGCTGAGTTGACTTTTGAAGCACTCCTAGACCTTCTGGGATGGCGATTCGACAAGACTGGCGAGAAAGCATCCGAGATGGGCGCAACGGTGTCAGCCCTTGGAGTTATTTTCAACCTTGAGCAAACGTCCGAGGGCCTATTGGAAGTTCAAAACACTGAGAAGAGGAAGAAAGACTTATGCGTCCAGATTGCCCGGACGTTGGATGAGGGCATTATGACAGCAGCTGCAGCGTCTCTGAAGGGCCGACTGGGGTTTGCGGAAGGCCAGCTCTTTGGCCGCTCCACCAGAAGACTCATCAACTGCTACGCGCCCACCAAAGCAGAACAAGCTGATGGAGAACACCAGGAGGGCGTTGGAAGCGGTAGCAACCCAGATGCTGCATTCCCCGCCTCGCCTTGTGGACGCTAACACCGACGAAGTGCTTTACGTTTTCACGGACGCCAGCTTCAACAGTGAATCCAAAGAGGGTGGCATAGGAGGGGTCCTTTTGAACCAGACTGGCACAGTCACATCTTGGTTTGGCTCCAAAGTTTCAGCCTCCTTTTGACGTTCATTCATGGATGAGGACCAGGAGCAGGCGATTGGTGAACTAGAAGCATTCGCTGTCTTAGTTGCGTTCCACCTTTGGCGTCAGAAGTTAGCCAAGAAGCATGTGGTGGTCTTCCTCGACAATGAAGGATGCCGCTTCCTTGTCCTCAAAGGGTATGCCAGCAACCAGAACCTCCAGGACATTGTGTTTGCCATAGCCAAGATTGAACTGGAGTGGTGCATATTTCCCTGGTACGCCTGGGTCCCTACTGAATGTAACTTGGCTGACTTCCCTTCTAGAGAGAAGAGACGTGAGGTTCTGTCGCCGACCTTGAGGGTCGACCTTCCTGAGTTTAAAGAAATTTGGAAGACAGGTTTTTGAGAAAGTCCCTGTGAGAAGGGGGAGCCTTGGAGGGCCTTTCAGAGACTTGACATTCCCCCGTGTCAAAAATGGAGACAGAGTCAGCGAACAGTTGTGCAAGTGAAGCTGTATGTTCGCTTTATTCATGTGAGAATGAATGGTGCGGAAAGAAAATAATGTAGGCAGTTGGCGTAGCCAAACGAACTATTTATTTTCTTGAAGCTTCCTTGTTTTGCATGTCATGGAAAACAAGCTTGCATTCATTCGAACGTCATTTGAGAAACCTGCTCAGTCACCTGCAGTTCCTGTCAAGGGAGTGGAGGGTGGGTCACCGCTTTCAGTTGGCCGAATTTCGCCCGCCAGCGAACAGTTGTGCAAGTGAAGCTGTATGTTCACTTTATTCATGTGAGAATGAATGGTGCGGAAAGAAAATAAAACATTGTTCTTCGATTTTCTTCATGTTCATTTTGTAGAGACAGCTGCTTCGAGATTCTCCGGCCATCTTCTCGCTAGAAGGTTATTTCCTAGAGTTTTGTACCTGTTGTATCCTGTTCTTATTTCCTTGTGCCTGTTTTGCATTTAAAACCTTTTTGCTGGAACGCCTTACTTGCTTGCTTTTGTTGCCCTTCTTGTTCAAAACCGTTGCTGCTGGTGCTGGTGCTTGGAATCGGGAAAACTGGGTGCTTGATGGTCAAAACCTAGGGACCTAGGAAAACCTTGTTAGACCCTAGGGTTACGGCGAGGCAAAAGGTCTAAACGAAGGAAAAGAAAAAAATAACGTGAACTGTAGCCAGATAACCCAAATAGACCCCTGATTTAGGCTCTAAACGAAAGTTACCCAGGTCCCCGCCAAGTAGTTGACGGTATTATGTATGTACGTATGCAGTCAAGCAATTTGAGTGCGTATGCAATGTACAGTAATGTAATGGCATGTCATTGTAGTGGTAATGTGTATGTATACTGTATGCATGCGTGTCTGCATGCATTGTTTATTTCCACACATGGATTGTTTTGCATATATGCATATGCTACCAGAAAGAAGCGATGCGCGAACTCCCCAAAAAGCAAGCATTCGTGCAAAATCTAATTCGTCTGGAATTCATCACCCATCCGCGTGATTAATGCATGATTCTTCCAAGCACAATGCAAGGGCGCTGGAGCAAGCACTTCCCCCCTTATGTGTAGAGGATGCAGCATTGCCCGAAAACAATTAAAATTAAAATGCAAATTTGTTTCAAATATGTGCGTTCCTTTGAAAAGTGCAATTTCTTTGTAAGAAATTGCGTTTTAGTAAGTCTGTTTTCCTTTTCAAAGCATGATATCCCTCTAAAGAAGCAGCATTGTTACGTCGCAAAGTATGAAAATAAGTAAGGCAGTTTCTTCAAAACCAGTTTTCCTTCGAACAACGGTTTCTTTTGAATAGGCAGCATTCCTTTAAGGCGGGTCAATTTTAATCAAAGGATGCGGCTTTCACATCGCTGGAAGCAACTTTTCTGTTGAACGGGCACTTGTTCATTTCAAGTACGCACTATTACCCTTAAAGGAAATGAGTTTATGATAGTTTATGCCAACTTTAGAAAGCGCAACATTCCTCGAAGGCAACGGTATTACTGCAAATCATGCAGTATCTCTTTCACCAAGTCGAGGGTTTCTGTCAGTAAGCTGCGATTCCTTTCAAGAAAAATCAATCCCCCTTGGAATCCGCATTCGTCGTGCAGCTTTCCCTTCAAGAAACATTTTCAGGTCAAAGATGCAGCATTTTGTTTACCGCATTTGTCTCCTAGCCGAAAACACGGGATTGCAGGGCCACTAGCAAATAAGAGTAGACATGTAGAGGTACATGTTGTGTCTATAAAGTTTATATCTATGGCCGAAGGAATTTCAGAAGTCAAACTTCAGAAGAAAGAAGCTGCAGGAGCACGATCAGGTAGAAAAGTCGCGAAACACCGTGTTTTCCCAATGTTTTGTGGCTCCGGAAGGTCGACAAGTAGGCTCGCTAAAGCGGCGGGTGCGGAGCCATTTCGGGAGATGAGAGATGAAAAATTGCACGCGGTTGCGGCGCGAATCGCGTTTCGAAGTCAAAGTGCTAAAAACACCTCATTGTCGGAACGCTTTTGGAAGTTCAGATTCGAAAAAGCGCACGCCGTTGTGGCGCAAAGCACATGTCGAAGTCAAAATGCGAAGAGCACGCCATGTTCGGACCACTTTGTGATGTCAACCACACCACACTACACAACCACAACAACAACCAACCAACCAACCAACCAACCAACCAACCAACCCACCCACCCACCCAACCAACCAACCAACCAACCAACCACAACAACAACAGCAACAGCAACAGCAACAACAACAACAATTACGTACTACTACTGCTACTACTCCAACCACCTTTCGGTCCATCAGTGACGTCGCTCCGCCATCCATGCGTCACAACAACGCACCTCTCCCGTCTCCCTCTATCCAATTTCTTTGTCTCAGCTTTCTCTTTCAGCATCCAACTTCTCTCTTTCTCCGATTCTGTCCATCAACAGACATGGCAGGCGTGGCACTTCGTGCCTCCCTAGACTGGCTTGTTGTCGGCTCCGTGCGTTTGATCGCCGGGGTCGCCGGGGAATAGAAAGAAACTGTATATGCCTGCGCGGCTTGTGGGTGAATGGTGGTTTCGCTGGCTGCTGCAAGTGGGCTTGACGCGTATCTCCGGTGATGGTTGAGCACAAGTCGGTTTGACGGGCGCTCCGCCGATCGGATCGCCGAGCGGCCCCTCGATCTTAAAAACCGTGAGAAACATGGTTGTCTGAATTTCGTCGATGTGGGACTTCCGCTTTTTCACTGTACCTTGCACGGACCAGGAGCATCTGACATTTGTTTCATTTTACCTATACTTGACAGCTCCGACGGGAGATGGCTTGCCTTCGAATGGGATGTGGCCCGAGGTGGCCACCCGCTCGAGGTGAAGCGCCCTTGGAGCCAACGTGTTGCTTCGGCAATGGGGACAGCAGAAATGATGGGCCAATGTGTTTGCTGGGAGCGCTACAGCTACGTGTCGTTTTGACGAGCGCCGCCAGAATCTGGCAAAGAAGACCGCGCGTGTTTCTTAACAGGCTGCTGCTTTGCTGCGGGTGTCCTTGCAAGTGCTGGTCCAGTTTTTGGCTTTGTTTCTGATGGTCTGTCGTTGTTACCTGGTGGGATTGCAGGTGGTTGGTAATCTAGGTAAGTCATGTAGAGTTCAGACAGCGCATGAGGCTGCACTTGCGAAGGCTTGTTGGTGGCGCGAGCGTAGAGTTGACATGTTTTGATCTCATCGATCTGTCTAATCTAAGCTTATCTTATCTAATTAAAATATGTTCTTTTCTAGTCTAATTCTACCTCATCTATCTATCCTATCTATCTCATCTTTTTATCTAATCTGTCTAATCTATTTTATCTATCGGTCTATCTATTTTGTATGTCTAACTTATCGTTTTAATCTAACCTAAGCTAATCTGATCTAATCTAATCTAATCCTACCTATCTAGTCTATCTATCTCTTCTCTTATCTTCTCTTCTCTTCTGTTTTGTTCTATTCTCTCCTCTTCTGTTCTCTTCTCTTCTGTTCTGTTCTCTTCTCTTCTCGTCTCTTCTATTCTATTCTGCCCTGTCCTGTTCCAACTCTATCCTGTTCTAATCTGTTCTTTTCTATTCCAATTCTGATTATCTCTATTTTCTAGTCTGCTCTGCTCTAATTCTATTCTATCCCATTCCATTCGATTCTATTCTATTCGATTCCATTCTATTCTAGTCTAGTCTAGTCTGTTCACTCTCTCTGTCTGTCGGTCCATCCAATCATCCATCCATCAATGTCCACCCATCCAACAATGTCCACCCATCCATCCATCCATCCATCCATCCATCCATCCATGTCCATCCATCAATCCATCCATCTATCCATCCATCCATCTACCTCTCTCCTTCTGTCTTTCCATCTTGATCTTGCTATCTTCCCAGTCCGCTCGCTCATCATCCACTTTCTTCATCCTTGTTCACCGTCCAAAAAGCTTGACATGTGCGGATTTCCGCTCATTTTACTTTTTGAATGTCGGGGCAGCCGTGACAGTTTCTGGTCGTGGACATTTTCGCTCTGCGCCAGCTGCGCCTACTGTAGAGGACGTGGCTGACTCAGAGTGGCAAGGGAACCTCTGGAATAGCATCAGGGTAATCATGACTTGGGCCCTCACGGTGTAGTGACCTCAAGTGTTGAAACTTGTTCGGAAATTTCTCTCACTTTCTCCTGGGACTTCTTAAACATTGCCGCAGGCCCCACGTTGAAACCGCATTTATGCCGTATGCAAGATTGCCAGGACGATTAGTGGGACAGGATTAGGTCGTTCAGAAAAATATCAGGTCGCGGCTGCAACAAACAGACCACTACGAAAAAACATGCCATTTGCTTGTCATGCAATTGATGATGGACTTTCACGCTACATAGGTAGGGCTGATGATGAAAGATAATCAGATACACCATGGATTCCCGACCAATCGAATGGCGCAGCACAGTGCAATTCGCCAAAAAAATTGAATTTTGGGGCCCGGTGGCTCAACATTATGCAATAGTATTTCATGGCATTGTATTGTATCACTGCTTGATAAAACGATGCGCCATTTTGATGCCTTCCAGTATGGAGGCTGACCTGCTCGAACCTCGACTACAAAATGCGGACAGGCGAAGAGGACTCTGTGTGTTCAGAAATTGCGCACCGTCTAGTCTAGCCATGTCTGGCTGCTTTCAATGTGCATCTGTCCGATAAGCAACATGAATTCCCTGCCGCTAAACGATCGATCATACTTTCCTCAGTGCACAATGTGCACAGTTATATAGGCAAACGAAGTCTAGATGAGCAATGAGAAACTTCCATGTTACAAACAACCAAGAAAAAAACTTACAAGAGCTGAAAAGAGCTCAGAAGAGAAGAGTTGAGTGAGCTGAGAAGTGATGAGCTAAGAAGATGGCTGAAAAGACATGAGCTGAGAAGAGTTGAGATGAGCTGAGAAGAGATGACCTGACCGAATGAGAAGAGCGGAGATGAGCTGAGAATAGGTCTACATAAGAAGCGCTGAGATGCGCCGAGAAGAGATGAAACGAGCAGAGAAGAGCTGAAAGGAGATGTGAGCTGAAAAGAGGTGAGCACAGTTGAGGTCAGAGAAGAAGCAGCCCAGATAAGAAGAGGTAGCTGAGAAAAGGGGCGGCTTAGTCCGCAGCGAAGAAGTATTGTAGGACAGGCTCGGCTCAATCATTCAGTCATTCATCCAATCATCCAATCATTCATTTTTATACTCCTTCATTCATGTCATGTACCCCATGTCATGTCAGTGGCATCTCAACAACCGCTTGCTCATTCGATGATGCACCCCGCCATTGACTTCTTATCGTCACCGTTCTTTTCCGAAACTTCTGCCATGGCACGGCAGGGCACTACTGGTATGGGCCTGTTTTTCCCCAACAGCGTAAGCTAATGGAGTCTTCAGCCCAGAATAGCTCCGGTGTGCACTTGTGCAGGCACCGTTCAGGTTCAACGGGGTTCCGGAGAAGGTGTCTGGGAGGCTTTGGTGCAGAGCCAGGTCAGGTTCAACAGGATTCCGGAGAAGGTTCCGGGAGGCTTTGGTGCACAGCCAGGTCAGGTTCAACAGGATTCCGGAGAAGGTTCCGGGAGGCTTTGGTGCACAGCCAGGTCAAGTTCAACAGGGTTCCGGAGAAGGTTCCAGAAAAGGTTCCAGAGAAGGTCGGGGAGGCCTTGGTGCAGAGCCAGGTCTGGTTCAACAGGGTCCGGAGAAGGTTCTGGAGAAGGTTCCAGGAAGCCTTGGTGCAAAGATCTGCAAAGCCAAGTCACGTGCAACGGGTTCAGGAGAAGGTTCCGGAGAAGGTCTGGGAGGCTTTGGTGGAAGGTTCCGGAGAAGGGAGGCTTTGTGCAGAGCCAGGTCAGGTTCAACAGGGTTCCGGAGAAGGTTCCGGAGAAGGTCTGGGAGGCTTTGGTGCAAAGCCAGGTCAGGGTCAACAGGGTCCCGAAGGTTCCGGAGAAGGTTCCGGGAACCTTTGATGCAGAGCCAGGTCAGGTTCAACAGGGTTCCGAAGAAGGTTCCGGAGCATGTCTGGGAGGCTTTGGTGCAGAGCCAGGTCAGGTTCAGCAGGGTTCCGGAGAAGGTTCTGGAGAAGGTTCCAGGAAGCCTTGGCGCAAAGTAGATGTGCAAAGCCAAGTCAGGTTCAACGGGTTCAGGAGAAGGTTCCGGAGAAGGGAGGCTTTGTGCAGAGCCAGGTCATGTTCAACACAGTTTCGGAGAAGGTTCCGGAGAAGGTTCCAGGAAGCCTTGGTGCAAAGATGTGCAAAGCCAAGTCAGGTCCGGAGAAAGTTCCAGAAAAGGTTCCATGGCAGAGAAGGTCGAGGAGGCTTTGGTGCAGAGCCAGGTCCGGTTCAACGGGGTTCCGGAGAAGGTGTGGGAGGCTTTGGTGCAGATGGGTTAGGTTCAACAGGGTTCGGAAGGGAGGCTTTGGTGCAGAGCCAGGTCAGGTTCAACAGGGTTCCGGAGAAGGTTCCGGACAAGGTCTGGGAGGCAATTTGGTGCAAAGCCAGGTCAGGTTCAACATGTTCAACGGGTTCCAGAGAAGGTTGCCGAGAAGGTCCCGGAGAAGGTTTTGGGAATCTTGAGGCCAGGTCAGGTTTAACAGGTTCAACAGGGTTTCCAGCGTTTGGCTTCGCAGCACGCTTCAGAAAGATTTGTAAATATAAAACGCTGCGGCTGTTGGGGATATCACCGAAGTTTATTTTAATACATATGGGGAGAGGGAGAGAGGGAGAAAGAGAGAGACAAGAGAGACAAGAGAGAGACAGGAGAGAGACAAGAGAGAGACAAGAGAGAGACAAGAGAGAGACAAGAGAGACACAAGAGAGACACAAGAGAGACACAAGAGAGACACAAGAGAGAGACAAGAGAGAGATAGGGAGACAGACAGACAGACAGACAGAAGGAGGGAGAGAGGGGATGAGAGGGGGGAGAGAGAGAGAGAGAGTGAGTGAGTGACATGTTTGCGTCTTCTTTTTTCCCCAGACAATGTGGCCGCACTTGGGGTTGTTCTTACATTGTTCTGACGGTAAGTGTTAAGGCGCAATGTTTAATCTCGATGGGATCATAGCCCTTTTCAGCACAAAAGTTCCTTCACGATATGGTGGCTAGGAGATCTCTCTTCCGAAGGGCTCGTTTTACTAGCCCGCCGTGCTCGTTGCTGAGCTATTGTGTGCATGGGAGGCGTGGCGCTTTCGGGGCATTTTGAAGTCTGCAACATCGTTTTGCGTGACAGGTGCATCGGACACTTTTTCATTCGCGTGGCAGGTGTGGCACCTCGCGCGCGTTGCTAAAACGTGGGCAAGCGCGGGTCAAAACGAGAGGTGCTTTTGGAGGTAATTTCGCGCGGCAGGTGCAGTATTCGGTGAACTTGGACGACGTTTTGAAAGGGTCGAAAATCGCGCTTTGTGATCGCCAAATTTGATTTGCGACACGATGATGATTCCGTGCGGCATGCAGGCGCAGGACTTCGGATCCCTCGGGCTCATTTTTCGTGGCAGGGGCAGTACTTTGTGGAGCTCGAGAATAAAGCTGCTGAGACCTAGGTAAAACGTCGTTTTTTTACTTTTTCAATGTTCATTTTTCGTGGTAGGCAAAATGTCTTGTGAAAATGTAACATGTGCTCCCACCACGCTCTCGTCACTTAATTTCTGCGCACCGGATCGCTCTCGTTGTGGCGCGGTGCGAATTGTGAGATCGCTCGCGCAACCTTCTCGTCACTTTGTGCGCATCGGATCGCTCTCGTTGCGGTGCGGTGCGAATTCTCAGGTCGCCCGCGCAACCTTAATCGTCACTTTGTGCACATCGGATCGCTCTCGTTGTGGCGCGGTGAGAATTGTGAGATCGCTCGCGCAACCTTCTCGTCACTTTGTGCGCATCGGATCGCTCTCGTTGTGGCGTGGTGCGAATTTTCAGGTCGCCCGCGAAACCTTCTCGTCACTTTGTGCGCACCGGATCGCTCTCATTGTGGCGCGGTGCGAATTGTGAGATCGCTCGCGCAACCTTCTCGTCACGTTGTGCGCATCGGATCGCTCTCGTTGCGGCGCGAATTTTCAGGTCGCCCGCGCAACCTGCTCGTCACTTTGTGCGCATCGGATCGCTCTCGTCGTGGCGTGGTGCGAATTTTCGATCACCCGCGAAACCTTCTCGTCACTTTGCGCGCATCGGTTCGCTCTCGCTGTGGCGTGCGAGTTTTGATATTGCATGCATGCTCATGCAAGCTTCTCGGCGCTCTGGGCCTGTCAGATCGCTCTTGCTACGGCGCGGTGCTCATGTTGATGGTCAAGGAGATCTTGTGCAGAGATCTTGACAAGGAGGTCTTTTATAGAGAGCTTGTGCAGAGATCTTGTCGAGCGATGTCTTGTAGAGACCTTGTTCAGAGATCTTGCCAAGAGACCTCTTCTAGAGATCTTGTACAGCTGAGACCTTGCATGGACATCTGTTGGGATCATGCCAAAAGTCTTCTTGTATAGCGATGTTTTACAAAGATCTTGTCTAGAGATCTCTGATCGAGAGACTTTGTACAAAGATCGTGCCACGAGGTCTTCTGCAGCATCCTGACACAGAGATCTCCCACAGAAACTTTGCAATAGAGAGTTTGAACAGAGATTTTGTCTAGAGATCTTCGCTACACAGGCCTTAACAGCGATCTTGCCACAAGATCTCCTGTAGTATCTTTGGCGGAGGTTTCCCACACAGATCTTGCTAGGAGATCTTCTTTAGAGACCTTGCTGCGCAGACATCTTTCCGATTGATTTCTGGTGGAAATCATATGAAATCATGTACCGAGACCTTCTCCATCAAATTTTGCCAAGAAATCTTGTGCAGAGATCTCGTCAGGAGACTTCTTATAGAGACCTTATACAGAGACCTGGTGAAGAGAGCAGAGGTTACAGGTCTTGCTCGGAGATCATTTATAGGTAGTTTGAACACAGATATTACTTTGAGATCCCTTACAAAGATCTCCTGCGGAGATCTCCTATAGACTGTGTACAGATAGCCTTACACAGGGATCTTGCTCAGCAGCTTCTACAGAGATCTTCACAAAGGGAATTTGCAGAATCTTACCTGGCATCTCTTCTTCCAGAGACCACCTTGAATGAACACCTTGCTTTTACCAGTAGTACCGCACAAGGCGGTGGCGGAAGTTTCAGAATAGGAAACCTATAGGAGACGTTGGTTGTTGTGAATCACGGATGGCAGAGCGAATCCACTGATTGACCGAAAGGTGGTTGGAGTTGTGTTTGCTGGAGTGGTTGCAATGGTTGCAGTGGTCACCTCACCCACAACTGCTGGATGTAGTGTGATGTACTGCAACTGTAGTTGTAGTTGTAGCGTAGTGGAGTTGTAGTTGTGGTGTAATGTAATTAGTGTAGTGTAGTTGCAGTCATATAGTTGTAGCTGTAGTTGTTTTGTAGTTGTAGTTGTTGTAGTTGTAGTTGCTGTTGTTGCTGTTGTTGCTGTTGTTGTTGTAGTTGTAGCTGTAGTTGTTGTGTGGTTGTAGTTGTTGTGTAGTGTAGTTGTAGTAGTAGTTGTTGTAGTAGTTGTTGTTGTTGTAGTTGTTGTAGTTGTAGTAGTTGTAGTAGTAGTTGTTGTTGTTGTTGCTGTTGTTGTTGTTGCTGCTGTTGTTGTTGTAGTTGTTGTTGTTGTAGTTCTAGTTGTAGTTGTAGTTCTTGTTGTAGTTGTAGTTGTTGTGGTTGGTGTTGTTGTTGTTGTTGTTGTTGTTGTTGTTGTTGTTGTTGTCGTTGTCGTTGCTGTTGCTGTTGCTGTTGCCGTTGCTGTTGCTGTTGTCGTCGAAGTTAGGGTAGTTAAGTGAGTGAAGTTAGTTAAGTTAGTCAAGTTAGTTAAGTTAATCAGTGTCTACTTTTTCGACATCTTCACGTCAAAAAAGGCTCAAAACCCGCAGTTTTTTTACACTTTTGACTTTGAAATGTGCTTCGCGCCACAACGGCGTGCACTTTTTCGACACTTTTTCGACATCTGAACCTCCAAAAGTGGTCCGAACATGGTGTGTTTTGTGCATTTTGACTTGGAAATGTGCTTCGCGCCACAACGGCGTGCACTTTTTCGACATCGGAACTTCCAAAAGTGGTCCGACCATGGTGTGTTTTGTACATTTTGACTTCAAAATGTGCTTCGCGCCACAACGGCGTGCACTTTTTCGACATCTCAACTTCCAAAAGTGGTCCGCTCCTCTAGTGCTTTGTCCATTTTGACTTGGAAATGTGCTTCGCGCCACAACGGCGTGCACTTTTTCATGTCTCATCTGGCCAGCTGGCTCCGCACCCGCCGCTTTAGCGAGCCTACTTTTCGACCCTCCGGAGCCACAAATCATTGGAAAAACACAGTGAATCGCGACTTTCCTATCTTTTCGCGCATCTGCATCTTCTTTCTTCTGATCTTGTCTCTTCTGACTCTTCTCACCTCTGCTTTTCAACTGTCCATATTGTCGGAAGTTTCACTTCTAAACTTCCTTCGATTATCTTTTATTACTCGGGTCGCTCTTGTCCTTCTAGCTTGCAGCCACTGATGATTTTGGGTCCTTTCCACCTTTCCCTTTAGGATCTTAACTACACACTGTTTGGGGTCGCTTTCCGGGATAATTGAAGGAGGATATAAAGTCCTGTATTTGCATGACAGAGGGTTTTAATGGATTTGACAGATGCACCACTTGCGAAGCTTTGCTGAAAGTGTGTGTTCATCAGGACAAGGGGCTGCACTCGCTTGGGGTGGCGACGTGCCGGGGCACGCAACTCAAGCAATGTTGCCCGCAGGCGTTATTGTTGTTGCAACCCGCTCCCACGGTCCAACTTATATCGAGGGGTTGCACAAGCACACATCATGTAGTTTGTTGCAAAGTTTCATGGAGATAGTGGGCGCCCACTTTTTACGCTCTATTTGTTCCACTTGAAAGTGTGAATCTGTGTTTTCCTGAATCTGGACTCTGGAATACTAAAATTAATTGTCCAGCTCCTGATGCGGCTGCGTTTAAGAATAACCGGTTTACGGAAATCCGCGGTAACGCCCCCTCCATTCTTCCAAGCGCGCAGGAGTTTCCAAAACAAGTGTTGGAAGACGTGACTCCTGTAGCTGGTACACTGCATCTATATTATATTATATTTATATAATTTTTTATATAAATATAGCACTTCTTGAATTGGGTAGACCATGATAGGCCATACAGGTATATGTTCGTGATTAGTCTGCAACCTGAAAAACAGTTGCTCAGGTCAAGGCCAGAAGTGTCAGCAAGATGCTCAGGGGAGACTCGGTGAAACCTGATGTGCAGAACAGTAAAGAACAGTTTTCGTTTTTCGAGCCTGCAAACTTGTGTCTTCGTTTGCCCCGCTTTGTAAGTTCTGAATTCTGATATCCTTGCAATAAATATTTGATAGGTCCCATTGCAAGTAGTTGCAAGCACTGACTAGGTGCTTTGTCAGTTTTGCTTTGGTCTGACCGTTTCTTCATCCAATGGACGTCAACCATTTTCTTCTGATTTGTGAAGGGCATTCAACCTGATAAAGTATGATCTGATATTTTTGACAAGGTTTGTGCAAAGACTTGGCAAAGCGCAGGTAGATTCATCAGCCAATTCCCATTGTTTTGGGACAGCTATTCGGTTTCTTGTTTGGATTGCTATGAGCTGCTAGCAACGCGCCAGGTCCCCAATGGCCGAACAGGCGATAACATCCTTTGCGCCGTGCTCGCGCTAGTCAAGGTTCCTTCTTGGGGAGGCTACAAGTGCTTTGCGCATTTCAAAAAGATGAAGGAAACAAAAAGATACAAAAACAATATCAAAAATACAGCAATGCCAAGATGTTGCATCCTTGTTCGGAGTCAAAGATATCCGCTTTCCACAGGATGTTTAGCTACAGTCGGTTTAGGTGATGAATAGGCAACAACAGTTCTGCACAGTGACTTTGCGCAGACAAGAGCCCACCGGTTGTTTTGCTGGTTTTCCCATTTTAGCCGTATTCTTCATTATTCTTCCTCTTTTGATGTCAGCCGTTCCGACTCTTTGCACAAATCCTGTGCCTATGCGCTGGTTTCTCTGAAAGTTGCATTGACCAATCATATGCTTATGAGTCCAACAACACAGAGAATATAGGGTTTGACAAAAAAATTAAAAAAAAAACAGAGCAAACAAAAAAAACAAACTAGAAAACCAAAACCAACGAAAAAACAAGAAAAAAAACAAAAAAAAATAAAAACCTGCATTTTCCGCAGTTTTGTTTTTTTTTGTTTTTTTCTTGTTTTTTTCTTGTTTCTTCTGGTGATTCTTCCTGTCGATTTGTTTTTTTGGTGATTCTGTTTTTGTTTTTGTTTTTGGTGTTTTTTGTTTTTTTTTAATTTTTTGCTAAAATCCACTTTCTCTGTTCTACACGGGGTCATAATCATATGCATTTGCAGATCTTTGCCACAATGCAATTTGCAGGAGCTTGACCGACAAGGTTTGGAGGTTGTGCGCCGTGTGGCGGCCAAGCGATGAGGTTTGCAAAGCGCCCAGCTCTTGACAAGTAAAGCTCAGGCATTATAGCACGACGGTGTTTCCGGGTCGATTAGTGTGTGGGTTTTTGTCAACAGGCCTCCAAACAAAAAGACAGTTTACGTGAGCCTAATCTGCCCCAACTCAGGCGAATGCTTTCTGATTTGTTCCTCTTTGTTTTGCGAACCATGAACTTTCCAACCACGTTTTCCTGCGGTGATACACAAAACATGAATGCAAATCAAGCCTAGCAGCATGCTTTTGTTCAGTTTGCCTTCTTGCTCCTCTGCACGGTTCAGATGGTGACACTGCTCAAGTGAAGTTGAGTGTTTTGATTTGGCGGGATGAACCTAGGCCTTGTATAGAGAAGCAAATCAGCGAATCTTTTGGCAAGACAGTCATGATCTGAATCTTGTGAAGCCCCGACTCAGCCACTCATGCCTTTGCTTGAACGTGTTTCTTCAACACACTTCGTAACCCGTGAAACCATTTTGCTGGGCAAGCATGTTCAAGCACATATTTTACATCCATGAAAGGCCCAGGAAAGCTTCTCGGAATAATTCCTGAAAGCACAACCGTGCCAAGAATGAGGTTTCCGTCAATGCGCTTTGCTCGCCCACAATAGATTTGACTACGCGTGATCATGACTTTGATATGCCTCCATGCGGTTTCAATTTCTTCGGTGCCAACCTGACATGTGTGTGGGCTATTATGTTAGTTTGACTGTAGAGGAGGTGTATGT
>CAMXCT020002760.1:405-20405 GCA_947184155.2 Cladocopium goreaui | reverse complement strand
TCATCCAATGGTATATATTGTGAATGTGGGTGAAGTCAACCAAACATCTGGTTATTACATATCTATGTAAGGAAATAAAATCCCACAAGCAAACCTTTCATAGAACAACTTCAATCACGAACTTGTCCATACATCACTGGATGACCTCAGGTGCGAGACTCTGATGATTAGGAACTTGCTTTATGCACATCCCTTTGCGCACTTAGTTCAATGACATCTCAAGGTGGAAATTGATTGTTGGTGGTGATTTTGAGCAACTTAGTCCCTGTAAAATGAAAAACACATGTTCCCCCCCATAGCTAGGTTAGCCAGTGGCCTATCCACTGGTGGCTGCAGGCCGTATCCCCCTTCCTCCAGGGACCACAGTGGAACATTTTACCAGGAACCCAAGAATTGATGCATACCCAGTGGTGGCTACAGGCCGTACCCCGTCTTCCCCCAGGGAGGCCACTGGCTAACCTAGCTATACATGTGTTTTTTCATTTTACGGGGACTAAGTTGCTCAAAATCACCACCAAATGGCCTGCCGGCCAGATCGAGCTCCAAAAAAGCTTTTTTGAATAGAGCCGTGCTAGTGAAATTGATCAAAAAAACGGCTTTGAAAATCAATTCTTGGGTTCCTGATAAATGTTCCACTGTGGTCCCTGGCGGAAACGGGGTACGGCCTGCAGCCACCAGCGGATAGGCCACTGGCTAACCTAGCTATAGGGAACATGTGTTTTGTTCATTTTACGGGGACTAAGTTGCTCAAAATAACCTCCCGGCCAGATCGAGCTCCAAAAAAGCATTTTTGAATAGAGCTGTGCTATTGAAATTGATCAAAAAAACGGCTATGAAAATCAATTCTTGGGTTCTTAGTAAAATGCTCCACTGTGGTCCCTGCAAGAAACGGGGTACGGCCGGCAGCCACACTGGGTAGGCCGCTGGCTAACCTAGCTATGGGGAACATGTGTTTTTCATTTAACAGGGACTAAGTTACGGGCTGCAGCCACCAGTGGATAGGCCACTGGCCACGTAAAGTGGCTCAAAATCACGGGCTCGATCTGACCGGGAAGCCATTTGGTGGTGATTTTGAGCAACTTAGTCCCTGTAAAATGAAAAAACACATGCTCCCCATAGCTAAGTTAGCCAGTGGCCTACCCAGTGGCCGTACCCCCCCTTCCCCCAGGGAGTCATTTTACAGCATTCAAGGTTTCCAACATGGAAGGAAGCCCACTAACCTGGCTCTTATTTTGCACCATTCAAGGTGTCCAACATGGAAGGAAGCCCACCAACCTGGCTATCGCAACACTCAATGCTTTCAACATAGCAGGAAGCGCGCTAACCTGGCTATCATTTTACAGCACTCAAGGTTTCCAGCATAGAAGGAAGCCCACTAACCTGGCGATCATTTTACAGCACTTAAGGTTTCCAACATGGAAGCAAGCCCACTAACCTGGCCATCATTTTACAGCACTTAAGGTTTCTAACATGGAAGGAAGCCCACTAACCTGGCTATTGGCAAAAATTAGCTATACCTAACATAGCTATTGTACTCTGTTCCAGATGGTTTCATCTCATCCCATAAAGTGACCTTGTTTTTGTCCTTCTGTTCTCTCTTGAATCTCAGGTGGCTAACGTGGCCCTTACAGCCTGCATGGCACACATTTGTGCCAATGCCTTGAGTTTTCATCCAATGGTATATATTGTGAATGTGGGTGAAGTCAACCAAACATCTGGTTATTACATATCTATGTAAGGAAATAAAATCCCACAAGCAAACCTTTCATAGAACAACTTCAATCACGAACTTGTCCATACATCACTGGATGACCTCAGGTGCGAGACTCTGATGATTAGGAACTTGCTTTATGCACATCCCTTTGCGCACTTAGTTCAATGACATCTCAAGGTGGAAATTGATTGTTGGTGGTGATTTTGAGCAACTTAGTCCCTGTAAAATGAAAAACACATGTTCCCCCCCATAGCTAGGTTAGCCAGTGGCCTATCCACTGGTGGCTGCAGGCCGTATCCCCCTTCCCCCAGGGACCACAGTGGAGCATTTTACCAGGAACCCAAGAATTGATTTTCATAGCCTTTTTTCGATCAATTTCAATAGCACGGATCTTTTAAAAAAGGCATTTTTGGCGCTCCATCTAGCCGGGGAAGACCACTAGGTTGTGATTTTGAGCAACCTAGTCTGATAACTTGCACGAGCTTAGCCGCTCCGGGTGATATGCGTGCACAAGGTTTATTTGATATGTTCCAATAAAACAGCAGCCAGAATATGTAATTTCAGGTCCCAGCGGAGTAGCTACAAGTGCCCTCAGCGAGATTGGAGAGACGTTGGGGAACCTCCAAATTCATTCCTTTTTCTTTAAAAACATCCAATAAAGTTAACGGAAAGAATGAAAAATCATTCCTTTTTCAAAAAAACAATAAGTTGACAATAAAGAAGAAACAGCAAAATGAAACCATATGAGTTTGGAGCGAGTTTGGAGTAAGTTAGGAGAGAGTTTGAAGAACCTCCAAACTTACTCCAAATTCATTCCTCTCTTCCCCAAAAATGTTTAAGATAACAATAAAGGGAATCACACACAGAAAAAATAGAAATCATTTTTTGAGTTTGGGGTGAGTTTGGAAAATCCCCAAACTCACTCCAAACTCATTCCCCTTTTCCCAAAAAAGTAAAATAAATAGAAAAGAACCAAAAAAAACAGAAAAATCTGAAAACATGAGTTTGGAGCGGGTTTGGGGTGAGTTTGGAGAGAGTTTGGAGAATCTCCAAACTCACTCCAAAGTCGTTTGTCTTTTCCAAACTAAAATGAAAAAAATAAAGGGAAAACACAATAAAACATGAAATCATTTGAGTTTGGATCGAGTTTGGAGTGAGTTTGGAAAGGGTTTGGAGAATCTCCAAACTCACTCCAAACTCATTCCTCTTCTTTTCCAAAAAACAAAGTAAAATAGAAAAAACATGAAAACATATGAGTTTGGACCGACTTTGGAGTCAGTTTGGAGAATCTCCAAACCCACTCCAAACTCATTCCTCTTGTCCAAAAAAAGTAAATAACAAAAAAATGAAAACATATGAGTTTGGAGGGGGTTTGGAGAATCTCCAAACTCACTCCAAACTCATTCCTCTTTTTCAAAAAATAGAAGCAAAATAGAAAAAATAAAACGGAAAAATGAAAACATATGAGTTTGGAGCGGGTTTGGAGTGAGTTTGGAGAGAGTTTGGAGAATCTCCAAACTCACTCCAAACTCACAAAGAAATCTTTGCTTGATGTCATTTTTCAATTTGTTTTGAAAAAAAGAGGAAAAAAAATGAGTTTGGAGAATCTCCAAACTCTCTCCAAAAAAAAATATGCGTGCACAACTTTAAAAAAAAGCGTACAGCCACTCAAAAAAGAGTTGTGCACGCATATTTTTTTGAGTTTGGAGAGGGTTTGGAGATTCTCCAAACTCATTTTTCCATTTTTTTGTTTAAACTTTTTTTTGAAAAATGACATCAAGCAAAGATTTCTTTGTGAGTTTGGAGCGAGTTTGGAGTGAGTTTGGAGAGAGTTTGGAGAATCTCCAAACTCACTCCAAACTCACAAAGAAATCTTTGCTTGATGTCATTGTTCAAAAATTTTGTTTTAAAAAAAAAGGAAAAAATGAGTTTGGAGAATCTCCAAACTCTCTCCAAACTCAAAAAATATGCGTGCACAACTTTTCTCAAAAAAATATGCGCGCAGCCACTCAAAAGAAAAGTTGTGCACGCATATTTTTTTGAGTTTGGAAAGATTTTGGAGATTATCCAAACTCATTTTCCTTTGTTTTGGAAAAATGACATCAAGCAAAGATTTCTTTGTGAGTTTGGAGTGAGTTTGGAGATTCTTCAAACTCTCTCCAAACTCTCTCCAAACTCATATGTTTTTTTTGTTATTTTATTTTTTCTTTGGAAAAGAGGAATGAGTTTGGAGCGAGTTTGGAGATTCTCCAAACTCACCCCAAACTCACCCCAAACCCGCTCCAAACTCAAAGGGTTTCATTTTTTCTATTTTACCTTTTTTTTTTGGAAAAGAGGAATGAGTTTGGAGCGAGTTTGGAGAGTCTCCAAACTCTCTCCAAACTCAGTCCAAACCGGCTCCAAACTCATGTTTCATTTGGCAATGTCACAACCGAAAAAACTGCTAGTCCAGGAAGCCCTGCAAAGCTCAGCTAGTAGTGCTTGCAGTACTGTCTACGAACTTCTTGAGATCAGTCCGCCACGCCTGACACCGGAAAAACGGGAATTTGGACTTTGAGTGGTAAAGGGCCTGATCGATCATAGGCGTCTAGTGACCCACGAGTGGCAAGATAGTTGTGGAAATCTAAAGGTATATGAATATGTTATGGTACCTGTAAATGTATATGTATATGCTGTTTTATCGACCCCCCAAATCTTGGGTTTTACCAGTGGCTACATATTGATATTTCTGAGGGGAACCCCGCAAAACCTGACACGCTTGCACGCATATGCAAGTGGTTCGATGACCCGTGCAAGTTAACAACCTAGTCCCTGTAAAATAAAAAAATCCCCATAGCCCCATAGCTAGGTCAGCCAGGGGCCTACCCAGTGGTGGCCACATGCCGTACCCTTCCTTCCCGCAGGGAGTCATTTTACAGCATTCAAAGTTTCCAACATGGAAGGAAGCCCACTAACCTGGCGATCATTTTACAGCACTTAAGGTTTCCAACATGGAAGCAAGCCCACTAACCTGGCTATCATTTTACAGCACTCAAGGTTTTCAACATAGAAGGAAGCGCACTAACCTGGCCATCATCTTACAGCACTCAAGGTTTCCAACATGGAAGGAAGCCCACAAACCTGGCTATCAGCTTACAGCACTCAAGGTTTCCAACATGGAAGGAAGCCCACTAACCTGGCTATCATGTTGTTCTCCATCGCACGTATAACATAGGTTTATCAAAAGGAGGACGCTGCTAACATAGCTATCCATTTTCTTCCCGGGATATCGCCATTTTACACACACACATACACACACACACACACACCAACCTGGGAAAACCTATCGTTATACGCGGGTTTTTGTCGCTACGTTTGTTTACCAGAGTGTACACACACATACATCCAAACATGCATACGTGCATACATGCACAGGTGCATACATGCACACATTATCCATGCATGCATGGACCCATCCATCCATCTGTCCGTCCATCCATCCATCCACACACATACATACATACATACATACATAATCAACATTGTGTTGCATGACATGCCTTCTCTTCCCTTTCATTACATCACTTTGTAGACAGAGGTGCACATAGATATCATGGAGTTGCTCAGCAGATTTGCATGAGGAATTTGAACCAGATGCCACATTTGCGCTTAAGTCCACCTCCATCACTGAGAAGTTCAGGTGCCGTGGAACAGCGAATGACTGACTAGAGCGGTCAGCAAGCCGAGTGCTTATTTTCTCTCCACAATCTTTTGTTTGGTTGCTGGCCTTGTACACTTGGATATACGCTGATGAAAACCGTGATTGGCAACAGCATGCTAATCTTGGGCGTCAGGTTTCACGGGTGAGCATGGCCAGTGATTTGGAGAAGGTTCTTTGCCTGATCCTCCATGACAATTTTTGAGGTCTGGCGTCCGCATGCGCCCGCTGGAGGAGCTCTTGCTCCGCAGAATCGATTTTCCGTACAGGTGATCATGAGTAAAGGTACTGTAGTTGCAACAGTTGGCCAGTCATTCAGAGGAAGGCAGGGGGAGGGGGGAGAGAGAGAGAGAGAGAGCGGAGATACACACAGTGATTTTCATGTACCTGTATAAATAAGTCTATGGTGTCTATGCATACGTATATATGTAGATAATTATGAAAGCACATCATGGCCCTCAGATCCCATGTTTTCACCTGTTTTACAGGCCTTGAGAATTTGGCTCTACGCCCACCGAAAAGGTGTACGCTAGCCTTGCCCCTGTGGCTGCCATTTCACAGTGGTAGCTGGAGCCCGGCGTGGATCCAGTTGCGTGCGGTGCGCTGCTTCGCTTCCTGCGAAGAGCTGGCTGCTGGACTACATCACCTTCTACCTGGACGTGATCTCTTAGACATCCTCTACGACCTGGCCGTGCTCTGGACTACATCCTCTCATAATTGGACGTGCTGCGAACTACATCCTCTCCTACCCGGGCGCGCTGGACTACATCCTCTACGACTTGGACGTGCTGTTGACTACATCCTTTCCCTGGACCTGCCTGGCTTCCTTGGTGCTACTTGGTGGTGGCTGGACTACTTCATGGACTACCTCTTGGAGCTCCCTGGACTGATGGCGGACGATGAGAAGAAGGAACGTGGGTTTGACAGCTACATCCCCGTTTGGGACGGGCGGTCAGACAGCCTGCATGACTTCAATCGCAGTGTTGTTTGGTGGCTGAGTTCGATCGACCTGAAGAAGACCACCGACTTCAACTTGGCAGCCCGCTTCGCAATGAGGCAGAAGGGCAGTGCCAAACTACGAGCTGTGGAGTTCGACCCGAAGCAGTTGGAGTACAAGGCTGCGAGAAGGAGCTGAACATCGAGACCGGTGTGGAGGAGGACATCCCTGCCCAGTATGACTATGGCATCCAAAGGATCTTAGCCTCATGGGAGGAGATGGTTGGACGCACAGCCCTTGACAGGAAGGGCGAACTGAGAGAAAGGTTTTACATGATTACATGGCCCTCAAACGAGGACCCAGTGAAAGCATCCCGAACTTCGCAATGAGGTTCCGGACCTTGGTTGGGGAGATGAAGTCTGAAGGTGTGAATGCGGACCATTCGGAACAAGCATGGTTCTTCAAGCAGAAGCTGCAACTCTCCGAGATCCAGAAGCAGATGCTGGAAACTACGTTGGGGTCCGATACGGACAACTATGGGATTTGTGGACGAGAAGCTGTAAGGCTTTTCAAGCGGGTTCACATGGCTGGTGGATAGCCCTGGTGGTGGTGGTGGTGGTGGCAACTTCCAGAAGAGGACACCCTGCCTGACATCCTCTAGTCGAGGTTTCGCATCATCTTCAGCATCTACTACCTCTTCAAGCTGGCGGCGTGGTGGTAAGAGCCGCCCGGGCTCTGTCTATGTGACTGAAGCTGAGGACGCCCCTGTGGATGAAGAGACCCAGGAGGATGAGATCAACGAGACAGCTGGTGACGTCGCTGAAGATGGAGCCGAAGATGATGGAGAAGATAATAATTTCCAAGGTTTGCAGGAAACTTTGGAGATCCTGGCAACTGAGCTGGATGAAGCTGCGGCTGCTGGCCATAGCGAGGAGGAGTTTGCGGCTTTGGAGCAACAAGTGGCTGACGCTGTGGAGGCCCTGGTGGCTCTTCGTGGAGCTCGAGCTCATGGAGCCCTTCGCAAAGATCGTGGCTTCAAAGGCCGTGGGTCCGGTGGTCGTGGTCGCAGTGGTGCCACCAAAGAGGGCAAATGCTTTGCGTGTGGCAAACTAGGCTTCGGCAAGGAGATGCAGAATGCCCTGGTCCTCCCGAAGGTCAACCTTCAGGACAAGGACATGGACCACCGATGCCACAGTTTCCCAAGCCGGTGAAGAAACCTGCTGTTGGATCGGTTGGCAAATCAACTTCCTACAAGCCTGCCGAAGGCAACGTTGTGGAGTCCAACGTGGTGGACTTGCTGCCTGCTGAGGTTGCTTTCACAGAAGCTGCCTTTGGTGTTCGTTGTGATGATTTGCCTGAGATTTACGAGATCAATGTGGCGAGCACACTGTCTGAAGCTTTGGCTGTTAGCTCATCAACTCCGAAAGGATTAGACCGTGACAAGATCAACATTGCTGCTGTGGACTCCGCCTGCAACAGAAGTTGCGCTGGAGCTGTTTGGATTCAGAATGTTTTGAAGGCCTTGGAATTGGCCCCCAACTGGATTTAGAGCTTGGTGGAGGTGAAACAGCAAGTTGATTATTTTTGTTTCTTGAAATGGAGGCGTGCTGCAGAGCGGCCAACACATCCGACTTCCAGTTCCCTTGCTGGATCGTGTGGTTTTGATTTGGATTTGTGAGATCCCCTGCGATTCACTAGGTTGTCTCTGTCTCTTGGGCAAAGACTTTTTACTGTAGAGAGCCTTGGAGCTGTGCTGGACTTTGTGGGAAACAGGATGCAGCTGAAGTTTCTAGGAGATCGATGGATTCCCCTTTCAAAGATGAAAGCTGGTCACTATGGTTTGAATCTTTTGCCTGCCGACCCCAGCACTTGGCCTTCCCTCACTGCAGAGTCGTGGCATTGTGAGGTGTTTGTGAGGTTCAATGTGAAGGCAAAGTGGCATGGAAGGTGAAATCCAAGTTCGGTGCGGCTGGTGGTGATTTGAACATGGTTGCGCACTACATCCCACAACCGCATAAGATGCTGCCTTCCCAACATCCAGCCTCTCCCTCTCAACTGCGATGGAGTCGCATGCTGATGCGTCTGCTGCTTCGGAAGAGATGGCATTATCAAGGACTACTCGTGTGGCTGATTCAACGACCATTTTTGCGGTTTCTCCCAACGCTGCTGCCAATGGTATCCACTGCAGTGGACATGGTGAAACGTCGCACTTGGCCGAAGCTTTGGCTGTCTCGAGTGCAACATCTGTTCACAGTGGTGCACCTCAATGCCATCACACTGAGGTCTCGGATGGGGCTCTTGGAAAGCTTCATGGAGGACGAGGCGGTGACCTTCAGGCTGCAAGCCGTGAAAACAAGGAGCCGTGCTCGCCAGCAAGCAGCCCTAGTGGAAGAGACTCACAGAGCGGTAGCCGCGCTGGATGGCCATAGAGAAGAGCTGGCAAGAGGGCTGAGAGGTCCCAGAGGTCTTCCTCGCAACAAGACCGACTTGGTGAAGTTGGCGACGCTGCTGAAGGTGGACGTTCTGCCGAAGGACACGGCGGCGGACATCACGACCAAGGTGAAGCCCATGGTGGAGATTCCGAAGAACCCGACAGTTCAGAAGGAATCTCAGAATCAGTCGCCAATCCCGGAGCAGATCAGCCTCACCAACCTCTACCTCTCCAGGATCTTCGTGGTCTTCCGGTGGGCTTCGAGAACGTGGCAATTCTGGAGAAGCCCGACTGGAACATGCTGTTGCAGGTGGAGAACCTCCCCGCGATGTACCAGATGGATCGCGGAGACGACTGCCTTTAGAATCCGAAGAAGTGAGGAAGTCCATCGGAACCCTCACCGGTGGAACCTTTCAGAAGCTCAAGAGAGGCATCAGAGAAGTTTTGGTGGCTGCTGCCGTCAAAGCCAAGAGGTTGAAAGCCAAGCTTGGCGCTCCAACGGACTATGTCATGGACACCATCGTGGAACGACAGGAGAACATTGCCTCTGGCACTCATCGAGAAGGTTTTGCCTCCGAGATGTTGGTTCCCTCGCTGCCTGACCTTGCGGTGTATGAGACCGTGCATTTGCCAGTCTCGCGCATGGGAGAAAAGCGGCCAAAGAGGAAGAAACCAAGAGAGATTGATGAGTTGTGTTTTGTGCATCTGCGTGGTTGGATGTGCCGTGACCACTACACTGCAAGGAGAACCTTCTTTGCCCCATGGAATGGTGCAACTGCCCCTCTGATGGGAATTCGAGGGACAATATGTAGAGCGCTTGGTGAAGGGAAAGGGCTTTGAGATCTGATGGAAAGGTGCCAACAAGCACAAGGCAAGGAGCGGGCTCCAGCACATGCTGGGGCAGCTCCAACTCAGACGGATCCACCTCAACATCAACGGAGACGGTTTACATGGCTGGAACGACAAGCTTGTCCAGAGAGCGTTGGATTCCTTGGCCAATGATGGCACCCTGGCAGCTGTCACAACCTCACCATCGAGCCCTATGTCCTCCAGATCATTGAGAAAGTTGTTCCTCATCTTCGAGGACATGCTCTTCAGGTCCTTGGCGAGCCTGGTGTTGGCAAGACCCCCTTGGGCCGAATGCTTGCCATGATGTTCCCGCGCTTTCATGGAGTGGTTAGCACCTTCAAATCAAGCCAGCAACTTTGATTTCTTCAGAGGCCTCCTCTTCCATAAGACCCGTCCTGCTCTCATCCTCCAGAGGCTCCCTTGGAAGACTTCATTACCCATACCACCTTCATGAAGTTGGTCAAGCCTGCTTTGGGCTACATTGCTGCTGCAGATGCCAGACCCATCTCAAACGTGGAGCCTTCATGGTCTTCACCACGGAATGGATCTCCTGAGAGCTCCTGTACGCACATCATTGCCAACATACAGGCAGGACTCCCCATGCCTGAGGACTGCGAGGCCCGACTTGCTTGCGAAAGCGAATGGCTCAAGGAAGCTTTCCGCAAACATGACGCTCCTGAAGAACCTGTACCTCCAGCTCCACAATCTTCTACACCAATGCTCTATTCAGTGACTCAGGCTGACGGCACTTTGCCCGCGGCTGCTACTTTCAAGTGTGTCCCTGTGAAGCTGGAGTTTCCCAGCCAACGCTTCCGCCACCTTTGCTCTTCTGCTGCGTTCATCGATCTCAGTGACGCACCTCCTTGTTCCTTTGCTGCTGCTTCTGCTGCTGCTTTCTAACAAGATGAGAACTTGCTTCCACCAGTTGGGGAAACTCCTGATGAAGTTGAGCTTGAAGCAGATAGCAGCGGTGGTACTTCCAACAACACCACTTGCTTAATCGTGTCCTTGCAGAATCTTGCCTTTGGGGATATAGTGCATGATGCCAAGAATGCGCACTTCTTTGCCTTGCAGGCCCGCGAAGGCTTCTTCCTCAAAATGGATGATGATTTGCGAAGCCTTGCGAAGCGTTCTCTCCGGCGCATGTGTCGTTGATCATCTGCAGGACAAGAAGAGCTTCACCTTCTACCGGTTTCGTGCGGCTCAGAGCTTTTCTCTGCTCACCTATGATTCCATTGGTGGAACTGGGCACGTTCACAAAAGGCCAGCCTCTTCTTCCACGGAAGAAGTGACGCCTGTCTAAGCATGCCCTTTGGAAACTTTGGCTGTGCTGGAAACCTCATGACTCACCTTGAAGTTCACGCGGTGTGCTACGGTTTGTTTGGCCCAGTTGGTGTTTTCCATGAACAGGAGTAATTCTTTGCTAGACACTGCTGTGCCCGTTATGGGTGCAATTACTGCTGGGAAAATGGCAGCAAAGTCAATGTCCTTGCTCCACATGATCGTGATTTGACGGCATCCTCTTCGTGAACTCCAAGGACAGGAGTCTTTCTCCATGAATTATTTGAAGTACCAGATCGGATCGCTCTTCCGCGGCCGCTTGTCCTGACAGGCTGCCTCGCATGCAACCGTCTTCAATAAGACAGATCTTCATGTGAATGACCGCGTCAACAAGCTGCACTACAATGCCATTTTCTATACCTGGTCATGCATGAGTTTCACCCTTTGAAGGTGCACCTGGACAATCCTGGACATTGTGATTGGTGACGAACTCCGGGCCAGTCACCTTGACTTGTATCAGGCCTCCTGCACCAGCTCCATCGTTCTTTTTCAAGACGACTGCAGTGAAGACTGTGGTGATGGATGGCGCGCCGGAGAAAAGGGCTGGCCGTCCTCGCCGTTCTGATGAAATTGTGGGTAAACATTCCAACCGATGGTCCATGTGCCGTGATCCCATCAGTGGTCGCCCTTGGGGTTGGTTGTGAGGCAGGAGCCCGGGAACAAGCCATTGACAAAGATGATAGAGTATCTGTTGTGGCTGTATCCGTCCTTGACAATCTAGGTCTACGACCGTGCTTGCTCTCTCAAACCATCTGCAGAGAAATAGTCCTATCTCAAGCAGATCCAGCACTACATCGTTGACTGCTTTCATGCCTGCTGTCATGGCAAGAAATGCCCCTGCAATCCCCATTCCTGGTCCTACAAGGTCCTCTATTTTTCTTGAGTTTATAATTAATCTACGCAACCTAGCCTTCACACACACACACACACCAGAAGTTTCGATCTAGGACGCGCATTATTATTGTTTTTTTGATATTGTTCCTGCTTGGGTCTGCAGGCTTCAAGAAACCACGTGCGAAACTCATGGCAAAGATCAATGGCAAAATTTGAGAGCAGGTCTTTAGTTGGTTTCGACACGATGCACCGACATGCAATGAAATGAAGGAACTTCGTCACAAGTTAATTTTGTTCTACGCCATTATGAAGCCCTTCTATATACATGGACAAGCCTCATACCTTTGCGGCATCTCCCAGAAGGTGAAGTCTAAGGCTTACGGCGGCTGTTTTCCCAAGCAGCCCAAGACTAGCTTATGAAAGGGATCATGAAGGTCAAGAAGAGAATGAAACGCTTCACAAGCAAGTTCATGAAAAAGTTCATGAAGAAGTAGATGCTACGCAGAAATGCCTGTGTGATCTGTGTGATCTTATGCCGTTTTGATCTGGGACAGATGGCGATTGCGACAGATACGTCGAGATAGGTAGTGGGAAGGCAGTGAGACACAAAGAGCAACAACCAGAAATGTTCACAGCGTCCTTTTCTCACAAAAAGATTAATTGTTTCGACTGTAAAGGACGGACCCTAATAGAAAAACACCCCGATGTTGACTAGTTTTTGTTTTTAGGTGGTGAAATCTCACTCGGGACCTTCATCTCTAAATTGTTTTCGAGAGGGGATCAATTAAAAATCAAGTTGGCCAAATTCAAACTTGTCAAAATTGAAAGCGGACCAATAGAGAGAATGATTTTACAAACTTGTAAGCAAGCAGGTAAGGAAGGAAGGAAGGAAGGAAGTACTGTAAGTACTGTAAGGACTGTAAGTACTGTAAGTACTGTAAGTAAGTAAGTAAGTAAGTAAGTAAGTAAGTAAGTAAGTAAGTAAGTACTGTAATACTGCATGTAAGTGAGTGAGTGAGTGAGTGAGTGAGTGAGTGAGTGAGTAAGTGGGTAAGTGAGCAAGTAAGTGAGTAAGTAAGTGAGTAAGTAAGTGAGTAAGTAAGTGAGTAAGTAAGTAAGTCAGTAAGGAAGTAAGTACGTAAGTAAGTCAGTAAGTAAGTCAGTAAGTCAGTAAGCAAGTAAGTAAGTAAGTAAGTAAGTAAGTAAGTAATAAGTAAGTGATTGATAAACCCCTGTAATGCATATAATATAAATCAGGATTCTGGGGCCTGGGTTTTAATTTTTGAGGGTTTCTGGGTGCTAAAATTGGTTTTTGAATGGTGCAGGATACATATCAAAACGGTGTTGGCTCAGTACTATTCGTTAGTGGTGTTTTATCCAATTCTGCGCTGGTTTACATACGCGTGGTTTATTCAAGCTAATCCGTCCAGGTCGGCCCAGGTCCGCCTAAGTCTGCCCAGGTCAATCCCAACTCCCAGGTTCTCCCAGGTTCTCCCAAGTTCTCCCAGGTTCTCCCAGGAAATTAGTGATTTCCTGCGATTTTGTGGGGTTTCCGGGATTTCTGATTTTGTGAGGTTTCCGGGATTTCCTGGGAGAACCTGGGTGTTATTTTCTGCGATTTTGTTGGGTTTCCGGGATTTCCTGGGAGAACCTGGGTGTTATTTTCTGCGATTTTGTAAGGTTTCCGGGATTTCCTGGGAGAACCTGGGTGGAAACAGTTGGGGATGGGCCTGGGAGAGCTGCGAGTTAGTTCGGGGAAAAGTGGCTGGAGGGTGGCCCGCTATTTTGACCCACGATTTCTTAATTTCTGCCGCAGGCGTTGCCGCCCCCTTTGGCCTGCAGGTTTGCCACGCTTTAAAGTTTAGTTATAAGCATTACAGGGGTATAGCAAGTAAATGAGTAAGTGAGTGAGTGAGTGAGTGAGTGAGTGAGTGAGTAAGTGAGTAAGTAAGTAAGTAAGCAAGTAAGCAAGTAAGTCAGTAAGTCAGTAAGTCAGTAAGTCAGTAAGTCAGTAAGTCAGTAAGTCAGTAAGTCAGTAAGTCAGTAAGTCAGTAAGTCAGTAAGTGAGTGAGTGAGTGAGTGAGTAAGTGAGTGAGTGAGTGAGTGAGTAAGTGAGTGAGTAAGTGAGTGAGTAAGTGAGTAAGTATGTCAGTAAGTAAGTCAGTAAGTAAGTCAGTAAGTAAGTAAGGAAGGAAGTAAGTAAGTAAGTCAGTAAGCCAGTAAGTCAGTAAGTCAGTAAGTCGGTAAGTGAGTAAGTGAGTAAGTGAGTAAGTAAGTGGGTAAGTAAGTGAGTAAGTAAGTGAGTAAGTAAGTGAGTAAGTAAGTAAGTAGGCAGGTAGGTAAGTAAGGTAAGTAAGGTAAGTAAGGTAAGTAAGGTAAGTAAGGTAAGTAAGGTAAGTGAGGTAAGGAAGGTAAGGAAGGTAAGCAAGGTAAGCAAGGTAAGCAAGGTAAGCAAGGTAAGCAAGTAAGTAAGGAAGTAAGTAAGTAAGTAAGCAAGCAAGTAAGCAAGTAAGGAAGGAACTAAGTAAGGAAGGAAGGAAGGAAGGAAGGGAGGAAGGAAGTAAGTAAGTAAGACACATGGGTAAGTAAGGAAGGAGGGATGTAAATAAGAAGGTAGGCATGAAACTAAGTAAGCAAGCAAGCAAGCAAAAAAGCATGAGTAATGTCATGTAATTTTTGAGTGCATCTATCTAACTTTCTAACTAACTAACTTTCCATCTGTCCTATCTATTCTATCTTTTCTATCGTTCCATCGATCCTATCTAGCCTATCTGTCCTATGTGCCCTATTTTTCTTATCTGTCCAACCTATCCTATCGGTCCTATCTACTTCATCAGCCCTATCTATTCTATTTTCCCTTTCTGTCCTATCTATCTTATCTATCCTATCTGTCCTATCTGTCCTAGCTATCCTCTCTATCTTTTCTTTCATGTCTTTCCTATCTGTCCTTCCTTTCTTACTTATCCTATCTGTCCTATCATGTCTATCTATCTATGTACCTGTGCATCTATGTAGGCAGGCAGGTGCGCAGGGAGGTATGAAGGTATGTTAGGCTGTCTATCTATGAATGCTTGTATGGCATGCAAGCATGGATGTATGCATGCATGTATGTATGTTGATGAGTGTATGTCTATGTTGATGTTTCTTTGTTTCTGTGTATGTGCGTACGTACGTGCGTAGGTAATGTAATGTAATGTAGCGCAACGCAACGCAACGCAACGCAACGCAAGCATGTATGTATGTATGTATGTACGTATGTATGTTTGCATGCGCACCCATGTATGTAGGCAGGCAGGCAGGTAGGTACGTAGATATATTTATGTAGATATATGTAGATAGATGTTCGTGTATGTGTAGATATTTAGATGAATGTGTAAAAAACAACATTTCAATATGTTAGGCACGTTTATTTTGTCTGTATACATGTGTTTTTGTGTAGTTATTTTTTTACATATGTATGCATTTTGCTCTTATTGGTTTATGTATATATCTGCTTATTTATTTGTATATATAAATATGTATATTAATACTTTACATGTATTATATGTATATATGTTTTTGTGTTTATGTGTATATCTATACGTGTAAATGTATTTTATATATATGTAATTATATGTAGACATGTATTTCTATATTTATGTATACACTCACGTATTTACATGTATGTATATAAACATAAATATTTACGTTTGTATTGTTGTTTTTGTTTTTATGTGTATACTTATATGTGTACATATTGGTTTGTTCTTGTATGTATAGTTTTTCTGTATGTACATACATATGTATTTAGTAAAAAAATGTTTTTATCTATAGATCTATGTATTTATGTAGATGTAAATTTGTCAACATGCACGGAGATGTGGTCAGGGGCTCAAAATCTCAAATGGCGCATTGCTAGTTGCCTGCATGCGAACGCCTGCTTTTTGCACGTATACACACATGGAACATGACATGTATGTTTTGAGTATATGTATATTTATTTATTTTTGGGTTTGTTTGTAAATACATTTTTTTAATGTCAGCATTACATAGATGTACGTTTTTATTTATATATATATATATGTGTGTGTGTATTTAATGTATGCATTACCCATCTTGGACAGGGAAAGGCATTTGTTGTTGTCACACGAAGGAGTTGCATGAAGCGCGTGCGACTCCTGATCTCAGAATGGCAGATAGCACTTGAGATGTTGGAGGCCATGAGTGCCTAAGACTGCTTCGGGCTGCAATTATCAAGCATTGCAAGCATTCCATTCGGGTTTCAAGTGACTGGATCAAACAAAGTCTGGGAACCAAAGCAGCTTGCGAACAGCATTGTGCCATATCTTTTGGAACTGGGCCCAAGACATAATGACCAAACCTCATGGAGATAGTTCTCCAATCACTCTCTGACATTTCTTTGCAGTTTCTGGCGCAATCAACAGTGCGTGAATGGCCGGTGAACATGCTGGCATAGATGTGGGTGTTTGAAGCAAGCGCTGCTGCCAAGAAAACAGCCCAAAAAAACAGATGTGTTGAAGATGGCCTGATTAGACCGACAAACCGAAGGCTTGTTGGCCTCTGCCTGGCTTGGCCAGCTGCTGCAATAGCGGCCAAACATTCTCACTCATCAATACAGAGCCTTTCATAGTACTGTATTTAGTAGATTTGATATGCTTAACAACACACCACACACCACACAAAACCAGTATGACAAACTAAAGGCCCAGGTAACCCCACATGTTAAGCCTTCAGACTCAGATTGTTGTGAGAAGAAGGTGATTACTTGGGATGGTGGGAGCGGATGATGATTGGATGGCGAAGAGATAGGTGGAGGCATAGATAGATAGACCGATAGATAGATAGATGGACAGACGGATAGATAGATACGGATAGATAGATAGATTGATAGATAGATAGATAGATAAATAGCTAGATAGATAGATAGATAGATAGACAGAAGCCTTTTCCACAGAGAAGCCTTCACACAGAAGCATTTACACAGGGAAGCCTTCACACAGAGCAGCTTTTACACAGAAGTATTTACACAGAGAAGCCGTCAGAAGCCCTTGCACACAGAAGCTTTTAGACAGACCAGCTTTTACACAGAGGCATTTCACACACAGACGCTTTTGTACAGAGTTGCTTTTACAAACTTAAGCTTCGTTACACCGGGAAGGGCGTGCACAGCGCAGCTTTTACACAGAGGCCTTTTGCACACAGACGCTTTTTCACAGAGCAGCTTTGCACACAGAAGCTTTTACGCACAGAAGCTTTTACAGACAGCTGCTTTCACACACAGTCCCCTTTACACAGGGAAGCCTTTGTATATACAGAGCAGCTCTTACACGCAGAAGCATTTACACAGAGAAGCCTTTACACACAGACGCTTTACACACGGACGTTTTTACACAGGAACGTTTTTACACAGAGCAGCTTTCACACATAAATTCATTTACACAGAGAAGCTTTTACACAGAGGAGCCTTTATACAGAGCAGCTTTTACACAGAAGCATTTACACAGAGAAGCCTTTACACAGGGCAGCTTTTCCACATTTCCACACAGACGCTTTGTACACAAGGCAGCTTTTACACACAGAAGCTTTTACACAGGGAAGGCCTTACGCAGAGCAGCTTTTACACACAGAAGTATTTACAAAGAGAAGCTTTTACACCGGGTAGCTTTACACGCAGAATTACACACAGGCACTTTTACACCAGACGCTTATAGACAAAGGCAGCTTTTACACACGGCCGCTTCTACACACAGACGCTTTGACACACCGTTCAGACAGACACCGTTCAAAGCGGTTCAGACGGGTCCAGGCTGGCTGAGACACGGCTCAGACTGGCTGAGACACAAGTCAGATTTGTTCAGACACGACTGCCAAAAATTGGTTTCGCGAACGAGCCCCGACGTAAGGAAATCTCACGTCAGGATTCATAACGGCCTCTATGTGAATGTGACTCTCCGCAAACGCCCAGAAGCCTCCATGGAAGGCCTTTCTGGCGCCATGTTGCCCCTATCTTGGGCCACACGGGCTATGTTATATGAATACGGCGCTGAAATCTTTATTTCTTGATTGATGTTGAAGAAGAAGCAGGTATGAAATTATATTTAAAGAAAACCGGAACAAAAGAATGATTCATGCATAGTTTTGTTGAAAATAAATGTTCAAATATTTGTCTTGAAAAATAATGATGCTTCGGGTAAAAACAATATTAGATGTGTTGGTAGTATTGTTATAGATGTGTCTGGAACCGTTTTAAAGTCACATCAAAATACAATCGCTTTAGGTTTACGCACATAGAAGCCCGCGACGTCTTCTGCATCAGGTGATTTGGAACGTGGAAATTATTTTCTCATGTATATATGCCACAGCCATTTACACGATCATTTTTCCTGTGTTTTCCATTTTTGTAACATTTGTTACGAAGGAGAGAAATTATGTTTTTTGCATACATTATTCGAGTTCAGTTGAAGTATGTTTTAGGGTCCGAAAAACTAACAATCTAGGTTACAAAAAAAAAAAGAGATGTTACATAGATAAATCACACCAGCATAGACCCCAAACAGCAACAGCGCATTTTGCCCGCATGTCTTGAATCATCATGTGCCGCCGGCGAACTCGACATCTGCCGCTATGGACCTGGTGGGGAACTGACCATCAGTTTTCTGCAGAATTAGAACATGTGGGCAACATATGACAGGATAACAAAACATACATCTGTCTATCTCTATTTACTTTTTTTAATATTTCACAATACTGCTGGTCTATGCGAAGGATGTCACACAAACGATGAGCAGCCGGTCTGCTGCGAACATCGTTAGCTAGTGGAAACTACAACGAAGGCCGTAAATAAATTCCATCTTCCAAAATCTTTTTACATCTCGACCAAAGCTTCACCCAAAATCTCGCCTGCTTTGTGTTCACAACGCGAGTGGCCGTCCACAGGAAGAATGTCTCGGCATTGACGTGGCCTCCAAGACAAAGCCAGAGGAATTCAATCCCAGCTTGTCAATTTGCAAGGTTCAACGCAGTTACACCGCGTGACGCTGTCAGCAAAAAACACAAGACAACCACTTAGTATCTCTTCCTGGGTTTCGCATTGTGCCTTAAGTCAAGAGACACTCATGTCTGCTATCTTGCTTGAAATTGCTCTGTCCAGCCGAGGCTTGCCAAAGTGTCTGATGATCGGTTCTGGGTTGCACGCATTTTTTCATCAAACATTCTTTGCAAAGTCCCGACCAAGTCATCCGGAGGTCCGCCTTCAATATAACGTATGCTTTTAAAAAAATATTCCAGGGTATCAACTAGGTTATGGAATATTTTTTGGAAAGAATTTTCAAGGAATAATTTCTTCAAGGGGTAGGTATACGATGATGCATGTCGGAACCTTGAAAATCATGATCCCCCCCCGTCAAGATACCCCAGAATAATTAGGTTTTGGAATAATTTTCTTTAACTTAAAAGCATCTTAAAACATCTCGAAGCAGCCTATACGTTCCTACATTTTGGGGGAGTGGGAAAGTAATGTACAACAATGTTGATGATGATGATGATCATGATCATGATGATGATGATGATGATGAGCATGATGCCAATGATAATGTTCCGGATTATGGTGTTGAGGATTGCGGGAGGATAATGAGGTGCAGAACGATGAGGTTGAGGATGATGATGTTGAGGACGATGATTTTGAGGAGGATGAGGATGAAGATGAAGATGAGGATGATAAAGTAGAAGATGACATGGAAAATGATAAGGTGGATGATGATGACTATGCTGAGAAGGAGGTGGATGATGATGGTGAGGATGATAATTTGGAGGATGATGATGAAAATGATGATATCAATGATAATGTTAATGTTGCGGAAGATGAGGTGGAGGTTGAGGATAATGAGAAGTAGGAGGAGGAAGATGATGATATTGAGAAGGAGGACGATGATGATGGTGATGAGGATAAGAATTTTGAGGAGGGCGATGAAAGGATGATAATATTGATGTTACGGAAGATGAGGTATTTTGAGGATGATGAGGTTTAGGGGGAGGAAGAGAATAAGATTAAGAATTATATTTGAAATCGGAGGAAGACGGTGATGAGAATAGTAATATTGATATATGTTGTTTATATGAATTTTTGGAATTGAAAAATATTTGATTTATTGATATAATTAAATATATGCGAATATATTTAAGATAATTTAAAAAATAA